>JAMAKP010000040.1:0-495125 GCA_023628455.1 Chaetomiaceae sp. B2702
CGGCCCCCCGCCCCCCCCCCCCCCCCCGCCCCCCCGCCCCCCCCCCCCCCCCCCCCCCCCCCCCGCCCCCCCCCCCCCCCCCCCCCCCCCCCCCCCCCCGTGGGCAAACAGGTGCTGGGTGACATGGTTTATTGTTTCGGCAGCTTGGTGGCACGGACGCAGCATTTGCTTCTTTAAGATTTGTGACATTCCCCTTTTTTTTTTTTTTTGTTTTTTTTTTGTTTTTCCCTTTCCGGGGTCGTGTTGGTTCCTTCCTCCTTCCTGGCTCGACACTTTCCGTTGGCTTGTTGCAGTGGTGTTGCATGCGGCGCAGACCGGCTTTGCTTGGCAGTGAGATGCGGTGAGCTTCTAGCGGGCTTCTGGAAGGATTCCTTTTTCCGATAGGTTAGGGGTCGGTTGGGGAGAGGGGATGGGGGTGAAGTTAGCATAGTTACGGTGAGGGTTTTTGCTAACTGCGCCGTCCGTTTGAGCTAGTTAGTGGGTTTGTCAACTTTTAGTGGTTGCCCGTTTCAACGGTGGTTATTATTAACGTTACCGTTCAACATGGTGAATCGATTTTGACATGTCAGATCTTGGATCGAGTCCCCGCAGGCATCAGTCAAACAATAAACAATGAGCCAACAATAGCAGCAGCAGGCATGCAGAGAAATTTCCTGATCAACACAGGAAGCCGGAAATAGCAAGCTGCAGAACAGAAACAACACCAGCGGATAATTCCGTTTGCACAAGTCCCGAGTCAGCCGCCACTCTTTTTCTGTCGGTTGTTCTTCTTCTCGCCTGGCCTCTTTGCGCCGATTCGACAGCCGCGCAACCACCGCTTGGGGTATTTCGGGGGGTCGAGTGTCTGATTTGAGGCCCCGCGGATTTTGTGTTTTGCGCGAAGGAAGGATTCGGGAGACACAAGCGCGTCTAGCGCGGCAGCTACTGGTCCGAGACAGACAGATTGACAGAGTGGTGTTGCGGACTTGCGGTGGCCCCAGCCGCGGCTTACTTAGACACGCACGCTTACACGGCGTCAGTCAGGCGAGACCGAGCTTGGGGGCATGAGGATGGACTGCCACCTGCGAGGCCCAAGTTCATGTTCATGAGTGTGTAAGACAGGATAGCCGCAGTTGTCCAACATGACCCAGCGCGCCCCAAAGTTTCCCACACGTCCGGTGGCCCAGCTGCTTGGGTCGAATGGTAGGTTCTCTTCTTGCATGATCCCCACAATCCTCCGGCCCCGGGATGGTGTCTCGATCTCGGCCCTCACTGGCTGCGGGGGGGCATTCTCACCGGCAGTGGCATCGCGCTGAGCCACCTAAGCCGAGATCTCACCGGCGCTTAGAAACCCCATCATCAACTTTGAGCCCAGAACCACTATCGCCGTAAGCACCAGACCAGCTAACCAACCCACTTCCCAGGCCCCGTCCACGCCCTAGCCTACTCCGCCTCTCCAGGGACCTACGTCCTCACCGGCTCCTCAGACCGCTCCATCAGGCTGTACAACCCCTCCTCCACGACTTCCACCCCAACAAACAACAACAACAACAACAACAGCATCACTGCACGCCCCACCAATACCCTCACTGCCCCCCTCCCGGCAGGCCGCCTAATCCAAACCTACGCCTCCCACGCCTACGAAGTCCTCTCGCTGTCCATCTCCCCCACCAACGCAACCTTTGCCTCGGCCGGCGGCGACCGCGCCGTCCTCCTCTGGGACGTCGCGACGGCGCAGACCCTCCGCCGCTTCGGCTCGTCCTCCACCGCGCACTCCCACACGGGGCGCGTCAACGCCGTCTGCCTGGCGGGCGCCGACGGCGAGAGCCTCGTGGTGTCCGGCGGGCTGGACTGCACGGTGCGGATCTGGGACGCGCGGTCGAGCTCGCCGCGGCCCGTGCAGGTGCTGGGCGAGGCGCGGGACGCGGTGGCCGCGCTGGCGGTGTGCGGCGCGGGGGACGCGGTGATCCTGGCGGGGAGCGTGGACGGGCGCGTCAGGGCGTACGACGTGCGCGCGGGGCGGTGCGTGACGGATGTCTTCCCCGCGAGCGTGACGAGCCTGTGTCTGGCGCGGGACGGGAGGACGGTCCTTGTGGGCACGCTGGACAGCAAGATCCGGTTGATGGATCGGCGGGATGGGGCGTGTTTGAGGACGTTTGAGACCCCCGGGTGGAGGAATGAGGAGTTGAGGGTGCAGAGTGTTTTGGGCGGGGGGGAGAGGTTCGTGGTGGTTGGGGATGAGATGACTGGTTCCGGTACCAGTACCGGTCCCGGTTCCGGCTCCGAGGGGATGGCGGGAGGGGCCAACGAAGGAAGGGTATGGGCGTGGGATTTGTTGACGGGAAAGTTGGTTGCTACGGTCCCGGTCCCATGGGGCACTGGCAGTGAGACGAGAAAGAAAGTCATCGGGAGGGATGGGAAGGAAAAGGAGAGGAAGAATGTGGTGAGCTGCATCGCGTGGAAGGAGGGCGGGTTTGGGGATCAGTTTTGCGTGGGCGGCACGTCAGGGGTCGTCACGGTGTTTGGTGAAGGCTGAGATGTCAGGGGCTGTCGTTGACAGAAAAAAAAAAGCTATCCTGGGTTCCCTGGTATATACACCGCCCCCATCTAACTAGGTGCCTGCCCACTACATTGTCCATCTAGGACCCGCCAATCATGGTCACTTCGAGTCATTATTCTAGAGCACCAAAGACTATATAAACATTCCGCCTGCGCCGGACACCCCCCACCCCCGTTTCCTTTTCCTTATGCTGTGGTAGCCCAAAACCCGCCGCTCGACCGAACAATATACATACAAACAACAGGCGGCTTGATTCAAGCGCAACAAATGGCTCTCAGCCCATGCCGACATACTTGAACCAGTTCGGCCGGCAGTCATCCCGATGCAACCAGGCCTCGCCGTCGGTGAAGCGGCCCGTGACGCAGCCCTTGCACTTGTGCGTGTTGGGGCAATTGAAAAAAGGGATATGCTGGTAGCCAATGTCGCGGAACCTGAATTTGTTCTGTTAATGGCTGACGCGTGGTACGGATCAGAATCAAGACACCCACCAGTGAATACGATTTTTGTCCTCAAACAGCCCAAGAGCAATGCTATGGACAGGGGCATCGCCCCAACGCTCATAGAAGAAGCCGCCAGCCCGGTCGAGGTGGTTAAAGTAGTCTTCGTACGCCTTGCTCCGCCAGAAGGCCATGTCAGCAATCTCAAAGTTGCTCCAGAAGTGGCAGGTCGAGTAGCCGCCGGCCTTTTTGTTGACGTCCGGGCGGCGCGTCTTGTCCGTTAGCCAGTCCATGGCGTTACGCTCGTGCACGTGCTCGGGGTGCTCAGCAATGAACTTGAGCGTCTCGGGCCAGAGTGTGGGGATCGACTCGGGCGAGTCGTACAGGTTGATGGTGAAGCCGTACGTTTTATTGTTGTCGCGCATGTAGCGGAAGACGTCATAATCGACGTCGCAAAAGAAGTGCACGTTGGGCTCAACACGCCAGTAGTACTGCATGTCGGCCAGCGCCGGGTGCTTGTAGAAGAGGCCGCTGTTCCAGCGGCACATCTGGTGGTATGACACCTTCTCGGCATACTGCACTTTGTTCTTCTGGAGCGTCTTCATCGACTCGAGAAACAGGTCGTTATTGATCCATGAAGGCACCTCCCAATGCTCCTTGGGAATCAGTTCTGATGTTCGTCAGCCGCGTCCGTCCGTCCCGTCCATCTCAGAGGCTATTGCCATGGCGCATCCGTACCGTATCTGCACTCTGCCTTTGTCACGGCCTGCGTCTTCCTCTTGAACTCTTCTGTGAACGGAACGTCGTTGAAAAAGGTCCAGGGGTAGTTGAACTTGTGGTTCCACGTCCTTTCGAGATCGCGCATGGCCTGCACCATGCCGTCCAGCTCCTCGTTCCGCACCAGCGCCAGCAGGGTGGCCGGGATGCGCGCGGTGCCGGCGGGGCCTGGCGCATATTCTTCGGACGCGTATGTTAGGCGGCCGGGGGGCTCGCCGGTAGCTGTCCGGTGTCAGCAGGAGTGCCCAAGGACAAACAGGTGTAGTACCGGCATCCTTACGATCAAGATTCGGATCTCGCTCATTTGTTGGGATGTAACCGGCGCCGGGGCCCAGCGGCGACCCTGTCGGCTGGAAGAGCTGCCAGATAAAGAAACACCACAGAAAAAGGGCGGCAAACCCCAGCGCCCGCACGGGGCGAGCAATTGCCATGTTCAAGGTTTTTTTTGGGATGGGTCAACCGCGGTTCAGGTTCGGGGGCGTAGACTCGGCAGAATGCTTGATTTGGGTTCGCTCTCAGCACGGGTGACCGGCGTCAAACATCGGCTCCTATTTGTGTATCGTCATTTAAGGGATGGTTATTAGTCGTGACTCGGTAGTTGGATTGGGACGATGGGTTGCACGTGTCGTTGGTGCGTGTCGTTTCACTCTGGGCAGCGCGCGTTGCCACAACTTTGAAGCTGCAACTTCAACCTGCAAGGGGGCAATGAAACCGGGATAGCGGGATGCATCCATGCAGCTATGGAGCGTTAGAATTTCGATAACTAATAACTAAGGGGCGGCTTGGTTCCTGATGTCATCTGACACGCCAAGCCTGCCAAGACGGGCGTGGCTCGTGCATCCCTGGGCGCTGCAGACTGCAGTTGAGCGAGCGCATTTGATTTGGTCACTTGGTGGGACTTGGAACCTCCGACACAGCAACCGACGCTCTGCTCTTGCTTTGCTGCGACCACGAACACACGAGCTGAACACACGAGGTGACAAGCCTTGAGAAATATTTTATTTACTTTGGTCTGGGCCGCAGAGGATTATTTTCTTTTATATGTTGCAGCCTCTCTTGGTCCGGTCATGTACTGTATGTATGTACATATGTATGGACCTCTTGACGCGTCAAACCGACCGCTGTCTGACACCCTGCAAGCGCGTTGAGTGCTTCAGCGAACCCCCAGAGCCCGCAATTTACCGTCTCGCCAGCAGAATGCCCACGTCGGCAATCTTGACAAGATGGCATTTCTCGCCCAGCTGGGGGCGTTGACAGATGAACTTGTTGCAGCCGTGACGGGCATCCCAGAGGTGTGGTCCGCAAACTCCACGACCTACATCCTCCCCTCCCCGTCTATACTTTCGCTAACTCAACATAGGCTCAGCATGAGAGGCGTAATGTCTATCGCGAGTTTGCCCTGCGCAGTCTACGCAGTCACAGTTTTACTCGAACAAACCAGTTCGAGGTTGAGGACCGCCTGAACGGCCTGGAAGAGCGCTTCTCCGTGGTGGGGCGAGACGGCCTGGCTGAAGCGCTACGCAAACGCCTCGACGCGTTAGAGCCGTACCGGAACCAGACAACGCCTGAGCTACTGCATTTGTTTCTTGAGCTCGCTCACCAGCCAGTGCAGAACTCCAGGCTCAGTGACTTGGACGCCCTTGTCGAGCCCGAGGAGGAGCCTTTACCTCCGTTGACTTGGCGGGAGATTGCCAGAGAAGACGGCTGGAGACAGGAGAAGGACATATGGCGCTTTGTCGACTATTCCCCGGATTCCAGCGACGAGGCCGAATTGGACGCCGAGTCAGAGGCATCCGTTGAGTCACTTACAACAGCGTCTTCGACGGAAGACCGCTACCACCGTACAGCACAGGACTTGGCCGTCAAGTCGCAAGGAGATGAGCTGCTGAAGCAAGTCGAAAATGCGCAAGCATGGAGATATTGCGCACCAATCGATGGGAATCGGAGGCCCAAGAAAATCCCCATTTCAACGACGCAGTTGCTTCGGGAGGCCCTCTTTATGCTCGCCGGCCTGGAGACGAGCCTCTTCGATTCCGAATGCAACCCGGCCACCAAGTTTCAACTCCACGGCGTGTCATGGGACTCCTGCAAAGCACTGGTAACGTCGTTTGCCGAGTGCGGCCGGAAACTCGCGCCTTTGCGCGGATTTGCCAACACCAGAGAGCAGTCACCCCTCCTCCAAGTCTTCCAGGACTGTCTTCACAAAGCCTTGCATTCGCTTGACCAGGAGTTATCTTTGATTGAAACACGCTTTGTTGCCATCAAAGAGGACGTCGTCGTCAGCCTCCTAGGGGTTCTCGAGGAACTGGGCCCGGTGTTGGCGCCGCTCTATGCGTTGGCGGATATTGTGCGTCAGGTCCGAGAGGAGCGGAACCCCCACGCCTTCCGGTACCTGGAGCTGCTCTACGACGCTGTCGGAATGGCTCAGTTACAAGACAGCCGCGCCACATATGAGCTGCTTGGAACCATCTTCTTCAACTGCTTTCAGGTCTATCTCAAACCAATCCGGTTATGGATGGAAGAAGGGAAGCTTCTACCTGGCGACCGGACGTTCTTCGTGTCGGAATCGTCAACAACGCTACCGTTGCCCCATATATGGAAGGGCCAGTTTAACCTGCTGCGCACCCCCGAGGGCAACCTGCATGCACCCCGTTTCCTCAAGCCTGCAATCCACCGAATCTTTACGGCCGGCAAAAGCATAGTTGTGCTCAAGCACATGAGACAACACGGGTCAATCAAAAAATACCGAGCCAGCGCCGAGCCGAAGATGGACTTTGCTACGGTCTGTCCGGATCATCTCGAGTTCACACCCTTCAGCGAGCTTTTCGGCGCTGCGTTCCAGGCATGGATTCAGAGCAAGCATCACACGGCAGCCACAACACTCCGCGAGCTCCTGTTTAGCTCGTACGGTCTATCCCAAGACCTTGACGCACTGCAGCACATCTATCTCATGTCAGATGGCGCAAAGTCTGACGCTCTCGCCTCGTCCATCTTCCGACATCTGGACAACTTCAGCAGTAGCTGGAAGGACCGCTTCACCCTGACCGAGGTTGCCCAGGAGGCCTTCTCGGCTTGCGTCGACAGCTACCGGCTCGCCGCCGAGGTCGAGCCACACGGGCTCGCGCACGGCGCCGTTGCCTCTCGTCGTTCAGTCCGCCTCGGCCTTCCCGCCATCCGGCTCAACTACCGCCTCAGCTGGCCGGTGCAGATCGTCATCCCGGAAGAGGGGATCCGGGGATACCGAACAATCTTTACCTTCCAACTGCAAGCGCGCAGGGCCGTCTTGACCCTCCGGCGGTCGTTCCACACCTTCCAGCAGCAGCAGCAGCAGCAGCAGCGCCGCGGCGGCGCCGAGATGGCGCGCTACTACCTCCTGCGCACCAAGCTCCTCTGGTTCTGCAACACCATCACGACGTACCTCACCACCCTCGTTCTCGCGCCCCATGCCGCCAGGCTGCGCAGCGATCTCCGCGAAGCCGCCGACGTCGACGATATGATTGCGGCGCACGCGGCGTTCATCACACGTATCATCGACGAGTCGTGCCAGGGCGCCAAACTGCAGCCGATCCGCGATTGTATCCTCGATGTCTTTGATCTCGCCATCGGGTTGGAGGATGCGCACCGCGCTGAGACGGCGAGGCGGGAGGAAGAGCATGTGGAGACTTTGCGGCTGTCGGTCATGTCGTCGCCTTATAAGTCGCCTGCTAAGGGCAGGGGGACGGCGAAGCGGAGGAGGGTGATGGAGGAGGACGAGGATAGGGATGAGGATGAGGATGAGGACGAAGAGGGTGGAGGGGGGGAAGGCGGGGAGGGTTGGGTGCGGAAAGAGGGGGGTTTGCCTGAACGGAGAAAGACATTTGCGACGGTGTTGAGGGAATCACTTGGGGACTTTGAGCGGCATGTGAGATTTGTTGCCGGAGGTCTCAGGGGTGTGGCCAGGGCGAGCAGGGAGGAGGCGGCTGCCAAGTGGGATTTGCTGGCCGAGATGTTGGAGGTGGGAATCAAGCCGTAGTAGGGCCTGGTGCGGCATGGTGGTTATTCGGACATCATTACGTATACCTTGCGAAACGTTACACTCAGTGGAGACAGATATCAGGGGCAAGATTTTGGTGTGGGAAGTCTTAGCACGGGCCATTTTCGACGGGCGGTACCTGGTTATGTAGTCAGCCATGAGCTGGCTTCCACACCGTGCTCCCGAAGACCGCCGCGATGGAGGCGAGCAGTCCCATCATTTGCGGAAGAGCCTGTCAAAAGAGGCTGAATCCATCTGGCCTTGAAATGCGCGGCTACCCATCGTGGTCGTCAGGCTGCCAAACGACTGGTCCACGCCTGGCTGCGCCGCGCCGACAATCCCTTGCATGGCGATGGAATGGCTGTCTGTCTTCATATCCCCAAACATCTGCTTGGTTCGACGTGCGCGGGTGGCCGCCAGAGTCTTTTGGCAGATATCCTGAAGGCTAGCCGTCAGTTGCGCGGTCGAATCTCCCTCAGCGGCCGTGCTGTAGTAGTCGGCCGGTGGTTCTGCTTTTCTTGTGGTTAGTTGCGCACCCAGGTTGGCCAGAGCCTGCTCCTGCGTGTCGAATTGAATCCGGAGCTGGTCGATGTTCCCCGAGGTGCGACTGGAGACAACCCTGTTTTTTATTATTAATGTCAGTGGAGGTCCTGAGTTGAAAAGTACTGTGTAAAAAGAGAGTGTGAGGGGGGGCTTCTCAGCTACATAGTTAGGAGAAATCCCGAGTTAGAAGGGTGGGTCTATACAGTGTGATCGACGATAAAACCATCGTTATTGTCCTCTGACAGTCCGCCAAATCCCGATTCATTCTATTTATCTTCGACTCGCCAACGTACACAACGAATCTATCGCGCTTGCTAAAATGCGAACCCGTCGAATGGCGAGTATATCTTGTCATGGCAGCCGTGAATGCTTGGCAAAGAGACCTTGTCGATTCCAACGCTTTGCTGAGCTCCATCTCCTTGAGAACGGAACCGACCGCACCGGATGCAGCGTTTGTTTCGAGTGTCCGCGCCAGCGTGTCTAACGTTGTCTGAGTTTGGGAGACAAGGCTCTTGCTCTGCGAAACAGACTGTGGCGCATCCGCGAGTCCCTCGACAAGGCCGTAAAGCACCCTAGCGCTCTGCAACGCGGCAGTCGCGACGGCTATAACATTCGCAGTGATGCTGAGAGGATCCATGGCCCAACGAAGCAGGACACCGGACAGGCGTTGGTCGGTCGTCGGTACTGGGTTTTCATGGTTGTTTCAGCCGCACTGGTGTCATCGTCGACAAGTCCCTCGCCCACACGTGATCTTTTCAGCCTCGTTATGCAGCAGCAGAATTCGTCCCTACAGCCAACCGTCTTCGTCGTAGGGCGGCCGGCCCGTCCAAGCTGCAGTACTGTACACCGCCATCCTTGGGTGTTGCGTGAACCGGCGCAATGGCGCCGGCCGGGCAATACGTGGAGCAGCGCTTCGGCAATGCGGAAGCCTCCGACGGCGGCTTGCTATTCCAAGGTCACGTCAGCGGGCCTCTCCACATCCATCGTGCGCCGAACGCCTATCTGTTCCACGCTGACGCCAGACGGCAACTGACAAAATAACACAGACGAGACACGGGCGAAACAGCACGTTGCGCAGCGGGCTATCCCGTTCCCGCGCAATGAGGACGTGGTGGACCGCGACATGTTCGCGGCGCTCGACCGGCTTCTGCCCCCCTCGGCCGACTACCAGAGCGCGGCGCTCTGGGGCCTCGGCGGCTCCGGGTAGGTCTGGCCGCCGGGTCACACTCCATCCGCTGACCGGGAAAAAGCAAAACGCAGATCGCCCTCGAGTATGCCTACCGCCGGAGCCGTGACCCGACCTGTTCGGTGTTCTGGGTCCACGCCGACAACGAGACAACGTTTATGCATGACTACAGGTTGATTGCGAAGAGGCTGGGCCTGGCGGGTAATCTGGACGGGCCGGAGCTGTTGGCGGCTGTGCGCGAGCGGATCGAGGCGGACCCGCGCTGGCTGCTCATTCTCGATAACGCCGACAACCTCGCAGCATTCGGGGTGGTCCGGACACCATCAGGCACGGGTCAAGGTCAGGACCCTGAAAAGAAGCACGGCCTGTACGATTTCGTGCCTCGGGGCCCCGCAGGAACGGTGCTGTGGACGAGCCGCGACAAGCGGATCGGCGGCAGTCTCGTTGGTGCCCGACGAGCGATTAATGTCGCTAGCATGACAGAGCGAGAGGCGAGGATGCTCCTCGAAACGGTCATGTGTACCGAGATTGCCGAGGAGGAGTCCCAGAACGCCATGGCGCTGCTTGCCGAGCTTGACTGGCTCCCGCTCGCGGTATCACAGGCGGCAGCATATATGCGAAGGACAGCAACTCCGATCGGCGAGTACCTGTCGGGGCTAAGGATTCGCATGAAAAGATGGGAAATGCTCAGCGAGACCGGGTTCGACCGGCATCGCAGACGGCATGTGTCGAGCAACGTCATGCAGACGTGGAACATCTCGATCGAGCATATCCGGCAGGAGAACCATATGGCCTGCGATATCCTCCACTCGCTTGCGTTTGTGGATAGCCAAAACATCCCGTTCGAGTTGGTCGCGAAGACAGCCGAGATCATGGGGAAACAGACCGGGGATAAAGAAGCCGTGCGCACCGAGTCCGTATGTAGTAGGGACCACGGCGATAACGACGGGGTCCTAGCTGCAATTGTCCTCCTGCAGGACTTTTCTTTCCTGCGTCTGCGCGAGTCCGGCGAACGATGCCGGGCGTACGAGATGCACAAGCTCGTGCAAGAGGCTGCGCGGTATAGCTTGAGCCAAGCGAACAGGCGGGAGGACGAATCGCGTTTCTCGGGGGTAGCTCTTCGGGCTGCCACATGTCTGTTTCCGGAGGCGTGGCGGGGATCATGGGCAGAATGCGAGAGATATCTCGAGCACGCGCAGTGTGCAGCCGAATGGGCCGGGTTGTGCGAGGGCGAGGTAGAGGCGGCGGCGCTTTTGAGTCGAGTGTCGGCCTACCTGTACGACCGTGGGAGGTGGAGAGAGAAGGAATCTGTGGACAAAAGTGCCTACAGGTATCGGAGGAAGATCCTCAGCGAGAAGCATCCCGACACGATCCGGAGCATGGCGTACTTGGCCATGACATACCATGCCCAGGGGAGGTATGACGAGGCGGAGAAGATACTAGTGGAAGTTCTGGCGCTGCGGCGCGGTATCCTTGGCGAGAAGCATCCGGACACGATCATGAGCATGGCGTCACTGGCATTGACATACCATGTCCAGGGAAGGTATGACGAAGCGGAAAAGCTGTCGGTGGAAGTGCTGGCACTAAGACGTAATATTCTTGGAGAGAAGCATCCCGACACTATTTGGAGCATCGCGTCACTGGCCACGACATACTACACCCAGGGACGGTATGGGGAGGCGGAGAAGACGTTGGTGGAAGTGCTGGCACTACGGCGCGATAGCCTTGGCGAGAAGCATCCCGCCACTGTTTGGAGCAGAGCATCATTGGCCACTATATACTATGCCCAGGGAAGGTGTGACGAGGCGGAGGAGATCGAGGTAGAAGTGCTCGCTCTACGGCGCGAATTCCTCGGCAACAAACATCCCGACACTCTCCAGGCGCTATATAACCTCGCCATTACCTGGAAGAGGCGACAGCGACATTCCGAGGCGTTGGCGATGATGCAGGAATGTTTCCGATTACGGTTCGAGGTGCTAGGCCAAACTCATCCCTCTACTCAGATGTCTTTGCGCGTTTTGGACTCGTGGGGGGCGCAGAAGGAAAAGAGCTCTCGTATGAGTCGAGTGTTTGGGCGTGTGGCTCATCGTATCAAAGCCGCAGTGCCGTAGTTAGTGCTGGCTGAGTCTAGGAGAGCTGGAGGGATACTGTTCCATATCAATCATGAAGCAAGGTTGCTTCCTATTGTGACATTGTGCAGGTCAACGATTTAGTTATTTCCTTCCACTGATGTTGATGTTGGACAAAGGGGTTTAACCCTAACCCTAACTCACGGGTTGCCTTTTGGGTGGCGTCTGGTTTCGCCTTCCATGTGATTTCAGCCTCAGGTGGCTTTAACGTGGATCAGACGCCGCCTGCAATCGCTCCCCCTGCAACAAAACCGCACTATTGTACATACATTATCCCATCGGACCTTCAAACTCGACCGCCACTTTTGCAGCCTCTACCGTCCATCCGACACTCACCCATATTGCAACGGACCGGACAACAACCAAAAACCTCTACCCGGCCCGTCGCCTAACCGGCTAACCGCCCACCGCCGCCATGTCCGAACGCAAGGTCCTCACGTATGTCCTCCCTTCCCAGGCCCTCTCCTCCCTTCCCAGGCCCTCTCCTCCCCAGCAGCCAGCCACTTGACTCTGACTCGCATCCTCACAGGAAATACTACCCGCCCGACTTCGACCCGTCCCTCGTGGGGCGCGCGCGCAAGGCCAAGAGCGACCAGCCCGCGGGGCCCAAGGTCCAGACCGTCCGCCTCATGGCGCCCTTCTCGCTGCGCTGCGTCGCCTGCGGCGAGTACATGTACCGCGGGCGCAAGTTCAACGCGCGCAAGGAGACCCCCGTCGGCGAGAAGTACCTCGGCATCCAGCTGTACCGCTTCTACATCCGCTGCACGCGGTGCTCGGGCGAGATTGTGTTCCGGACGGACCCCAAGAACCAGGACTACGTGGTGGAGCGGGGGGCGAAGCGGAACACGGACCCGTGGAAGCGGGGGCTGGCCGACGGCGGGCTGGCCGACGAGACGGACGAGCAGCGGCTGGACCGGCTGGAGCGCGAGATGGCCGAGGCCGAGGGGGAGGAGGAGCGGAATGCCATGGCCGAGCTGGAGGCCAAGACGGAGGACGCCAAGCGGGAGATGGCCGTGGCGGATGCGTTGGACGAGATTAGGAGTCGGAATGCGAGGCTGGAGATGGCGCAGCGGGAGGCCGAAGGGGCCCTGTTGGAGGGCGTGGCGGCCGGCGTGGTGAGGCCAGAAGAAGAGGAGAGGAGACGGCAGGAGGAGGAGGATGCTGCGGCCGCGAGGAGGGCGTTTGCGTTTGTTAGGAGGCAGGATATGTTGGAGGAGGAGATTGTGGAGGAGGGGCCTGGGGAGAGGGAGAATGGGAACGGCGTGGTCAGTTCAGCGTCTGGGTCGAGCTCGGCCGCGGCGTCAATATCCGATTCGAAACCTCCCTCGGCCGCTACGACAACAACAGCTATGCCGCCGCCGCCGCCGCCGCCGAGCTTCAAGCGGCAAGTCAAGAAGAAAAAGGATCACGCCGCGTTGCTAGGCATCAAAAAGAAGCAGCCCCTTGTCTGAGCAGATCCGGATCAACAGGAACGCATTACGAGATATGATTGGCACGCCACATTATTCCACCTGCAGTTCATTACCCACGCTGTGAGTCTGTTCCTGGCCCCAGGCTGGGCTGCCAAGAAATGCAGCGACTTATACTTGAGATAACCATATAGCGCATCACGGGGCAATCGGTGCTCATTTAGAGTTTCCACGTTTTTATTGCGCGGTCGAGCGAATGTTGTTGCCTATCTTGCCTATTTCCTTTCAACGCCGTGCTCGCAAAAGTCCAACAAAAAGTCAGACCGCCCGCAACAGATATGCAAAAAAAAAAAAAAAAAAAGGCTAAACTAAACCAAATCAAGCCAAATGCGCCAGTTTATGATGTATGTACATCATCCGTCATGTGTCTCATCATCCGGTCCATCCTCATGATGTGCTCCTCAACCTTGTTGTTTCCCGGAATTTGGAGTCCTCCGAGCGACTGCTCTGTCTCTAGGTCCTCGAACCCAACAGGGCTCGCTTCGACCTGATGTCTTTCATCGCTAGCGAAGAGTCGCGGTCAGACCGCGGGCCTTTCAAGTCTGATAGCTGTACTGGCTCGAGTTCCGACTCCGGCCGGTAACGCCGTCGGGGAGAGGCATAGGCGAGGCCTGACCGTGCTGGTTACTCCTCGTCGACGGTTGCGAGATGGATTCCATCTGCCGCTTGGTGTGTTGATGCATAGAGCGGGCATAGGTCCCCAAGTCGACGGGTGGAGGAGGGGAGAGGGGCATCGAGTATGTCCCTTGGGCGGTCGACATGGTGTTTTGTGTGTGTGTGTGTGTGTGTTGTGTGTGTGTGTGTGTGCTTGAGGAGTTTGCGAAGCTTCAACTGGATGATGGGACAAGGAAGAAAACCAGAAAACCTGTTTGAAGTGTTTAGGGTGCTACGGGTTAACCAGGGTTATCGTTTGGAGAACCGGAGCGCGTGACTTGATTTTACTAATGAGATGCAAAAACGGCGGCAGATGGGCAGGAGTGGGCGCGACCCCGAACTTTATAAACGGACAGACTACCCCAGCCGCACGAGTCTCATAAGGCGGAATTCGGGCGATTTGGGGCTGGCCGGTAATCACCCCACAGACGGACTGTGTGGGGGGGGGGAGAAGAAGGGGGGGGGGCGTAACGAGAGGGTTGGATTGTGCCCATGCTTCGTGAGTGAGGCCGTGAATGGGCCTCGAGGGGGTCGAAAGGTTCAAGGAAGGAAGGGTCTTCCCATCAACAAGGGTCCCTCGCATTTGCTTTGATGTGCTGCCGTCACTGTGAGATCTGCGTCTGGACGCCAATCTCAAAGAGGCACGACAAACAAGGCTCGTCAGACAACCCGCACAATCCTTTGCCGGTGCGTTAGCGCTGTGACGTTTATCTGCAAGCTTTCCCATTACATGACGGGATCGGCGATGATTGTACCGTCTGAGCAAGGGCTTTCCATGTCTGCTGCAAGAGGGCTGGCAACCATGTCGTAAGTGCCTCCGCTTGTCAGCCAGCCAGATGGAAATTCGCCGTCTTTGCCACGGTCAAGGGGGTTATACGGTGCATGGCATGGCCGGTCCTGAATGAAAGCCGCTGTACAGTTCTTTGTTTTTGTATCCGTGTTCCATAGGCATTCGCCCGGCACGGCCGCAAGACTTCTTGCACGGCCTTTACAATATAGTGACGATCTGGGTGGCACAACGTTGGTGCAGCCATCACATCGGATGTTGGTGACGGAGTGGAGGAACGGGTGGGCGAACGGACCAGAAGAGGCAAGACCCTGCTGATCATGCCAACAGGATCCGAAAAGTTGAAGTCAGTTCTTTCGAGGCCGTCTGTTTCCCGTTTCTTTGGGGGGCATTCACGCCTCTTCGCCAAGAAACGGAGGCGAACAGTGACGACGCTGAGTTTCGTCAGAGGAAGCAACGAGCAGCCACTATTTTTGCCAGATTCCAGCAAACCCCACGCCTACTGCTCGCCTTTCTGGAAACGGTGACGGAGGACGCAGCAAGTCGAGAGGTCTTATCCCACCAGACGGATTTGGTCGCAGACCGAGGTACAGCTACATGGCAAAGGGAGCCGAAATATCGGGGACCAGATAGCGGAACCCACGCTCTGTGGTTTCTTGCTCCTCCCTGGCAGGATGATCGACCACCTTGCCATGATGTCACTGGTTGGACAATGCATGCAGACGAAAGTGGTGTCCAGGGTAATGGCCCACCGGGCGTATAGATACTTCGAGAAGCGGCCGCGAGAACGGCCGGAAGATCACATACTCGAGCAGCGGCTCCGTTCCCCTAGCGTATCTCCATCCATCGGGCGCTGCTTCGTTCCCGGCCGGGCTTGGTTCTCTTGCCCTACATGCAGAGAGGGGAGCCAATGACCGCGAGAGGCTGGTCTATCCGGGGAGTAAAACTTGGCAGACCGGCAGGGCTCGCGCAAGAAAATCCATGGCATTCCACGGGAAATGCCAGTCCAGCGGGGGGGGCTTTTCCCAGACTTCAGAGATGCAGCAAGTATAAATCCCATCTCTGCCCTGCCCTGTCGCACGCTTGGCCCGGGGCACATTGGGACGTGGACAAGGGTCTCAGGGTCCGAAGCAGGACGGGACGTGGATGAATGAAGCCTTGGCAAGCCCAGCGGTGGGAGACAGTTCGCGAAGGTGCAGCTGGGGGCAACGCTGTTGGCCACATTTGCCGTCAGTGATGCTAAGGGGCTCAGTAAATTCCAGAGTTCTAGTGGTATCGGTGTGATCCAAATTTGGCGGTACATGTACGTTTCGACGCTCGCAATTTCATTTTCTGGTGACAGAAATCGGTGAGGTAAGAACCGATGTCACGGGAAGGAATGGTGTTGTGGAATGGCGCCACATGCGCAGAAAGGGCAGGGGCGCATGACGTCACACCCAGCCCCTGCTGCCAACGACGGGAAAGAGCCAGGCATGTCATTTCCTCACACACAATTCTGGCTTGAAGTCGAGACCATCTTCATACAGTACTGTTACCACAGTAAAGAAATCCACAAAAAAATCTATGACACTTATTGCCGAATCAGGGAACAAATAAGCTCCATTCGCAGCCGGTTCCTGGTCTGGAAAGCGCCTCCCGAGGGTCTGGAATGTAGATCCTGACAACGTAACTAGGTACCTAATTAATAACTACCTAACATACCCCATCTCGCTTCAAACGAGGTTATCGCCGTCTACGGCTCCATCGACCACCATCATCGCTAGGCCGCTTGAGTATTTTGGCATCACCGCCCTTCCTCGACCTTCGCCGCATTGTGTCATCAAGGGCAAACAAACAGGCATCCGTGCCACAGTTCCCCCTGTTTGTGATGACAGCTTACCCAAAGCGCCACCGGCTGCATCCCGCGCTATCGTCGTATTCATGACACCTCGGCAGTCCCCTTTAGATCGTCGTAAAGCTCGCATTGGGACTGCATTGGGGACTGCTTACGTAGATGCCGTAACTTTATCTCGGGCTTCATCTAATAAACTTGGTGATGGTTTCGCTGCGTTGCATGCCACACCAACGCTCTGGGGTTCAACTAGGGGCCAACTCCACATCATCGGCCTCTCTTTCTGCAGGAGTAGCAGGAGCTTCTGCTCCGCTTGGTCTGTGGAGGTTATACTGGTCGGTCCATGATCCCGATTCCGCGATGGGGACAATCATGATGCCACCACACCCGAGGCAACGTACCTAGGAGAAACTACAGACTGGCTAGGTTCCTGAGGTTTTGTGATGATTTCATCGCTGCGATGGGAGATCATCACAGTGCCTTTCCAAAACAAAGCGAGAGGCACTTGGCATCATCCTGTTCGACGTCCGCTTCCGCGGACGCACAGTCAACCCGTCAGACTGGTGTCCGGATCAGGATGTGATATGCACGCCTCCCGCTACCCTCGACAGCGTAGCCGCCTTACAGTAGCGAGAGTATCTGTACATGTAGAGGACTGCGGTGACGTCGTGACGAATTGGATTTGTTTGGGGGCACATTCTCGAAGCTCTGCTCCACCATCATCACAAACGCTAGGAGCGATGCAGGCCCGTGGCACCTTGAGGCAACTCACCCATTGCGCCATTTGAGTTTGGGAAGAAAGAAAGCAGAGATGACACCTACTCCTCTTCGCCTCCCCCGTCCGAGTGATACTCGAATTCCGTAGGCAGTGGCACCGCATCGTCCTTCCCCCCATCATCAGGATCGACCTCATTGGGAGCAACACGTCTTCCCGCATCTGCTTTGATCGTCGCGTCTAGCCCCTCCACGCCTGGTACCGTCCGCCTCCCTCTCAACAAGGAAGTCATAGCCTGCGCCCACTCCCATGGCCTCTCCTTCCCGCCCGGAAGACTATTGAAGTATTCCCATCCCATAACCCCGCCAAACCGGGGATGCCTCCCAGCCAGCAACGGCAGCACCATGCCAAGCATATTCCACGGCACCCAGCCACTCCCGTTCTCGGGATTCGTGACTAGCCCGACGACGATCCTCTCAGGCTGCCACCCCTTCACCAACAGCATCTCATACATGGCCGGATTGCTACAGTCCCCCCACCCGCAGTAAAACTGCGCGTTATACCACGCAATCTCCTTCCCGCGCATCACCTCGAGCGCCTCGTAGTCGAACCCGCTGAGGTTGTGCTTCGCATTCAGCAGCGCCGCCGCCACGGGCGCCAGCGTGATGATGAAGTCGGGCCCGAAATCGGCGCGCAGCCGGTCGATCAGCTGGATGATGCCCGCCAGCGACATGGGCTCCTCGACGTCGAGGTCGAGCCCGTCCAGCGCGCGCGCGCGGATCAGCTCGGCCACGGGCTCGTAGTAGCGGTTGAAGGTCGGCGCGTCGTCCGTGTCGAGCCGCGTGTAGCTGCCCTTTGCGGCGCCGCCGAGCATGCCGAGCACTTTGATGCCGCCGGCTTGCAGGACACGCAGCTCGGCCCAGAGGGTCGTGAAGCGGGGGTGATATGGTGGGTGGTCATTGAGGGTCAAGGCGGATGGGTCTTCGTTGATGTGGATTGCCGCGAGGATTACATGGGTGAGGGTGATGCCGGGGTTTTGAAGGAGGGGGAGGACGGAGATGTGGTCACCCGAGGGGGTGTGGTGGGTTTGGTAGTAGGTTATGAGCCGGGGGAGGGCGGGGTGGGGGAGGGGAGGCATGGTGTGCGTTTGACTCGAAAGAGTGGAAGGAGTGGGATGGATGAATGAATGAATGAATGAATGAATGAACGGAAGAGGTAAGTGAGATGGGTTGATGTGAAATTGATGTTGACATTGAGGGGAAGGAGCGTGGTGTTCAATGCGGTTTGTAGGCAGCAGACAGCTGGCAACAACTGCCAGCATTGCTGACTCAAGTTGAACCAAGAGCAGCTTTCAGGTCTTACACACACTCTTCTTCAATCCCATTACAACTCGTTAAACGAAGGGTAAGAGAAGAGTACTATAACGCTCAACAAAAGAAACAAGAGGGTATTGGGACATCAGTCTTGTAAAGCCATTATCCATCATCAATAATCCATCCATCTCACACCCTCAGCCCGGACGGACTCGCTCCCCTCACTGGCGACGCCGAGATCAGGAAGCCCTGCCGGTCATACAGGCCCAAGCTGACCACACTCCTCAAACTTCCTCTTGAAGGGCTCCCACTGGACCTCACAGGTGAACCGTTCCTCGAGGTACTTCCCTCAGCCGGCTTCCAGGCGAGAGACAGCCTCTGCGAATCGTTCTGCTGCGGCATCACCAGCGCATTCACACTCCCGCTGCTGCCCTCCCTCAACCCAAGCCCGCCCTTCCCGGAGATATTAGGATTATTCACCTCAAAGGTAAACTCGCCAGCCGCCACCTTGAACATTCCATCTCCACCGTCATTCTCCTTGCCCTCTCGTCCACCTCCAACCGAGAACTCCGAACGCGACAGCGTGAGCACGTTGCTTGACCTGCGCTGGTGATGCACACTTCCCGGCCGCCGTCGCTTGTACGGCGAGCCAGCGCCACGGTCGTTTCCGCTCCCGCCCACACCACCTCCACTCGCGCTCCCACCAGGGTGCTTCACAATCCCGCCCACCCCGACAACACCACAGCTCACCACCCTGTTCATCCTCCTCGACTGCCTTTGCCCCGCGCCATTACCAAGGATGTAGTAGTTCCTCGCTCCGATGCTTTTCCTGTTCGAATTCCGCAGCGGGTTCTCCGCAGCAAGGTACCCTGCACCGCCTCCCATGACCCCAGCAGGTGAATCACCAGCAGCAGCCGCCGCCGCCGCCGCCGCAGAAAGTGGGGATAAAGGAGACATAATTGCCGGCCCAGGCACCCTCTCGGGACTCGGGGACGGACTCGGACTGGCATTTCGATCCGCGATACTGCGAAGACTGGACGCGGAGCTCATCCCGCTGTTCATGCGCCGGAGCGACGCGATGGTGGTTGTCAATGCCAGCGGCGTGTCTTCGTCGTCGTCTTCTTCCTCCTCGTCTTTTTCGTTCACATCTTTGTCGGTGTTATTATTATTGTTGTTGCTGTTGCTGTCGTTGTTGTCGTCGTCGTCGTTCGGGACGACGAGCTCAGATGACAGCTTGGACGGGGAAGGCGCGCGGCCGCGCGGGGAGAGGGGCGCTGGGTAAAGGGATGAGTTGGCGAGGAAGCCGGCGCGGTTGAGTGCCATCGCTGCTTGAGAGGTGGTTGTGGGTTTGATGCTGGGGCTGGTTTCCTGGGAGTAGACGGAGGAGGAAGAGGAGCAGACGCTTGAGCGGTTCTGGTTCGGCCGCTGCAGTTCTTGTAGCTGCTTTGGGGCGAGGACGAGAGAGAGGCGCAGCTCGCCGCCTACTCGGCGGGTTGGGGAGGGTGGTGTGCTGGATCGCTCCGTGGAGGGGAGCATCAGGGTCGGAGAGCGGCGTACTGGCTGTTGCTGGCCGTCGCTTGTTTGGGCCGCCTTGATTGGTGAGGTGGACTTGTGTTGAGTCCGCGTGAGGTTGTCCACACCCGGGGCTAATGGTGGTGGGAGCAAGGGGATCGTGCTTAGCGTGCTGGTCTTGGTCAGCCGGACGAAGAGCGGTCCGGTAGGGCTTTGGTTTGTCGGCAAAAGTCTAGTTGGAGACGGCGGTGGCTCGGAGGCCCTCGATGCAATATACGGTTGGATGGATGGGGGGACGGTCACCGACATCTTGCGAGAAGGCGAGATAGTTGATGCGGGAGCGGGTCTCGGGCCGTAGATGACAGGGCCGGGTGCCAAAATCAGTCCTTGCGACTGGGCACGGATATGCCCGACCGTCATGCTGCGGAGACGCTGCGATCGTTGCACGCTCTGCCGGAGAAGAGCTTGGGATTTGCTGGGTCTGGTCGGCCAGGATCCGATGGACGATGGCCGAGATCCTGACAGTGGCAAGCCCGTCGTGACAAAAGGGTCATTCATGGACGGAGGGCGTACATTGGCCGCTTGTTGGGGCTGCACAACGAGGCCTTCGAGCGGCATGATGGCCCGCTTGACTTCGTCGGGCATCTCATCTTCACTGTACAGCGTTGAGAGTTCCGATGAGAGCGAAGTGCGCACCGACTGGGCTTGCAGAAGAGGCTTCTCTGACTCTGGGTTTTTCTGGCTTCGGCTTGGACTGGTAAGTCCCGAAGGGACATGCGGGTTCAGGCTTTCCTCGCCCACGAGACTGTCGGTCTCGGAAGAAACTGACTGCTGCGAGTTTTGCCGCCTGTGGCCTGGTGTAAAGACTTGGCTTGAGACGGTTTTCTTTGGACTCGGCGTCCTGGAATGCGACACCGAAATTCCATATTCTCTGGGTCCGAACATCTTCCCAGGCGACGCCCTTGTAGGGGATGTAGTGGCTCTGCGACTTCGAATTGTCCCAGAAACACTTCCTTCCCGTAGGCGCTTCTCAGTTGACCTCAATATGTCAGACAAAGTCGAGTCAGTCGACCGCTGTCTGCCTCGGTGTCTCAGCGGCGTAGTCGGCGTAGACCGGACCGGGCTGGCAGGAGGACTGAGAACGGGCTGTGGGATCTTCGAGGCGCCATACACATATCCCATGCTGACAGACGGTTTAATGACACGCCTGTCCCTGTTGGCAACCAAGGCCGGCTTAGGCGGCGCCGGCAGAATCCTCGAAAACGCCCTCAGCTGAGCATAGTCCATGCCGGTTGCCGTCGTCTTCTGAACCTGCGTCTCGTTCAACAAGGCCTCTGACGACCCGTCCCTCGCCCCTGTCATGAAATACGGGTACCCATGAATGGTATGATGCACCCTTGGCAGAGTAGGCACCCTATTCCTCAGGGGCCACGAGCCACGACTCTTCGTCTTCCTCAACGCCCCTTCCGTCTTTCGACGCGACAACAACGACTCCCTCCCCGCGGTACTAACCCTCGGCCCGTGCAACAAATCCTCGTCAATCCACGACGGCGTCTTCCTCCTACGACCCCTCCCCACCTCCTCCATCTCAACCTCGCCAGCCGCCTGCCCCGGCCAGCGACACGACTCACTCCTGTCTCCCAACCCAAAGTGAAAATGCCCCTTGGTACACGGGCGCGGAATGAGCGGCATACTGACGTGCCGTCTCGGCCACCCGCGCCCTTCCCCGTCCTCATCGTCGCTCAGCAGCCCGCTCCCCTCCTTCGCCCACCATCCCGGGCCGGCACCAACGGAACAAGCTTTCTGCAGCTTCCGCCGCGTCGTCGTTGCCGTTCCCGACCCGTTGGTATCAGTCCCGCCGGTGCCCTTGGTCTCCTGGGATGGGCGGGCACTGCTGCCGTCCGGGCTGATGACCGGGACTTCCTCATCGCCGGCGGCGGCAGCGGCGGCGCGTGCTGCGGCCTTGGCACGGCGTCGGTTGAGCCAGAGAATCAGGAAGGCCAGAACCAGGCTGAGGATGAAGGCGCTTCCGAGGACGAGGGGAAAGAGGATTGGGAAGGCTTCGGCTATGGGTGATCCCCCGCCTTCGCCTCCTTCGCCGCTTTGCGTTGTCTCCCCTGAGATGGGGTAGGTTGGGGGTTGGTCGAAGTCTGAGATGGCCATTGCGTTAGGGGTTGGCGGGCAGTATTGTTGTTACGACGACCTCGTTGCTTTGCTGTTGTGTTGAGAGGTTGTCTGCCTTGTCAAAAGTCCAACGAGAGAGTGCTTGGCCTTTGAGGATGCATAGTCTGCTGTTTGTTCGTCTGGGTCGGATCCTCCCTGTGAAGTGAGTTGGGGATAGTTAGAAAAGGGGTCTCACGAAAAGAGGAGGGAAACAAGATATCTTGGGGCAGTTCATAACATTCATTTGAGTCCCGCGCGACTGGAATCTGGACGATGGGTGATCCGAGGGGCTGACTGGTGGACTTCGGTCGGGTTGGAATGGGTTGTTACCAGCGACACCATTCCAGCCCAGCCGTGTTATGCTCACCCATCGTGGTTGCTCTGGTCTACGCCAGAGCCACTGGCAACTGGGAATGTGCGGAATAATGGGATGATGTGAATGTCTCAATTGCCGAGATGACGAGATGGGAACCTGGCAGAAGAGCACGATCTTGTTTGTTGACATTCACTGCGCTGGGACGACTCTTTCGGGAAGTGTGAGTTTGTTGTCACTGACTTGCTATTCGTCCCCCATAGTAGCCATTGCAATGGGCGTTGCTCACGAAGAGACATCCCAGTTCAGTCCTTTATGAATACATCGGGCCTCCTCACGAGCACTTCAACAACCGAAAGGCAATCACAAACTCAGGACTTCAGCGCATACTTGTTGACTGCGGCGATTGGGGCTAGAGGTGATATCTTGTCAAGCACTCCAAAGTGAACACCTAAACACCAATGCACCGTCCATGACAACGTCAGGTGGCACCGGTCAATGTATTGCCATGGGAGTCTGGAGAGAGCATAAACGAATTCCCTTTCATTGAATGCCCCCGAACCATTCATCCGCGACGCCAAAGCGGGCTGGTTGGTATATCCTCTCCGCTGGCCCCCCATACCCCCATCAACCGACCCAAGCCCAAATATCAACGTCGAAATCAAGATGCTCGAGAGCAAAGAAATAGAATGGGAGAAGAATGAAAGAAAACATGGTCATGAGTTTATCCCATATGTGCAACGAATAATGTCCCAGGAGGACCGGTCGCACAAAGCAAACCAGGGGATTCACCCATGCCTTAGTGCAAACCGTGTCCGTGGCGGTGGCGATGCAGGTGTTGATGCAGCTCGCGCCGTGCCTTTTCGGGACTAAGAGTCGCCGTGACAGTGACCGTCTCGGTGGCTAGCATGACGTACTCAACTGTCTCGATAACAACGATCTTGCTGACCTTGTCACCATTGGTGACATAGTCGGTGCGAACAAGCTCGTACCCTTCAGGGACAGGAGGATCCGACGGGATCGGGGTCGGAGTGGGGCTAGGAGAAGCCGCTTCTCCCAGGGCGATGACCTCAGGGGTTGGCGTAGGGTTCTCCTGGAACACGCCGCCAGGAAGCTGATTTGCGATCGACACCACTGGGTCGGCTGCAGCGGGAACCGAGGCGGGCTCCGGCACGGGCTTTTTGTGGACCGCGGGAGCGGGCCCATATTGAATTTCAACACCACCAGGGAGAGAATTGCCGATCACGCCGGCAAGCTTCTCGCTCGCAAGCATTGGAAGAGCCGGAATCTTGCACTCTTTCTGCTTTGCGACGTCCAAAATCGTGAAAAGAGGGCAGGCGGACATTAGCCCACTACCGTCGGTGCACTGGTTAACAGCCGCTTGAAGGAGATTAGAGTCCCAGCCGCTGATGAAGTCGCCATGATAGCCAAACCCTAGAAAACAGAGAGAGATCAGCATATCGCACGGTCATAGTTATATTCGCGGCTACGTACCTGAGACATCTCCGTTTGAAATGACAAACTCGCCAGGCACGCCAGTGAAGTCTTGGGTCCTCCAGATCGTCTCGAAAAAGAGGCCAGGCAGCTTCACGTCGAACCCGTCAGGGCAGTTCCCATTAAGAACTTCGTCGGGGTATGCAACGTGAGACTTGTGATCCGGAGAGCTGGTATCTTTGCCATTCCAGCAAGAAGGGAAGGAGAGCTCGAACCGGACGCCATGAATGCAAGTGGCATCTAGAAAGGCTTTGTCGGGCAGATGGTGGCGAAACAAAGCAGGCTCATCACCAAGCCCGTAGTGGAGGCAGTTAAAGCCAATGGCGCGTTGGCGGAGGTCGTGCTGATTTATCTGGCCCAAATGGCCCCATTGCGACTTGGGCGGGTCAGGCTTCATGGGGTCGAGTCCGGCGACCGAGTAGTTGCGGCGAGAACTGTCTCCAGCGACCATGCGGAAGTCGTTGGGGAAGGCCGTGATCTTCTTTTTGGGATCTTTATTGTCGATGTTCAGGAAGTAATAGCTGAGGAGCAGTTAGCAGGTGCGTGTGGCTTCGCAGAAACCAAAGCATGGGACCACTCACGCAAGCATGCCGCCGTCCTGTTGAACCTCCTGGTAAGAGCCATTGGCGTGCCTGAAGTAAAGAGTCGGCGCCCAGTAGGCCGATTTGTCTTCGGCAACGCCGCAAGAGGTACAGTCAGCATTGACCAAGTCCTCATATGTCGCGCTCTCGCTGAACCCTGTGAGGCGAGTTGACGTTAGCGAGGCGGAGTTCCTTGTGACAGAAAATGCCGGATCTCTCTAGCTCAAGCGCCGATGCACGGTGCGTTGAACTGTGTCCTGCTTTTCAAAGCGCATTGTCATTACTTACCCGATGAACCATGGATCGAGTGAGCGTGTTGCGACAGAGTACCCGGGTCGATCAAGGGATCAAGACGAGCGAGGCCAACGCGACCACGGCATTCCAGGCGCCAAAACGCCTCGGCACCGCCCAGCGATGCGAGAATCGCGAGCGAAGTGTCGATTCTCATGTTGCCGAATATAAAGGAGTGACTCTGGGGTTATGTGGGTGAGAAGGGAGCGTGAAAAGTTGCCGAAAGGAATGCTGGCGGAAACTCTGTCGAGATAAAATCGTCGACCGATGAAAGGGAGGGTGATAAAGGTTGGGAGCTGCGATTTCGGTCAGCAAACTGGGGTCTGGACTTTGGCATTCAATTCATGGCTCAATAGCTGAAGATGGCAGCGGAGAGCAGGAAGGATGCGACCACCAGGTTGGTTTGAGACGGAGACTAATGTTGAGGAACGGTGTGCGAAAAAGGCGAAAGAGCGAGTACACGGCGGGAAGCGATTCTCGTTCGGCTTCCACAATTCAGACAGAAGTTCAACGTACCAGTTTGACAGGCGCGACAACTATAAATTGTCGGGAACCACAGGTACAAGCCCGGCAACCCGACCACAGACGACAGTTTATGGTCGTCTGGTTCACAGGCCCTATCCAACTTGTGACCCCTCCTCTCGTACCTGGTCTGCTTTTTGCGGACAAAGCCGAACAACCGCTTTCTCGACTCGGTCGGAGATTGGGCGTTGATCGGGGAATCGAAAATGTGATGTTGAAGACCAGCGGAGAAAAGTCGTCGAGCGGCAGACTCCGAGTGCGATCAAGAAACGAACGGCGGCGATCAAGACAGAAACGCGAAATGAATGTTGGCGGGAAGTGGATGAGAAAGTTTATGTCGCCAGAAGGTAAGGAACGTGGACCCCGAAAATGGGAAGTCAAAACGGTGAAAGTGAGTGTTGCGAAGCGCAAGAGTCAAAAGAAGGGTAGACGAGGCAGACGAGGCGCAAAAGGCGAGAGAAGGGAGTGACTGGAAGGGATGGGTGTGACATGCGCCAAAGATAACCCAAATTGGGGACCCCGTCTGGAATTGCTGCGTTGCTGCATTGCTGCGCTACTGCGGTACTGCGGTACATACGGCACTACGAATATCGATGGTAGAGGGGTACAGCATTTCTGCAGCATGGGGAAAGAGCGAACCAAGGGAAACGCCCCCTTGCCGGGGTTACGCCAGATGCTCTTGCCCGAAGCAGCACTCAGCCAGAAAAAGCAGGCCGTTGGTTGGCTGGAGGAGTTGCACGAGACTCTTGTCATCTGGATTAAGGGGACGCCCTCAGGGATTGCGCAGGCATCCCGTGGGGCCTGTGCCTGGCTAACGCAGGAACGCCACCGCCCTCGCTGCCGTGCGTGAGCCGCTTTTCCGAAGCAAGGAGCCGCCGCGCTTGCCATGGCTCTTGGGGAGGAGGCGGGATGAGACATCCCTGCTGACTGGGCACGAATGAGCAGTTCTCTGTCGGGGCAGCCCATAATAACTGGTACTTGTGCAACCACAGTCTGCTCCGAGGACATAGACGCAAACGCACGGAAATAACTTGCGCTACTTCCTATAAGCGTGGCAATCTCGCGCTGTTGGTTTTACGCAGTGCTCTGCGTGGGACGGATATACACAGTAATCTGACAATCTCATGAGGCACGCATACCGCTCCACCCACAGTCATCATCAGCATCTCATCGTAGAGTCGCACTTGCGACCAGCCTCCAGTTGTTTAACAGCGGCTTCCGCTCACGGCAGCTCGTGTCCGGCAAACCAATACCAGAGTTCTCGCTCAACACCTTGACCGTAGCGCCATTGTGATACCGAGTTGCGACGGTGACCACTGCGCATGTATGTCCAAAATGTGGTTGGAGGGAGGCGAGGGAGGTGACCTCGGTGGCGCGCGCCGGGCCGTTGGATGGAGAGCGGGGTCATGATGCACATCAGGCGAGATGGAAGGGGCTCCAAGGAAACCCCAGGATCGGATGAGCGCCAAAGGCTGAAACAGTTTCAGGCTTGGTGTGCGCTAACATTCTTTCCCGGTTGGGTGCCACCCAAATCCTCGGTTGGCCAATCACACCTCCAGACCTCGGGTCCATCGCCCAACGCAAATTGCTGGGAAACGCTGGGCATCACTTTTCCCGCTGCAGGGACCTTGATGTGCCCAGAGACCCAGAGATTGGTTTCTCCTTTCTCCGGTCCCGGCAAACGTTGGTGTTGCCGGTGTGCCAATGGGTTCGAATCATCGGATGGCTCCCTCTCAGGATGGGACGTGCTCTGAAACGCGATTTCGTCCTCTGGTGTCTCCGGCTCCAGCCTTGGCTGTTGCTCGTAATTTACATACATTGCCTGATTGCGCAGAGAACATGCTTGACAGGCACAAACGGTCCCGTAAACCTGAGCGGGATCGGCAACCGTGCAAACGATTTTCTAGGTCCAGGTAGCAAGGCACAAAGAAACTTCATGCAGTGCAGGCACGTGTTTGACAGATGAGATGAATCATTCGTGGCTGGCGCTGCTTCCCGCAGCAAGATCGGCCGGCAGCTGTCTGCGCATGCGATGATGTCTTTGATCCCTTTGTCTTATCATTGCTCTTTGCTTGCTTGTAGCCGAATTTGCCATGCAAGTTCGCAATCTGCATGTCCCAGTGGAACGCTTGGCGCCCTTTTACTAACGTTATGTAGCGCAGGTGTGGGGTTTCCAGAAGGTCACCGCCACACTTTTAAACTCGACAGCGCTGTGCCACAACCTGGGGTGCTGGGGCATACGTGGCTGAGGCCCTGGCTGACCAGCCGCAATTCAAGCGGGACCCTTGGTCGCCTTGGCATCTGGCCATGCAAGTTGCGGATAGTTAGTGCAAACGTTACCTCCTTGACTCCGCGTCGAGACACGATAGCTACGATTTTTTGAGTTCGAGTGTTTACAAGACCTATTTTCTCCATCTAGCATATTCCGGCTTACTTCCTAATGCTGTGCTGACATTTTTGACTGATTGCCGACCACACAATGGACGATCTCGTGGATCTGAGCTGGTCGGCGCCCAACCAAGCGAAGCCCGCGCAATCGGCCTCGACGAACCCCGCGGTCGCCGCCTACCCTTCCCTGCGCCCGACCCCGTCCCCCTTCGCATCCGGCCGCAACACCCCGCTGTCGGTCCAGGGATCCGGCAGCGTCGGACCCAAGCAGCCAGTTTCCAAGCCCGCGCCAGACAGCTTCGGCAACCTGCTCAGCTTTGGTGCCGGAAAGAGTAGCACAAACTTGACTCTGCGCGAGCGGCAAGACCAGCTGGAAGCCGAAAAGCGGAAAAGGGAGGAGGAGAGGAGGAAACAGGCGCAAGCGCACTACGGGGATGGGCGTTTCTTTGACTCGCTTGGCCAGAGCAACTCGGGCTCGCTCAGGACACCGTCTCCAGCGATACCAGCCCCGCCTTCGGCGAAGGGGTCAAGTTCGGGGATACAGAATGTGAAGCCATTGGCTGAGTCAGATGATGATTTGTTTGCCGCCTTTAGTGCCAGCACTAAGGTTGATAACTCCAGTCACTACCCTCCACCAAGGTCGTCGAACAACCCCTCTCCCGCGAATGGCCCCGGCCTGGATCTCAGTAACCCACACTCGTGGAACAAGCCCGTAGCATCTGGTGGCGGAGGCCTTGGTGATGAAGACGATGACCCGTTTGGACTCAATGAACTCAAGACGAAGACCAATGCGCCGCCTCCCCCACCTGCCGATGAGGACGATGACTTGCTAGGGGACTTGGGCAAGCCCGTGGATCAAGTGAGGAAGACAGCAGCGCCGGCATTTTCGCGAGAACCCGAACCTGGAAAACCTATTGAAGACTCATCGTCGGATTCCGAAGCCGAGCAGCCTGCGACATCTGACGATCCCTTCGACAGGGCTGTTGCCCAGCTCGTAGACTATGGTTTCACCCCTGAAAATGCGAGAAGGGGACTTACAGAAAGCGGTGGGGGTCTCAATGTCCAAGCTGCCGTTAACTGGCTGCTCGACGATGCGCACAGGCAGGCAAAGGAGAAGACCACAGGCCGAGGATCCGCGAGGGAACGGCCCAGGGACAGCGACGAACGTGCCCCGAGCCAGTCCCGAAGCGGGGCGCCGTCATGGATGCGAGAGGCGCCACCAGGCGATGGCGCCAGGAGCCGAGACAACCGGCCGCCAGCGACTACGGAAGGCGACTTTGCTAAGACAGCCGCCGCTGTGGGCTCGAGCTTTTTGAAGTCGGCAAACAGTCTTTGGAAGACGGGGCAGAAGAAGGTTCAAAAAGCGGTGGCCGAGTTGCAGCAAGATGGAGACCCGAGCCAACCGAAGTGGATGCGATCAGCCGCCCAGGACCATACCGGCGGCGGCAGCGCGAGAAGGGAATTACCTGATGTCACAGATGAGGCCTTGATGTTGGAATCAGGTGGTCGGCCGGAAGGAAGACCGGGGAGGCTGGCGCCTGAGCGCCACACCTCTCGCGAGACCCAATCTCGTGAACGGTCACCCGCCCTACCGCCCCGGCCAGGGGAGGGGACTCGAGCGCCGAAATGGCAACAGACTTCCCAGCCAAACGTCGACCCACGCTCTCGGCTGAGCAGGCAAACCGCCGAGGAAGAGAGCTTCCAAGCCTACGTTAGCCCGGCCCGCAGGAAGAAGGCTACCCCACAGCCACAGCCAGAGGCAAAAGTACCAGCAGAGCAGGAACCGGATTTGCTTTTCGGTTCGGCCGCACCTTCGACGTCTGGAGCTACGCCGCCAATTCGATCGTCTCAGGCATCTCCAGCCCCTCGGCTGGCAGCTCGGGCATCCCCTGCTCCAAGACCGGCGGCTCCACGTCCGGCCCGCCAGATACCGAACATCTCACCCATCGCTTTACGGAACTCGACGAAGTGTCGGGTAGAGGGAACCGCTCACTTTAAGCGCGGCGACTTCGCAGCGGCTCACGCATCATATACATCCTCTCTCACCGCGATCCCACAAGACCACCCCTTAACCATCCTCCTACTCTGCAACCGCGCCTTGACAGCGCTCAAAACGGGCGAGCCGCGTCAGGCGGTCGAAGACGCTGACACGGCCATCCGCCTGATCGGTCCAGGCAAGGGCGAGGGGGAACACGTCGAGCTTCAAGGTAGCGACAATGCACCCGCGGAAAAGCGCGACATGCGTGACCTCTACGGGAAAGCACTCACCCGCAAGGCCGAAGCGCTCGAGCAGATGGAGAAGTGGGCCGACGCCGGTGTAGTCTGGCAGGTCTGCGTCGAGGCCGGACTGGGCGGGGCGACTGCCACGGCGGGGAGACAGCGCTGCCAGAAGGCACTCGCGCCGAAGCCTGCACCTGCCGCCAGGCCGGCGTCAGCACGCCCGGCAGCGCCCGCGCGCCAAAGGCCATCGGCCACCTCGCAGAAGAGCTCCGACGCCGTGGAGCGGCTGCGCGCGGCGCACCAGGCGGCCGAGCGGGAAGGGGACGAGAAACTCGCGCTGACGGACAAGGTCGACGCGCGGATCGCCGCGTGGCGGGACGGCAAGCGAGACAACTTGCGCGCGCTGCTGGGTAGTTTGGATAATGTGCTGTGGGAGGGCAGCGGGTGGAAGAAGGTCGGCTTGCATGAACTGGTGGTGGCGAACAAGGTCAAGATTATCTACATGAAGGCTATTGCCAAGACACACCCTGATAAGGTGAGCTTTCTCTCTCCAACTATGTGGCATGATTGAGGCAGTTGCTGACTACTGATTATAGATTGCGCAAGACGCTACGACCGAGGTGCGCATGATTGCCGGGACCGTGTTTAGCACGTTGAACGAGGCATGGGATAAGTTCAAGGCCGAGAATAATATGTGAGATCTTACGACGACGATGACAAGTGGTTTGCTTAGGCGACTGGAGCAAAGCACGCACCGGAACCTCATAGAAGCTAGAAGCAGCTTGTATACGGGATACCGCGATGGAAATAAAATGTTGTGTATACCCTGCTACCACTCATCCGTCGCTACCTTATCGAAAATGCAAACTCCACGCAATGCAAAACCCGAGACCCTCAGTAAGGTAAACCATACGCCCATCCCCCCCTCCCCCCCCACACCTGAACGTCTCCCCAAGAGTCCCCCTTCACAACCCCAACATCCGCCTCACACCGTCCCGCACTTTCTGCTCATACTCCGCCCGCCGCTCCCGCCACATTTTGGCCGCCTCCACATTCGCCGGGCTCTCGTCGTTTGGCTCGGCCAACATGCTCATGACCGAGATCAATATCTTCTCGACGCTCTGAATGGGCGACCACCGCTCCGACGCGTGCTCGTAGTGGTTCGGGTCATCGCCGGGCGGGTGCAGAATCGAGATGCACACGAGCCCGCTCGGATACACTATGCATATGTCAGCCATTCCGGCATCGACTGCTAAATAGGGTAGGTGGAAAAAGGACATACCGTTCGGATGCCAAATCTCGCCCAGAAACTTCATGGTTGGTGGTGCCAGCGGGTAGTCTTTGGGGAAACGCAGCTCGGCAGGGAAGATGCCGCCCTCAAAAGGCGTGCCCTCGGGCCCTTGAATCAGGGCCTCCCAGTGGAGCAGGTCGTCCTCGGACACGGGGCCGGCCGTGATGCCTTCGGGCGGGTTGTTGGTCAGGGCGCGGTACTCTTGGAGGAGTCGCCGGTGGGCGGTTGATTGCGCCATTTTTAGTAGCGGCGCTAATTGTGGTTGAGGCAGTATCAGGCTGAGGCGGTGGTTATAACAATCGCTGGAGTAGAAATAGGTAGGGGTTGTAGATCGAGGGTAGAGTTGAAGGTGCGGTTGACGGAGGCGGAGTGGTGGGGTTGGCGTCTGAAGTGGCCACTGTTTAGCGGCAGCCTTGCAGGGGCCGGGACCCCCTGTCGTGGGCTCTGCCCGCGCAGATCGGGAACTGCCTTGGCGGGAAGCTGCCGGATCTTTCCGGCAAGAAATCCCACACCTTAGCTTCGTTCTTCTCTAGTAGGCACTGTACGTATATTTCCCGCCAACGGCCATCCGTCGCTCGCTGGATCTACTAGGAACCACCGCGCCCACTATGCTGCCAGCATTGGCCCTCCGACACGCGTTAAGTCGGAGCGGGGGTCTCCCAGCGCGACTAAACTCGCCATCAATATGTCTCTTTTGCTCTTTCTCCGCATCCAGACGCCCTCTTTCAAAAGCTCTCCTCCACCGATCGCAAAGAGAATCGCTCTCCAGGATACAACATCAACCACATCAACGACAGCAACTCCGTCACCAATCAACGTCCGCCAACCCGCGCCACGACCTCCACAGCGCCCTAACCGACCTCCAAACGCACGCCCCCAACCACATCAACCTCGCCCGCCTCCAACTAGCCCTGCGCAACCTGTCCGAACCGCCGGGCCACGAGTCCATCCGCGTCGCATTCCTCGGCGTGCCCGCCGGCCCCAATTCCAGCCCTAGCACAACGACAACGACCGCCAAGCGCCTCCTACGCCTGGCGCTCGCCGACCCTCTGCGACCGGCCGCGGCGTGGGAAGCACAACTGGAGGCGCACGATGTGGGGGCGCATCCCGTTATTGTGCGGGTTGGGGCAGATGAGGGAGGAATCCGAGATGGTGGGGACGTGGGGGTCAACAAGGCGCAGCAGCATGTGATTCCCGAGCTGAGGGTTTCGTCACCTCTGTTTAACGGGGCGGAGCTGGAGATGCTTGTTGCTGAGGCCGGGCCGTCGCTTGTCGCTGGGCAAGGGGGTGATGCGGTGCTGGTGCCGACGGTGGACATGGCGGCTACGACGGCGGGGCATGTGGCGCCGGTTGGGACGCCGGTGCATATGGCGCTTTTGGTTGGGGACGGGGTGCTCGGGGCGGCGTCGATCCTGTCGCGGCCGTGTATGGAGGGGGAGGATGTTATTGCTGTGGCAGTCAATTTTGTGTCGAAGGTTGGGAAGGAAGACCTGGCGGAGTGCCCACTTGTGGCGGTCAACGTCGACGCCGCTGGCAAGGGCTTGGAGCTCTTCCGCGCCGACGTCGGTAATGCGATGAAGTACGAGGCTTTGTGGACCGAGGCGAATATCGGTCGCATCAGTGAGTGGCTGAGGAAGAGTGCTACACCGAACGGTGAAGGTGTGACGAAGGAACCTGTCCGGAACCTGATCAGCTCGCTGCTCCGGAACGCTAGGGCAGCGGTCCAGGAGGAGACGGCCAGCGATTTAACGGCGGAGCTACAAACCAAGGTCTCGGCCGGTGCTATCGCCCACCTGGACCGGGCTCTGGCCGAATGGGCGCAAAACGCGCATCAGGAGCTACAACAGCAGCTGGATTCTGCCTTCACCACTCGACCATGGAGTAAGCTCAGCTGGTGGAAGCTTTTCTGGCGTGCCGACGACGTCGGAATGGTCACGTCCGAGATGGTAGCCTTGCGTTTCCTTCCTCGGGCAGAGAAGAGCATGATCTACCTGGCTGGCCGCATCCAAGAGGCCGGCGTTGTGGAGGGGCAACAGGGACGACCACGCTACACGGGGCCAGCATTGCCGCTATCATCGGCGAGCGGCCAGAGGCAGGACACAATCGCGCAAAGCACAGTCGGAAAGTGGCCGACACACATTCCATTTACGAGGAATTATCTGCAGGAAAAGACGGTCCCAGCCTTGCAGGCTCTCGCCCAGAAACTTGTCGTGCAGTCGGCCAGTCTGGCAGGCCTGAGCACCGCCCTTGCGGGTCTCTCGTATCTTTCAGCGCTTGGGGCATACGAATGCGGGGCGATTGCGGCGCTGGGTATCGCCTTGAGCTTCAAGCGTTTCCAGCAAAAGTGGGACGCAGCCAGGGAGTTTTGGGAAGGGGAGGTCCGCGAAGAAGGCCGCAAGGCCATCCGCTCAACAGAGGCTAGCATTGCCGAGGTTCTGGACAAGGCAAGCAGGACCCCTGATCCTCGGGCTGATCAGAGTGCGCAGTTGGAGGAGCGAAGCAAGGTCGAAGAGATGATCAAGCGAGCAGAGCAGGCGCTTCAGCAGATGAAGTAGATTTGTCCGGCGGGTCTCGCCGTTTGTATAACATGTATTTTACATGCAGTTGTGTCTACTATGTAGAGAGAGACTGAGAAGTCTCGTGGCTCGATTCATGCCGGGCTTCGGTAAGGCTCGCGTCAGCCTTGAACGAAGCGATGCCCATATCTAGAAGGCAAGACATGATACGTACCCTGGCCGGCCAGGGCGACAGTCTCTCGTTTCTGGTCGTTGGAGAGCTGGGGCGTGCAGCGTCCTCCACTGTGCCTCACGCCTCTAAACCTTCCCGGCCCCAACCTTCCACCCGCGTTTTTTCCGCTCTGATTTTTCGCGCCTGTAGAACCCTAATAAACGCCAAATCATACCCTCTCTTAACCGTTCTGACCCAACATCTGCCCACCCGGAACCATTCCTTATCTCCCACCACGACCACCAGCCCGTGCCCTGCTGACCGTGGCCCTTCCTCTCGCGAGACCGACACCCCTGCCGCGGGCATTCCGGCTGCGGAACATTGGCGCATTCCTAGACAGACAGAACACATGAAAGTCAGCGATGATCTATTCCCTCCCCCCCCGAAGCGCATCCCGTCCCCGTCCTCCACACCAAAAAAAAAAAAAAAAAGTAAAACAGAAAAGATACACACCTCAACATGTCAGGCACGATAAAGAAGCGCACGTGGCTGCCGCGAATGTACACCTGCTCGAGATGGCTGACGCGCCCGTCGCGCGCCGTGACCGTGATGTCCTTCAGCTGCACGTTCATATTGTCCTCGGCTGTTCTCGGCCCACAACAATCAGCATATCAGTCTGCGCGGGGGAGAGGCTGGAGTTGGGTTGGGTAGGGTGTGTGCGCACCTTCGATCAGCTTGCCCCGGTATGTCTGGCCTGAGGTGATCTCGAGGGTGACGATGTGGCCCTGGGGGTTGCGCGTATCGTTGTTAGCTGGGTGCGCGGGGGGAGGATGTGCGGAGGGATGACGGGGAGGTTTGCGCACCTGGGCCTCGTTGAGGAGTTTGATCGGGATGCCGATTGTGGACGTCATTTTTTTGGGGGCGGTGGTTTGTGTATTGGACGGTGGATGCGGAGGGAGTCGTCGATTCGAGATGTCGTTTGGCGGTCGGTGGATTGGCTGCAGTGGTGGAAGCGCGATGCTGCCGTTGATTTTCCGCAGCTTTGCGGCAAGGCACCGATTCGTGGACCCGCTTTTCCAATCCCTATCCCTTTGTTGGTCCCGCTCCTCCCTCCCAAGCTTCACACTCGGTTGATCTTTCAACTCTTACATTACCTTAGATCAAAAACTCGGCAACGCACATTACCCACGGCTTGCTCTCGAGCCCTGTTTCAGCCAATCCATTCTGTTCATGTAATTCGAGGAGACCTTTTCCCCGGTGGTGATAGCCTTGAGCCTTGATTGCCTAGTCAAGCGACGGACTGCTCATCAGCGTGAGACTCGACTAATAGGCAGCACTCTCTCTGAATCAGTTGATGAACCAAGCCTCAGTGAGGCCATCTAATAAGCCTCATTACGTGAGAGGGACTGGGCACAAAGCGGCCACGGGGCTCCACCAGCGCCAGCCGGAGACATCACCCGATCCCCTCCCGCATTTAACGATGTATGCGCAGTTGCCGATTGGGACGGTCTTAGGAAGCCAAGCGGCGGCAGCCCGTGTGATTACGCCGGCGTTTGGCGGCTCGGAGCATGGCGAGCGCGGCAACCGATGCACAACCGTCAATCACCGTCCGTCAAACCCGGAGGGCCGTCCGGTTTGTGGTTTGGCAGTTCCAAGTCATGTGAAAGCGTGTCGGGCACCGTGATAGGTGCCCGGTCACAGCCGGTCTTGCAGCCACACATCTATGCTGGCACCGTTGGGCAGCAAGCCATGCGCACCGCCGCGGCATAAGGGCCCCATGATAGGTTGACGTCAGACTGGGAAATCTCAGTCATACTTTGCGGATGGGCGAGAAGGTTCAACGAGCCCCTGCGCGTCTCGGACGTCTCCCGTTCGTGGGCTGGTGGCTCTGTTCTCGTCGATTGGAAGTCGACGGCGGAAATGCTGCGGCGCATCCGTGCCAATAACTGACGTCGCCACGCTCAATTCCTTCTTGTAATGAGGCGGCCGCGGTTCTGTTTCGTCCTACCTTGGCTACATCTCGTCGCTCTGCAGGCCTTCCTTATAGAATTGCCTCCCGTCCGCCATCCTGGTCCGGCAGGTTTGACCCTCGGTATCTTCCCGTAGATGCATCACCGTCCTTGCGAGTTTGCCTCGAGATTCCATGATACTCGGTCGGTTTGCTGCACCCCAGACCAGCTACTTTATTTAACATAGACGCCCTCAAGGGCAAATACTCAGGGGGTAACCCATTGCCCCTTCGCCGCCAAACCCCTATCCCATAGTTCCGCCCAGACGCTTTCTAATACCAAGATGCCTACCAAGTCGCGCGAATATTACCTGACGACAAGTTCCAGCCGGGACTTGGCTTGGTTCTTCTTCAGGATAACCACGCCCCAGCCCCCGAGGCGTAAGCCCGAACCACCGCCGCCGTACAGAATCCCCACGGCTCACCACGCAAAGATGGCATCCATCACCGAGGAGCCAAGACTGGCACTTATGGCGCCTGACGATTTTAGAGCCCCAGCCGTCACGATCGGGCCAGGGCCAACGAAGCCAAACAAGCCAAAGTCCAAAAAAGCAGGATCCCGAAATGCCGGTCCATGGTCCGATTGGTATGTGAGCGAAGACGGCAGCTACTTCTGGCGGGCAAGGCAATATCAGAACAGTAAGTCAGACTCGAAGCCTTCCTCAACGATCACGCAATAACATTCGCCCAGAAACGTGGGACTACCAGTTCACACCAGCCCTTCAAGAACCAACCTTTGAGGAGCCAGCCCTTGAAGAACCAGCTCAGACCCCAGACTCAACCCCGACCACATCGAGCAACGAGCTGAGCAGGCCTTCGTCCCCGTCCCCGGAGAAACCTCCCGGTAGTCCCAACCCCAACAACCCCTCTCTCGACCCGACCTCACCCAAGAGCTCCTGGCCAACAATATTAACAACCTCCACCGGCCAACCAACCGAGACCCTATCCGCCTCGAGCAGCCGGACGCTGGTCACGCTGCCCAAGGAGGGAGACGGCATCAGCCAACCCGTCGACAACAACCTGGCGCTCGTGCCCCCGGCCGCGACAACAAGGACCCCCCCAACGCAGACCAATAACAAGACCAACCAAAGAAGCAGCAACAAGCGGCCCGTCGGCCCGGTAATGCGCCTCCTCCAGGAAGGGCGCAGCCGCAAGAACAAGGCCAAGACAGAGGTGACCAAGTCCACCGCCGCCAACACGGCCGCAGCGGCACCCGGCACGGGCAGCGGCGGCGACGTGAAACTCCAGGGACATGTAGAACAGGGAGCGACCGGCCCCGGCAAACAAGATAGTGGAAACGGCGGAGGAGGAGGAGGAGCAGGAGCGGGAGCAGGAGGAGGAGGGGCCCTCTTCAACCTGCCCAAGGACCGCACGACCCCGGCACTGGCCAAGAAGCTGCACGCCAAGGTCAAGTCGGAGAAGGAGCTCAAGGTGGATCCGAAGAGGAGGGTGAAGGCGTGGCTGAAGGGAGTCGAGGTTGATCTGGCGCCCATTCCGTTGGATGCGCAGGGGTTCCCTATTTATCGATGATACCCTTTTCTTTTCTTTCTTTCTTTCTTTCTTTCTTTTTTTCTTTTTCTCGTTTTCTATGTTTTTGCCTCTGTGCCATGTGCAGTTATCTACTGTCGTTTAAAAATGATGGTGATGGTATAGAAGTGCCTGCTGAGTGGCCTTTTTACAAAGGGTCATAGGGAGGGATGTAGGAGAGGAGGCAGAGCGTCCACGTACATACAGTGAGTGAGTGCACTCACGGGTGATGGCGGCCATGAGGGCAAACGGGGCAGGGAGAGCGAGCTTCTAAACCAATCACACCCCATATTTATTGGAAGTATAGTTCTCATATGCTCCGTCTACTCTGTGGTATATTCATCGCTACAACTCGCTCTTCTTGGAGATGGCCGTGAAAGGGGTTATCGTCGATGGAGGTGGTCGTGGGGTTAGGGTTATATGAGGGTCAAGAAACCGTGTTTTGGAAATTGGAAGAGGCGTTGTTTAGGGGCCTCGTGTGGCTCTTCTATTATTTTTCTTCACTCTTCTTTTCTTCGTCCTATTTCTATCCGTCGTCTTTGCTTTTCTCTCCTTATAATCTATTCTTTCCTGTCTTCCATCCCCCACTCCTTCTATTAATGTATCCCATGTTACAAGCCAGAACGGCCCATGACATAATCAGTGCCATATAAAACCAACGCCTCTGCCAAAAAAACAGACCATGCCAGCCGTGCGTGCATTCACTCACCTACTTCGACTCACCGACAACCTCCCTCAACCCCCCGTCCACTGCCCCCTCCGCGACGTTCTCCAACGAGGGCTCCATCTCGCCCTGCATTTCCTTCTCCCCCTCTTCAGCCCGAGCAGCTCCCTGCTCCTCCTCCCTCCCGCCCTTCGCCATCTCCAGCTCGGACGGGTACACGCCGCCCCCTCCCATCCCCACTACATCGATCCACTCCCAAGCCTCGATCTCTCCCTTCCCGCTGCGCCCCTGAAGAATGGTTCCATCTCCCGTCACCCACTCCCCCTCAGTCGCGGCGACACGGCCGCCACCGCCAGGCCAACCACCATCGACCAAATCCGCCCTCGCCGTCCCCGCCACCGCAACCCCGTTCTCCCTCAGGAACTGCAGTTGCGCCCGCACATTCAGCCGGAGCACCCTCTCGGGCTTGTCCGACTTGAACACGCGCTTCGTCAGCCACGGGAACAGGATGCCAAAGTCGCTCTGGTTGAGGTGCGCCGACGACGCGACGTAGAAGAAGTTGGGCCGGCTCCAGCCGCCCGTCTCCGTCCCCGTCCCCGTCTCGGAGAGGGAGTTGCCGTCGCCGGTGCCGGGCTGACGCCGAAACTGATCGGCCGTCACGCCCTTCGCCGACGGGTCGGGCGAGAGGATGCGCGCCTTCGCGTGCAGGTGCTCGGTCCATTTGAAGAAGGCGGCCGACTCGACTGCCAGTAGGGCGGACCCGCCTGCTCCGGACGGGCCTTGGCTGCCTGTTGGCGGGGAATGGTAGCAGGGTAGGGGGAGGTGGTAGAGCGGCGCGGTGGCGGCGGAGAGCAAGGGGAAGCACCACATGTCGAGGAGGATGGTGGGATTGGAAGGGGTGATTTGGGCGGCGATGGGGGACGTTTGGGAGGGGCTGAACAAGGGGTTTGGCATGTCCCGTACGGAAGGGTGGTTGGTGTAGAAGGTGGATTTGAGGAGCTGAACGACGGTTGCCGCGCCGAAGGAGTGGCCCGAGAAGATGACTTTCCCTGGCTCAAGAATGTCGAGGTGGTTGGTGAACTGGGCGAGGGCTGCAGAAGGGGTGCTATGATTGAGGTTGGAGTGGATGATGGAGCTGTCGCCGCGGTCGATGGCTAGGAGGGCGTCAAAGATGAGGCCAAACTCCCATAGGCGGATGCGCAGTTGTTTATCGCGAGCCGCCCAGGCTTCGCTTGTCTGCGAATGGGGGATGCGGATGTAGGGCACCATGTGCCGAGCGCTCTTGTCGTGTTTGCTCTTGGGGTCACGGACGAGGGAGAGAGCGGCGCTGCCATCGCGGTGCTCCGGGCAGACCACCACCACGCCGTAGGAGGCGAGTGAGCCGGCCAGGTGGCTGTAGGCATTGCGGTTGCCGCCAAGGCCATGGGAAAAGATCATGGTTGGCCATCTTCCGCGGGGTCTGCCGGCTGGTGGCGGTAGCAAGGTGGCGTTCTTATAGGCCGGAATCAAGGTCCAGTGAAGGTGTTGAGGGAGGAAGCTACACGCATACCATGTAAGCCAACCATCAACAAGCTCGACACAACACTGGATCAGACGTACGAGAGGATGGATGCCAGGGTAGTTCCCGCGCCCAGAAACTGGGCATAGGCAGCGATATGAAGCCGCTGAGGTGCCGGCAGCCATGATATCCGCTTGCCCCGAGGCTCGGGCGCCGCAGGGTAGAATATCCGGAACAGGACGGTGTGGATATCCGACGCGCCGTCTGGCGCAGGGCTGGACGACACCAGGCCAGACACGAGGCCAGACACGGGGATCTCGACATCGACAGTGCCGACCTTGTACGGACCGGTGTATCCCGGAAACGAGGGCACCGGACTGAGGCTGGATGCGAAAGAAGCCATTTGGTGATACGGAATCTCGACGTTGTCACATGAGAGTTTGCAAAACCGATCGGTGAAATATACAGATAGTCTAGTTGAAAACTTTGAAAATTATTTAAATCTTACTACGTCTCTGGCAAGTGCCATCCACTCGCGCATTCAGGCACACGCATGGATTCCGTTTTAGGGGTTCGGGTGCGCCGAGGCTCCGGGAGCGCTACGTCATCCCCCCTGGAATGCATGCAATTGGCGCCGGGCTCAGGAGGGTCCCACACGCACCTCGGTGCACGGAAGATAAAGGTGCTGCGCCAAGAGATCCTGCGTGCAATCGCCCCGACGGGATCAATGTAGTAAGCTCAGACCATGAAGATAAGTCAATCTTGGAATTTTTGTTGCTGGGATGCCGTGCGGTTTGTTGTACATATGTACAGTACTGTGTATGTACATACATCCGTACGTTACTGTCAATTCGTTTTTACCCCTGATTTTCGCGGCAGTTCCCGCGCAGCCTCGGCCCCTGCCTGGCCGTAGCCCCAGCAACGGGATCTTGGCTAAAGTCGGCGCAATCGGCGAAGCCCACGCCGCTCGGGCCGCGCTGGACGTCACTGTTCACATGAACGATAGGGTAGCGTGGGTAGCTTCCTAGCGTTAGTTAGCGGTCAGCAGGCCTCCACCCAACCACCAACACCACCACCACTGACTATTACCACCTCCAGCACCCACAAAGCTCCAAGTCATCGCCCCGTCTCGCCCGATCGACTCGTTTTCTCCTCCACCTCCCCGTTCACATTCCACCACTCCGGCACGACAACCATGACCCGCCACACCCCCGAGTTCCTGCGGGCGCGCAGCTCCAACCTCTCGCTCCGCTCCATAGCCATGGAGCAGTCCATGAGCATGCGCGCCGAAGTCGTCGACAACACGGTGTCCGCAAAGGACCTCAACCCCAAGGCCTTCACCAAGCCCTACATCGACTTCATGACCGAAAACCCCACCGTCTTCCATGCCGTCGACTACTTCAAGGAGAAGCTGCTCAAGGCTGACTACAAGGAGGTTGGTGTCTGCATATCCACGGGCGCAACCCAGCCAAAGCTAACATCGTGCGCCCTGCAGCTCTCCAGTCGCGACAACTGGGCCGGCAAGCTCGAGCCCGGCGGCAAGTACTTCACCACCCGCAACGGCAGCTCCATCATCGCCTTTGCCGTCGGTGGCGGCTACAAACCCGGCGATGGCGTCGCCATGATCGCCGGCCATATTGACGCTCTCACGGCGCGCCTCAAACCGACGAGCAGCAAGCCAAACACCCACGGCTATGTCCAACTCGGCGTCGCTCAGTATGCTGGCGCCTTGAACGAGACGTGGTGGGACAGGGATCTCAGCATTGGTGGACGTGTCATCGTCCGTGACCCGAAGACGGGCAAGACCACGGTGAAGCTCGTCAAGCTCGACTGGCCGAGTGCGTCCCCCCCCTTTATGCTTGATACCCCGGGTGCCCAATGCCCCTAGACTAACAACAGTGTGTAGTTGCCCGGATCGCCACCCTCGCCCCTCACTTCGGCTTGGGCATGACCGGCCGCGGCAACCGCGAGACTGAAATGGTACCCATTATCGGCCTCGACAACAGCGATCTGCCCTCCTCGGCGGCCACCACCTCTTCCGTCTCTGAACAACCCCTCGGCGGGCACGGCTCTTTCACATCCACCCAGCCCCCAAAACTCGTGAAACTCATCGCCAAACAACTCTCCATTTCCGATCCCAGCACCATCCTCAACTGGGAACTCGAGCTCTTCGACTGCCAACCCGCCGCCCTAGGCGGCATGGACAAGGAATTCATCTTTGCCGGCCGCATCGACGACAAGCTCTGCTCCTGGGCCGCCTTCATGGCCCTCGTACACTCCAAATCCGACCCCTCCGAAGGCGGCGTCAAGCTAGTCGCGCTCTTCGACGACGAAGAGATCGGCTCGCTCCTCCGGCAAGGCGCGCGCGGCAACTTCCTCCCCATCACCATCGAGCGGGCCGTCGAGAGCCTCGCCGGCTCCGCCAAGGACGCGGCCCCTTTCGGCCCGGGCCTGCTCGGGCAGACGTACGCCGCCTCCTTCCTCGTCTCGTCGGACGTGACCCACGCGGCGCACCCCAACTTCCCGCAGACCAACCTGGCCGCCCACTCGCCGCGGCTCAACGTGGGCGTGGCGCTGTGCGTCGACGCCTCGGCCCACATGACCACCGACAGCGTGTCCATGGCCATCCTCGACCGCGTCGCCGACCTGGCCGGCTGCGTCAACCAGCGCCACATGATCCGCAACGACTCCCGCTCCGGCGGCACCGTCGGCCCCATGCTCAGCGCCGCCATGGGCGTCAAGGCCGCCGACGTGGGCATCCCCCAGCTCAGCATGCACAGCATCCGCGCGACGACGGGGAGTCTGGATCCCGGGTTGGGCATCAAGTTTTACAAGGGGTTTTTGGATCATTGGTTTGAGGTGGATCGGGAGTGGCGGAAGTAAACCCCACCCATTGATTGGTTGGTTGGTTGTATGGGTTAATAATGGCTTGATGATGTAGGTACAGTACACAGGGGATGGATGCTACATGAGACTCTCGAGTGGCCAAGGAGGTTGGGAAGACGGAGGGGGTTATAATCATAGATTGTATGTACATTGCACGTGCATATGAACAAAGAGTTCGTCAAATTCGTCAACGGATCCAGAATCTCAGATAATGCTGCTGCCCTCCGGTACCAATGCTATCATGTGAATCCAGATAATACATGCATCATAACCCGCCCGCTTGTCATGTATCAATCCCGTTGTCATAGCCCATAAAAATCATCCATCATCCGGATATCCACCACACCCTCCTCCCACTTCCCTCCACCTACAACCCTCTCTCCCCCTCCCCCCTGGCCGGCTCCCGTCCTGGCCTCAACGCCCCCTCGACACCACCACCACCCTCCTCCTCGCTCTCGTCCTCATCCTCCTCGTCCTCCTCCTCACTCCGCATCACCTCTTCCTCGTCATCATCCGCCCCAACCGCACTCTTCCTCACGTCCTCCGGCGGCGGCCGCTTCTTGACAAAGTCCTGCTTGTGCGCCTCCGCCATGGCCTGCAAGATAGATTTCTTGCCCAGCGTGTCCGTCCGGCGCCGCCTAAACGTCCCCTGGATACCGCCGCCGGCCTCCTCCAAGCCCGTGGTCGTGGCCGTGGCCGTTGCTTGTGCTGATGTTGCAGCAGGCTGGTGTGGCGGGGCCATCTCCACGGTCCCCGCTTCGACGAGCGGCGTCGGCATGGGCGAGAACCGCTGCGACGCTGCCGATGTGCCCGCGGTACCGGTCCTGGATGGGGTTGGCCGGGGGGAGGTTGCTTGTTGGTGGCGGCCGGGCGGGGTGGATACGGTGGGCGGCCGGGATGTGGTGGCGGTGGTGGTGGTGGTGCCATCGACGGTGGCAGCTACTGCCGCTGCCGCTGCCGTCGCGGCGGCCGCTTCCAGGCTGGGGCGCTGGATGAACTGCTCGAGCTGGTAGGGGAGTGGTGTGTCACGGGCTGCTTTGTACTGGGCCACGTTGGCGCAGTGTTCGTTCTCCACGCGCAGGAGGGTCCACATGCCGCGGCGGACGACTTCGGAGAAGGCGACCATGAAGGAGACGATAGTGCTGTGCTGGGTGTTGTGGGTGAAGATGGCGTAGAAGATCCACGAGAAGCGGAGGATGGGGTCGATGACCATAATGAGGTAGTAGATCCAGACCGGGCGGATGGCCGTGATGTCGCGGAGGAGCTTTGTGCGGGCATGGGCTTGGAGGAGGGAGAAATCCATAAAGAGATCCCAAATTGCTAGCCATCTTTGTCAGTCGAAAACCGTACGGAGCAGAGGTGGAAGAGGAGAGCGTACAGCAATACACCGCGTTGATGGAGGCGAACGCGATGAAGAAGCTCAGGTTCGTTTGGCCGTCGTCTATTCGGTAGAGACTCAGCCAGACCGCCGTCAGGATTGTCATGGTGTACTTTCCGCAATTGACGAGGTGCGGAAACACATTCCGTGTGTCATGGTAACGCCTGATGCATTGGAGGGCACGCCATATGGGCGGGAGAGCGGCAAAGAAGCCGAGAAGGCGCGAGTGCGACGAATTGCACTGCACTGGATCATCCCAGCTATTGGCGTACAGGCAGAAGAAAAGCTCGATATTCTGCGCACGGCGTCAGCGAGCCTGGGACATCAAGTCAACCCACTCAAACAGGAAAGGAGGGAAGGCCACGTACGCAGGTTGCGTAGGTCAACGAACACCAGATATCGCCCAGAAAGAAATCCCGAAATTCAACCGGGTATAGGCCAGACAGGAGCAACCGAAACTGCAGATAGTCAGTCGAGTCGGAATAACCAAGTGCTTCGATTGGAGCGGGCACGTACATGAGAGTACAGGAACCACCTTCTGGCCTTGTGGTGCAGGACTGGCGCGGGGAAGAACAATATGACGAGGGTGATGCAGATCAGGATGACGGGGTAATAAAGATACAGTTCCCCCCAGTTTCCTAGCCCCGAGAAATTGAGCCAAATAAAGACGCCAAACAACGCAAAGAAGAAACTGGGAAACTCGGCCAGCTGTTTCCAATCCAGGAAATTTCTCGCATCGAACTCAAAAATGAAGGGGTAGTTGACCTTGTTCTTCGTCCATACCCGGCAATCGAGAGTGAACAAGGCGAACAAGAGAAGCACAAGAAAATACCCTCCGTACAACTGCAGCAGGTAGCTCGTCTGTTCCTCAAGAGTGTCGTCCTCGTCGTTGAAAAGAAACTCGCAGCCGTATATGAGCCCCTGGACGGCGAACACGAGGCCGATGCCGATCAGCAGGCCGCTACGGAACGCACTGTCCGACGAATCCCTGGAACCCTTCTGCAAGGCTCGGAGCTTGCCGGCGGCGATCTTGTGGTTGCCCTTCTCGAAATACCGGGCATAAAGATCTTCGACGGTACGTATGTGGCCGTCCAGGATGTCGCTGTTGACAAACCAGGATTTGTTCACCTTCTCGTTTAGGTATCGGTACGGCGGGCGGGCATGTATCGCCTTGTCGTATTTTTTGTTGAGTTTGCGAAAAGCAGTCCGGTTCAAGAGGGCGTATGACTTTAGCAACTCGAGGCTGCGGTAGAACTCCTGCAACGCCAGTTTGAGCTTCCGCTTCGCCGTCCGATACGGAACGTCGTCGTCGCCTTGAGGCCGCCGCACGTAATCGCGACCCTCATCCCTGGTCTGGCCGGCCATGACGGGGGTTCGCGTCATCTTCTGCAGCGCTTTTGAGTTGGGCCCGGGCTTGAGAAACCTATCCTTGAGCGGGCTGATCCAATCTCGATTGCCATCCTTGGCCCGGCCCTCCGTGTCATCATCGCTGCGACTGCCGCTGCGCCCTCGTTCGCGTTTCCTCTTAGCCTCGGCGATCTCCGCGGTGCGTCTATTCCGCATCTCATGCAACTGCGCTCGAAGCGCAGCCAGACGCTCGGTTGCCTGATCCTCCTTTTCCTTGTAGAACGTCTCGATCTTGTCCAGCTCGCTATCGAGGAAGGCGAAAAAGTCGCGCTCGGTGGTTCGAACGTAGTCCAGGTTTTGTAGCCCTATCTCGATTTTGTTCGACGTCTGTCGGGTGGCGGTTGAGCCTGACGTGAAAAGTCGGGAAACACGCAGGCGAGGTGTCGTGGCCATTCCGCCTGAAGGGAGGGTAAGCAAGGAAGGAGAGCGGTGGTCGTGGTCGAGTCGCGAGGTAGCCATCACGGTCGCGCTCCGCGGAAGGGTAAGACGGCTCAAGGCGGCGTCGCCAGTGTTCGACGGGACCCTCATGGCCGGGGCGGGGAGTTCGAAGTCGTGCCTGTCGCTGGCACGCGACGGCGGCGCCCCGAAACTGCCATATCGTACGCCACTTCCCGGTGTCCGGGCGAGCCCCGACCGCTCATTGTCCGGCACGGTGGCCCCCCCTTGTCTGGCGGCTGTGGACCTGGACCGCGGTAGAGTCGGCTCGTCAACAAGGTTCGCGGTCAAAGTATCATTGGTTCTCCGGGGCGGCGTGAAGCTATGGCTGATACCGAAGAAAGTCGCGGGGGTGGTGGGCGGTGGAGCTTCGGGCTTTCTCGTCAATGTCGGTGTCGTAGTTGCGCGGTGGATGGCACGGATGACGGCCTTGACGTGTTTTTTGCCGGCCTTGTAGTTGAGATATTTGGCACGCCATTCTATGGGCTCATTTGTTAGTCCACTGTTTGACACCCCCCTTTACCCCCCCAACAGCGATTAAACACGTCGTTGGCGATCACTCGGCGCGGCCCAATCGCAGCTGGTGGGACAAGGCGATGATCCAATGCACCGGTGTCTCGGCAGAACAGGGAGGGAAGCCGCATACCTGGAACAGCGTCCTGATCAAGCTCTTTTGCAAACCTTAGCGGCCAATGTCAGTTCCATATGCGGGCCGCCATGTTCGTCCGGTCTCTTACTTCATGACGTCAAGCCTAGCATTGCGCCGGCAACGGTGTGCGATCAGTAGGCTGGCATGCACAGGACGCGAGCATGTCCGAAGGGGCGGTCAGTCAAAGAACAAAGATCTGGTGGGGTACCCGCGATTCGCCTGGAATTCTTCCCCTATCAGATTGAATGGAAATTTGTTGTATGTACTGTATCATCCGATTCAGTTCCTCGTCTTGTGATTTCCAAGATTTCCTCTGCAGCTTTTTCTGGAAGCGGTCTCGGCAGGGACGGTGCCTGGCAGGCGACTCCAGCGAGCCACCAGGGCTGCGACCCGCTGCGGGGCCAGCCCAAACAGGCAAAGATTCTTCTAGGGTCAGTTGCTGACTTGCTGTGGCTTTCGGATGGTCAGCTGCTGCAGTGGCACGGAGCACATGGGCTGCAACTTATCCCACCTGGCGGGCTGGTGCGGGATAGGACCATGTTCCCATGGAATATATATATCAGCACAGCACTCGAGGGTCACTTGCCCCGGCTGTGGTAGGATAGTTACCTACCTATTTAAGAAGGGAAACGACTTGGAACTGAATCGGACCGTGGACACAGTGATGTGCCCGAAACTCCCTTCACGACACCCCTACACCCCTCAACAGCTCTCCAAAGAAAGCCATGTCTCAGTCGCTTCGGACAACTCAATATCGCAACAGCCTTGGCCCCAAAAAGGCCAATCCGTTTCACGGCGTGGCGTATCAAGAGACAGAGGGGACGGACTGCATCGTCGTCGACGGCAATATCCGCATTCAAGTTTTGCGTGCCATAGATGAGTCCCGGTGTCTGATCCCGTGCTGGTGGAGCGCCATCCCCGCCCATGCCCTTGTTTGGCTCCGGACATGGCCGAACCCGCCCTTTCCTAACGCAGCCGCACCGGATACCCAAATCCCACAATCTCTTGCCCTGTTGTTTTGCAATGCTCTAGCGCAGCCCCTCAGAACGAATCGAACCGCGAAGTGCGCGCACGCGCGATAACCTTCCGGTGCCTGACATCGGACCGGGACGATCCCGGGCCTGGATCGGACGAGGATACCAAAGCGAAAGCAAGAGTAGTCCCCCCGCACAAGGCCCCGCAGGGCCCCGCAAGGCCCTCGCTTGCATGCACCGCAACCAGAGCTGGGAAGCATCGTTATTGGTCCGGGTCCCGTCAAGCCCGCCGGCTCAGCCCCGGCGACAGCCAGCCGGCAAGGTTCGCATGTCCGACACACTAACGCCCGGCGGCGTGCGATATTTTGTCTCGTGGCAATGTCCCATTTCTCCACGATAATAGCACCAATTTCACGGCAGCCGAAGATGGCGTGCTAAGCGCAGAATTTGTCCGCATTAGCGAGTGGTAAGGGGGAAATTCGCTTTGTTGTGAAAATGGGAAACTCCTCGGTTGCACTGTACCGCCCAAGTGGCCCCCCGTCGAGCCCCCACTGTCGCAGTTGCAGTGGGCGGCCCCGTTGGAACGCTCCGACGCACATCGCTCATCAGCCAACCATTTGACGGATAAGACGGTTGTGCTTCAGAGCTCCTGTTGGCCGCTTGCGAGGCTACCCGCTGACACGGGCGGCAAGCCAGAGCCGCTGTTTGTTGTGGGCGGCGGTCAGCCGAATCCGAGCCTTGAGTGGCAAACGGAAGCGTTGCGGTTGCGGTTGCGGTTGCGGTTGCGATGCGACTCTGATACAAGCGACGGACTGAGCTTGCGCCTGCATTGTCCCTCTGACGTTGGGTTTGCCGAAACAAAGGTACGTTGCATCTGTGCCTCAGGGACGGTGTTTCGAGAGCTGCCATAAATACCGTGGGGGATTGGGCGGATGCTTGTGTAGGATGGCTCTGCGATGCTGAGCCATGGCCAGATCAGGCCCCAATATCAGTGATATAGGCGAAGGACCTCGATCAATTTCGATGATCCGATCAGTCATGATCTTTTTGCCGGTGACAGCGCATGACGGCGGATGACAGCGCGATTGTCGAAGCTACCCCGCCAAGGCCTAACCCCACCCAACCTTTAGCTGAGGTGTGCGACTGTCCACCGAGTTCGTCGTAGCGCGATCCGTCGACAAACCGCTAATTGCTTTTGAATATTTTATTTGGGCGTGCTCGCTCGATCCTTCGCTTCGGCCATTGCTTCGGGCTGACGGTAATGCTATGTTAGCCGTTGGGCGAACAAACCGCAGCTTACGTTTCGGTTTCGCGCATGTCAGTTTGACAAAACGCCGTGTGACAACGAATGCCTTGCTGCATGCCATCCTCAGACACAGTGCAGCTTTCGACCAAAGAAGACGAAGCAGCAGAGAAGTGGGCAGAGTTACTAGTGTACGTACGCGGAAGAGAAACCAAGTTGTCCCGGGCTCTTGCTTCAAGATTTGGACGCTAAATCAGGGAAGGCCCGTCAGGAAAGGATAGGGAAGTCGAATTGTCAGGCTGGTCCCTGCCCGCTCGCCAGTGGACGCTCGGATCATCTCCACAGCATAACATCATCGAACAAGGGGCCGCGAGCAGGGCATGCAACGTGGGAGCCGCCAAGTTTGGTTTGGCCGAACAGTGCGCTTCCACTTTGATCCTTTTCAGGTCGCGTCCCTCCTCCTTTTTGAACCACCCACCAGCACCACCAACACCACCACCCTCGGGCCTCGCAGTCTCCTCAAAATCGGGGCATCTCACCAGAGCAGCGCCGACATTACACTTAGTTGTGCATCGCCAGATTGGCACACAGCGAACCCACCGAAATCGACTACGGGGTGTAGTCCGTTATTTCCGTCAATCGCTTGTATCGTCGCATCGCTCACGCGGTTATTCGGATTGGCTGGGCAGTCCGCGCAAGCCCACTAAAATACTGCAGTCGACTGCATCCCCTCGATTGCCGACCGCTTCTCCTCCTCCAAGACCGGCATCTACGAGCCTCGCTTGTCTTTAGATTTCGAACTCGGTGTTCGCCCGCGCTCGTGTCCGCCATGTCGCACGGATGGTCGGCCGAGCCAATGTTGGACCCCCAATATGCTCGGCGGCGAATGCCGCCGATGGACCCCGCGAGCAATGCGGCCTACTCACATAGCCGCACGAGGACGACATCGTCAAATACGTTTCCTGCGGGCATGCAAGGCGCCTTCTCACTAAACCCGTATCAGCCGCAGATGCACCTCGCCCAACCCCAAGCACACCACCACCAACGTCGCTCGCCGAGCGTCAACACGTTCAGTACCGTCTCGAGCGGCGGGATGGCGCCACCAGCAGCGTACAGGACGTCGCCAACATTAGATATCAGGAGATCCACCTCGAGCCGCTCCGGCGGAACCCCCAACTCGCCCCAGTCCGGCGGCTATGTCGCGCTTCTCAGGAAACAAAAGGCGACAGTGTGGTGTGACCGCGCGCAGTATGAAGACCCTAGGCTACAAGCGCAACAGCGGGCGGCGAAGATGCGAGCAAACCTCGAAGTCGTAGGAGCCGGCAGTGGTCTGGGCATCGGACCCGTTGGCCCTGGGCGCACCTCGACTGGGCTCAGCTCCACTGGCGGTAAAGTCGCAGCGAAAATCCGGCACCACGGCAAGCCGACCGTTATCGGCTACTCGCCAGGCAGCAATCTCAACGGCGTTGCCGGTGTCCCTCTTCGTCTCAGCGCAACTGAGGTTGAAGGCGAAGAAAGCGAGGACGACGGTGCCGCCGTTCAGAGGTTGCATCACCGGAGGACCGGCAGTTCCGGACGGAACAGCATCGCCAGCGGCAGGAGAGCCATGGCGTATCGCACGTCCGGAGGCGTCGGACCCGCCGGTGGGCCCACGAAATGGAGTCCCAGCGGCACGCCAGAGCGGACAGGCTCGCTGGTTGACGACAGGCAAGTCGGGCAGGCGCTCCCGGCAGACGATTCCGGCAGCGCCAAGGCGAGGAGCTTCGGCAGCGGCAGCAGCGGCGAGCGGCTGGACAATGTCCCTGAACTCAGTGGAAACTCGGCCCATCTGGCAAACAACAGCATGAAGCACGCGACGGTGACGCGTGAGAAGAGCGTCAAGAGCGTCGACGAGCTGAAACGAAGGGGAAGTGTTGACGAGCGCACCATGACGCTTACCGCGGGCCGGTTGTACATTGCGAACCCCGACTAAGGGGGGTGATGGTTATCAGACGGGTGTGAGGGACAGGATCCCCAGTCCGGCTGCCAGGCCATCTTCATAATCTCATCGAGGGTGTTTCGAACAAACCCCCACCAGTCTTTTCTACAACCTATGCATACTCCGGCGCAAGAGTTTCGATCGAAGGAGCCCACGGCTGGCCCATCTACAATCGCTTTTGAGTCTTGCTTTCTCAACATTTTACTTGTTTCTTCCTCAGCCGCTCGTTACATGCATGGCGGCTTGCCTATTCCATAATACCCGGCTACGGCAAGGCCACAGATGGCGCGGTGTCCAAAAGCGGGCGAAAACGCTTCGAGGAACGTTTGGACGGGATAATCTGTGCGCGAGATACCAATCAATGCCAACAAAGAATTGCTGTTTCGCTTACTTGATAATCCCTTTGGCTTTTTTTGTGACGCAGCCTTTTGAATCCTTCGCGATGCCTAATACCGCTCTAGAAAAGACAATGACGACAAATTCGGGGTTTCATTCCCGGAAACCTCGACGACCGAAAACCTTGTACTGTGTAAGTTTGGAGTGTTGTCAGTGGTCACCCTTGTTGGCCGGGCCTGCCTTGGAACTCGATCCTATAAGACGGGCCGTTATTGTCTGATTTGGTTCCAGACCATGGCCCGTCATGGTAAGCTGTTTCGTCACCAAGATCTCGTTTCGGCCGTAATCTGTGCTATATTTGACATATTAAGCACCGGGCAGGCGTCTTTGGCAGGCTGAGGCAAAGGTTACGTTCCATTTTACCTGTATGTCAGGCTGCGTTGGTGAGAAGCTTACTGTGCAGGTTTGGGTGTTTGCCGGTATTCCGAGCTTCGGAGTTTATGGTCCGGCAAAGGAGATGGGGTAAATTGGGGGTTCAATCCGAGTGAAGTGTCAGGCGACGCCGTCTGTTAGGTGGGAGAAAATGCCAATTGCAGGCTATTAGCATCGTAACAGTTGTTATCAATATCATCTCATGCTGCCGCCGTTGTGAGATGCGCGCCGGTGTTTGAGGCAAACTAATACTCAACCGGAACTCTTTTCTGACGAGGGGTCTGGTTATCTATCTCATACCTTCCTTCCTCTTCACTGAACTAGCAAGGTCCTGTGGAACCCACCAAACACTCTGTATCCATATTTAACTTTTGATTATTGGAAGGGGGTCAGACAAGCCTATTTCTATCAGGCCTTCCTGTCAATCACGGTCTTTGGAACAGCCATGGCGAACAACGGGCATCGTCGAGTTGCGACGGGTGCTGTTAGTGGCTTGAAACTAGCCCGCAAGGTGTGCGCAATGTCTTCGGAAGCAGATCAAAACCTTTATATCAAATCGAGAACTTTTAGTCTCAATTCCGTTGAATCTGATAGAATACCTAATGAGATTGCTCAATTTTGGTGACTTCAGTTGCGGGAAGCTACGAATACAACTTCGGCGGTTCACGCGCCGAACTCGGACATCGAGTATTCTAGCCACAGCATGCGCCACACTTTTGATCCAATGACGCGTGACGCGTGCGGGCGCCTAATAACGGTAAAGGAGTCGCGACCAGACGCGTTTGATCAGGTTCGCGCCACAGCTCAATTTACCAATCGTTGCCTTCAGCCCTTGCCAAAGCAAATCAACTCCACACTCAATTTGCAACTGCAACATCGACGGCGGCAATTGAAATCGCCAATCCAGTTGACGACGACCCCAACAACAACGACGACATTCTCGTTATCCAGGCGAGCTCTCCTCCCCACACATTCGGCCCTTGTCGGATTTGCTAGGTATATTCGGACGCTACTTGACGTGCGGGGGCCGTCTTTCGATGTCTCTTCTTGCAATGTCAACCGACGTCCAGGACCGGGATTTGGCTGGCCGCAAGAGGTCTCACGGCGATTTCATGAATCAAGAGTCCTTCGGGGCTGTAGCCTTCAGGGACTCTGAGCATACCCAAGCCGACCACTCGTTGAGCGACAGTAAGTCAGAATCATCCATCTTCGAAACGACACAGACTGAGCCTCGTACGTCGCGGCTAGAAGAAAACGATGTTCGGTGTACTTCGCTTGGGGCTTCGGCTTCGCCCACAGCAAAATCGAGCTCTGTCTTGAGCGAGCCGCCATACAGTCCGATCGACCCCAGTTCGCCCTCTCCTAACCCGGCTTCAACACCTCGTCCGACATCCATCACCTCAACACAATCTTCTTCGACCATGGCGAAAACCACGACACAGAAAAACGCCGGCGAGCCACCGAAGAAAAAACGGGCAACCGCAGCAGAGAAAGCGGCCAGGGATGCAGCACTTGAGGCCGAGAAGCGTAAACGGCAGGAGGAACGAGACAAGAAGAAGCGGGAGAAGGAAGAAGCCGACAAACTGAAGGCTCAACAGAAGGCCGCCAAGGCCGAAGAGAAAGCTGCCAAGGCCACCGCATTGGCTGAGAAGGAGCAAGAGAAGAAGCAGCGCGCAGAGGAGAGAGAGAAACGAAAGCGCGAGAAGGAGGAGGAGGAAGCCAAAAAGACCCGCAGCCAGATGAAGCTTACCAGCATGTTTAATCTTACGGCGACAACCCCGAAGAAGGCAGCGACTGTGTCTAAACCCGACGAGGTGCAGATGGCAAAGGCGCCGGCGACGGGCGAATCCAAGGAGACATCACTGTACGAGCATATGTTTAAGCCATTCTTCGTCAAGGAACATGTCCGGCTCGCCGGCAACGCCGCCAAGTTGGATGAGGAGACCAGGGAGGCCAAGACCAAGATGCTGGACGAGTATATTGGCGGCAAACGTGAACAGCCAGCACGCCGCTTCGAGCCGCTAGAAGCTCTCCAAATTCCATACAAGGTCCGCCGTGGGCGCGTGTACCCGAGCGTCAGGAAGATCATGAACGATTTCGAAGGTCTTTTCGACAAGGCTCCCGTTGATATCACAACGGAATTACAGAATGCGCTGATGAAGCACACTATGGAGGCCCTGAAGTCGGTACCGATAAAGTCGATCAAATTTAGGGAAGATGTAAGACCGCCATACATCGGCACGATCAGCGGCCTGCCAGCAGGTGTCAGAAGCCTCCATAAACTGGCACGAAAACCCATCTCCAAAATCCTTCCCCTGAACTACGAATATGATTCGGAGGCAGAGTGGCAAGAAGAGGATGGAGAGGACGTCGACGACTTGGATGAGGAGGAGGAAGAGGCGGATGGAGACGAAGATATGGACGACTTTTTGGACGATTCTGAAGATGTCGGTCCAGCGAGGATGGCTTTCAACGGTGTTATGGAGCCTGCGAGCACCGGCCCGTGTTGGGAGGACCGTACAAGGAAGACAGCGGAGCAAAAACTGTACAAGTACCGGCTAGAGTTTATCACTGGTGAGTCTCTAGTATGGGTTCCTTCTGGGAGCGGCCTTGCTAACCTTTCGTAGAATCTCTTGAACACCGCCACGGCATCGATCCCTTCTCGAGCGTCTACTGGGAGACGGCCAAGCCGAAGGGCCGCGCAGGTAACGAATCATCAACCGCATCCGCATCCGCATCCACGTCTGCATCCGCCACGACTGCCTCCCATGCCTCCGCTTCGAGTTCTGCCGAGGACGCGCGTGCTAACCCGATGGCTCCACCCCCCGCCCCATCAGATGCTTTCCAAGCTCTCAATCCTGGAGCTGCTACTGCAGGCACTAAAAAATCACAACAGCCGCTGCCGCTGGACATGCAGCAGAAACTGAAGGATCTCGTACTCTCGATGCCAAAACTCAGCAAGGTCGGCGTTATCGAGCTATTTGCGGCAAATAACGCGGGATGCCCGAAGGGCCAAATCAAGGCGTCCTTTGATGCCCTGTTTGAAAAATCGGGCAAGGTGTTCAAGGTCAAGGGGGAGTAGACGGACGGTTTGCGTCTTACTACTGAAGCCTTGAGCAGGACGATTGCTTGGCCCAGGTGAAGCGCGGGGTGGCATGCGCCATGGTCGGACAGGCGGCCATGGTCATATTCACGATGAATGGAGTATTCGGAAGGATTTGGCCGGGTTTTTGGCAGTTGGCGTTTTCGTGGTTTCTCGCTCTGGCGGTCATTGGCGGATAGAGAGCATTGCAAGTGCGCCATGCACTGGAGAAATATGGCGAACAAAAGAGCATTGTAAAAGATGGGAGAGTGTGGCGGAGTCATACTATACAGCAACCCCCTCCCGCAGGGTCTGACTGATATTTGGTGTCTAGCATGGGCAGCTGGACGGATGCAAGGTGGCTCCGTGGAAGTGTAGCATATTCGACGGGTGCGTACGCGGTGATGGGGATTCTGGCGTCCTCTCAAAATGGATGGCTTGGTGGTCGGGGTTGGAGTTCTTAACGGCTTGCGTTGCTACATACATACAAAGGAAGAGATGTTCCTTCATGTGACGATTTCTTTGGCATGTTTACATTGGAATTTGTCATTTCGGTAATCTGGTGAGGTTCATTCCAGTACTTGAGGAGGTGAAAAGGCACCCGAGGCATGAAATCGTTTCGCTCGTAGTACTAATATTGGTGCTAGGCGTGCTGTCTTTCCTCCGCCGTTCCTCCCTTTGTTCCATTGACCATACATCTAAAACGCCATATTGGCGTGCCATTACCGTCCCGCACATCATACAAAGGAGGCCAAGCGCCAGGCCGACCCCCAGGTGAAAGGCACCGCGGGTATCAAGTCATTACCATCCGTCAGGTTCCCAACGCCCTTGCACCGAAAATCCAAATGTCCCCCTTTCCCCCTCTCCCCCGTGTCTTCCGAGCCATCGATACCCGTCTTAACCTAGAAACGCAATGCTATGAAAAAGCGAAACCCCTTAGAACTTGGTGGGAATGAACTTCTGCGAGTCTTCCCTCTGCTGTGCGGCAGACTGGGGAAACGCGGCAATCCCAGCAACGATGCCGCCGGCCATGAAGCCCAGCGAGATGATGGACCAGATGACGCCCCAGCACTGGGATGAGCCACCGTATCGCTGAGCAAAAACGGACGCGTCGGAGCTGTTGACTTTGCGTAGGATGAGATCGTCACACTAATTATCTCACTGTCAGCATTCCCAGACCAAAATTTTCCAGGGGTACAGTGCAAAAAAGAAAGCAAAGAGAAAAAGAAAAACTCACAATATCCCACACGCTGTAGAGCGAGCTCATGACCCCGATGAACAAGACTACGAACCGCAACGCCTCGGCATGCGCAATGAACCAGCACCCTACCAGCAACCCCACCGCAGCCAGCACCGTCCCGATAGTCAACCAGTCGCGCCGGCCCCACCACAGCGTCAGCAGGAAGCACACGCCGACCACGATGCTGGCGATCTTGCTCGCGTTGATGTTGAACCCGGCAAACGTCAGCAGCGCCCCGATCAGCGACGACCCCAGGTACCCGGCCGGCAAGGTGATGGCGTTGCGCCCGCCCTGCATGTGCGTCACGCCGCCCTCGCGCGGGTCCAGCGAGATGGACTTGACGCGCCCGCCCGTCAGCACGCACGCAAAGGCGTGCCCGAACTCGTGGAAGGCTATTACCAGCATCTGTGGCGGGGGGGGACATGGCGTCGGTCAGTTTGGGGACGAGGACATTTCGAAGGGGGGGTGTGGTTGGACATAGGTATGTACATACCTTGAACGGCCACAGAATCCAGCGGACGTAGGGCAGGTTCCAGAGGAGAGCGATGGCGACGACGTAGGCGGCGATGATGCCGAGGGTGACTTTCTGGGCGTCGTTGACGGTCAGCTCGCGGCGCGAGAGGAGCACGGCGGAGGATGTTGTGGCCGCCGCGCGGGCGACGTGCGGAGCGGCCGAGCGCCAGCTCCGGGTCGTTGGGCGCAGGGCCGGAGGGGCCATCGCGGTCGGTGGGTTTCGTTGAATTCGGAAGGTTTTTTTTTTTTCGTTTCGTCGGTGGGGGGAGGAAGACGGTTGTCGGGTTACCTAGTTACCCGTTCGTGGGTTGTAGGAAGCGGTTGGTTGCCGTAAATCAGGTGGGTAAAGACTGTGTGTGGGATAGGAGAGCAAAAAGACTGGACGACTTTGAAACGTCGAAATGGCAGGAGTGGCACGGTTTTAGGTTGTCGTGGTGGTTGAATCTGCGGCCCGTCTGCTTGCGCGTCCTGCACCGTGTTGGCTGCTGATCTGACCCGCTGGTGGGCCCCTGGGCGGTGGCTTGGTTCGGGGACGGGGTATTTTTAGCGGCGTCACGCTAGCCTTGCAAGTACCGGTGTATTTCCCCACATAGCCCGCAGCGACCTGGGCCCCTGGTTATCTTGTCCGTAACCCCGGTTCTACTGCGGACTTGGGATGATGCAAGACGTATCAGTGCCATTTCATCAACCTCAAATTATCGGACATTGCTTCATTCGGGACTCCTCCGCTGGTTTATGGCTGTGCCCGATTGTGGTTGAGACGACTGTCCACTATCCGGGACGCATTCGATATTATGCTTGGGTAAAGACGGCATCGCCAGACCAATATCCTTCACGAAGGCTTAGACCGCATTATGCTTGCCTATAGTAATAATAATCCTCTCTTCGTCGAGCAACCTTCTTGCGGTGGTTTATTTTTCCCTTTCGTCTTAGTGTCTGAACTTGACTTACACATTTCTTGATGGCACATTATAATGAGTTACAAAATTTGATAACGTGAGTTCTTATAGTATTAGCTTCAGAATTCCGTTTACAAACACCTTCCCGCGTGCATAGGTTTCCTCTCGTTGCAGAGCCCCCGGATACTTGGATCGGACACATTGGAGCGTAGGAAGGTCTCCTCTGAATCTGCTTTGACTCCTTCCAAATGATCTCTCAAACGCTTGTATTCTCTGCCTTCCCGCCCAACAAGAACGGCGAAGCAAACGAACGTCATGGGCCCAGGCAGTGCCAATCGCTCGGCGCAAGTTTTGAGGCTGTTGCTGTAGACTCTGAGAGGGCGTGACCTTCATCCTCGGTCTTGCCCGAGAGGACTTGTCATGGTTATCGTTCTAGCGAGATGTCGTTGTTCACCCAGCAGTCAGGGCCGAGGTTTCCACCTCTCGCGGGGTTGTTTTCACAGCCGATGAAGCTTTACTGAACGACTCGTCTGGACTGGGTGACGCGGAGGGACTGGAGGACGCGGAGGAAATGGACGGTGTGGGGGAACTGAATGGCATGGAGATCGGAGTGATAAAGACAACCCAGGTGATGAGTTTTCACTTTAAGGATGATAAGCATGAAGGACCAAGCGTGACGGTGTCTGGATGTCGTTCGAGTTATTACTGGTGTCCGCTTTGGTTTTCGAGCTCCCGATTATCACCCTTTCGCCGTCTTGGCCCCGAGACTCTACCTCTATTGACATTGTTACACTTTCTCACCCCAACTAATTATCACCCACAACCCTCGCACAGTTGACCTTCTTCCCGCCCACCACCTCACAGCTCGTCAGCCGACCACCCTGCCGCTCCAGATGTATATCCAGCACCTCCGCGTCCGTCACGTCCTTCTTCGTCCCGTCCAAGAGTGTAACACCGGCCGCACCGAACGTGACGCTGGTAAAGTTGGTCAACGCAACGGGAAAGTCAGGCAGCCCAGCAAGCGGGAAATCCTCCACCACCCACGCCGCCTCGGCGCCACACAACTTTCCACCACCACTACCATCAGCAGCCGTGACAGGCAGAACCTGCCGCACGCTCTGCACGGGAGTCGCGCCGTTATTCGCGCACGTCACATTCGCGCCAAAGTTCTCGGCCAGCACCACCACCACCGCTTCCTCCCCGCCCTGCCCGCCCGCAGCGGGGGCAGCCTCCAACGTAAACCGCACCAGATCCCCCTCGGCCACGCTGAACCCGGCGAACCCCGTCGCCGAGACCTGCCCGGGCGCGAACTGGTACCACGCGAACGGCGTCTGCGGCCCGCCAAACGTGCCGTCGTAGAAGATGTCGACGCCCGCGCGCAGCGACGCGCGGCAGGAGGGGTCGGACCGGGCGCTGTCGATGCCCACCCAGAAGGAGGCCGCGTACACGCCCACGGGGTTGTTGGCGGTCGGGCCGGTGGTGGGGACCCGGGCGTGCGGGACGCGGAAGGTGCCCTGCACGGAGGAGAGTCGGGTGGATTCTTCGGGGAGGGTGAGGACTGCACCACCTTTAGTGGATTCGGTGGACGCGGCGAGGAGGCGGAAGTTGGAGGTTGAGGGCGGGGAGGGGGTTAGGGTGTGGAGCAGGCGGAGCTGAGGGCCATCGCGGGGACGGGTCGGAGGGAGGCGGGCCGGGACGGTGGCTGCCGAGGTGGCGGTGGTGGTGAGGAGGAGGGTGAGGAGGGTCGTTGGCTTCATTTTCGGTGCCGGGGGCGTTGAGTTGGTCGTGTAAGTGAATGAAATGAAATGGAACGGATGGCTCAAAAATGCTGGCCACCAAAAAATCCCCCCCAAGTCAGGTAAACGAGGGAAACTGAAGAGAACACAGAAAAAGTTTCCTCAAAACAAGAAGTGGTCGAAACAAGGGGCGGAAAGAGAGAGAAACGTCCACAAAAAAACAGACAGAGATCTCGGTCGCGCCGATCCCAGGAAACAAAAAGACCCAGGAACAAACAACCATAGGTAGCCGACTGCCACTGCCCCTTATAAGTCCCCGCATCAGGCAGACACACAAAAGCGAAGATCCCGCCCCCGATCCAATCATCCCAACAAATCATCCCAAATCATCCCAGCACCGCAGCCGGTACCAAGGGAGCACGACATCCAATCCGATCTCGTAAGCCCACGGGCCAGAACCAGAACCAAAACCAAAACCGAGCATGCCAATACCACTCTGCGAAAGTATTCCATCCACAGTAACCTCACTCGGGTCGCACCGCATATACCGATCCCAGCCAGGGGCAAACGAGCAGGGGGGAGACTGAACCAAATCGCCGCGCCCTGCTCGCCCTACCCTTCCTTCATCTTGAGGCGGCCAATCCATAGGCAGCTATTCTCTCCAGCCTCCCGGGTAGTGGTTGCAGTGCAAGTGCGAGCTGGCAAACAAGGCGATAATCCGAAGGGGAAAAAAAAAATCCAATCATGCGATCTGCAGCAGCAAGGCGTAGAAAAGCGCTACACTACCTACCCAGCTTGAATGTTCGCCGTTCGCCCTGTGAAACCACGCTACTGCAGCTATGCGGGCTGCATCTGCCAGGTACGAGGAGACGTGCTGTGGTGCCTGATCAACATCGCGTCATGACGCCAATTGGGCCCCATCCTAGCGCGCACGGAATGTGCCGGCGGCAGAGGAAAGACAAATAACCACAACAGGTACTGTACATACGAGGCCACACAACCTGACCGAGACAAGGCCAGCTAGGCCATTCAAGCGCAGAATCAAGGGCCTGCCTGCACCTTATGCGTCCACATCCACAAGTCTCTTTATTTGTGTATACGCACAGACGCACATCACCGCTCGCTCATCACCGCATAGCTAGAGACAGAGAAACCAAATAACCCATAATGTTACCCAACTCTCCAAACCCCGACGTCAGTCCACTCTCAAACCTCAAAACTCCACCTTCCAATCCGCCCCAATCCTCACACCCACCTTCTTCACCACCGCAAACGCCGCCCGCCCCTGCTCGGCAGGCGTAAACTCGACCTTGGCCTCCCAAGTCTTCCCCTCGCTCTGCACTTTCACACTCTTCTTGCCCGCCCAGCTGGCCGGCGCACCCACCACGACAATCTTGTCCACGCCCACGGCACGCATCTTCTTCATCCACTCGCCCTCCTTGATGGCAGCCACATCCCGGCCCTCGGCATCGACGGAGGCGAGGCTCTTGGCCGCGCCGTCAAAGACAAAACGCCGGTGGATGTACTGCCCGTCCTGGAACTCGTACGAGTCGCCATCGTCGACGTACAGATCGCCCTCGGCGGCCTTGCCGTCCTTGCCGACCGTGACCACAAGCGTGTAGTCGTCCCACTTCATGAGCGCGCTCGATCGGCGGGGGACATCGCGGCGGGCAAAGACGTGGCCGCCGCGCATGAGCAGCGGGATCTTCTCCATGGGCGCGTCCAGCGTGACCGTCTTCCCCTTGGTCGTGGGGATGACGCTGTAAGTGAAGTAGTCGTAGTAGACCTCGTTGTCCGGGATCCAAATGTCGACCGACGACTTGTCCTTCTCTGTGACCGGCTTCGCCAGAAGGCCCGTGTTGCCGACAAAGAACTGGTCGTCGAGCGCGAAGCCGCCTTCTTCCGAGGGGTGCGTGTAGAACATGGGCTTGATGATGGGCGTGCCGTCCAGGTGGGCCTGGCGGAAGGCCGTGTACCACGATGGCAGGAGGCTGTAGCGGAGGCGCAGAGCCGCGGCGATGATGGTGGTGTAGGGCTCGCCGGCAAGGTACGGCTCGCGCCGCCGCGCGTCAATGTGGGCGTGCGCGCGGAAGAAGGGGTTGAATGCGCCGGCCTGGTACCACCGTGTCAGGAGATCCTTCTCGGGGTTGCCAAAGAAGCCGCCGACGTCGGCGCCCGAGAAAGGGAAACCCGAGATTCCTTGGCTGAGGACCATGGGAATCGAAGTCTGGAGGTGGTCCCATGCGGCTTGGTTGTCGCCAGTCCACATGGCACCAACCCGCTGAGAGCCGGCAAAGAACGAGCGGGTCAGCACAAAGGGGCGCCGGAGCTCGCCAGTCTTGCGGGTCATGAGGGCGTGGTAGGTGGCGTTTTGGAATGTCATGCCGTTCAGGTTGTGCACATCGCGGTGCTCCCAGTTTCCGAAATGGAGATTGTCCTTGGGCATGGTGGTTTCGGGCCCGTTGAAAACAGACGGCTCATTCATATCGTTCCAGATCCACGTGTTCTCCATGGTGCCCTTGAAGCTGTCGTACTTGAAGAGCGACGCCCACCACTTTCGTGCCGCAGGACTGAAGGCATCGATCCAGTGCGACGAGCCCGGCCAACACCAGCCCTCAAAGATGTTACCGTCCTTGTTATTGACGGCATGACCCTGCGACTTCATCTCCGACACAACAGGATAGTTGTCGACGTTCTTGATGTGCGGGTCAATGATGGTGACCAGCTTGCGACCGTGGCTGTCCAACTGCTTGCCCATGTCGATGGGTTCCGGGAAACTGTGTTTATCCCACGTGAAGTACTTCTTTTCGTCGGTGTACTCAATATCGAGCCAGATGACGTCGTACGGCATCCTGAACTTGTCCATCTTGCGGTCCACATCCTTGACATCTTCATCCGATACGTAGTTCCATCGGCACTGGTGATAACCAAGAGAGAACTCCTGCGGCATAGCGGTGGTACCAGTGAGCTCGCTGTACTTGGCGGTCAGATCCCTGGGGGTCGGGCCGAGCAAGACAAACACATCCAGCAGGCCACTCTCGGAGATCCAATGTGTATGTGTGCTAGTCTTCGATTTGACGCCTAGAGAAAGCGGGTTCTTGGAGTCTTTGCCTTTGGTGATGTCAACCCACGTTTCGGCCGCATTCAGCCAGAACACGCCAACGCTGGAATCCTTGCGATGGGCCTGCATGAAGGGGATGGAGCCGTAGAGGGTCATGGGGCTGTCGAGAATGTACTCAAAGACATCGGCGTTGTACATCCTGTAGGGCTCTTCGAAGTTGCCCTCTCCGCCCCGAGTCTGCTTGAGTGAGAGCGGGCCCGTGTGGGATGGGATGCCATATACGTGCTCGTAGCCGACAAACGAAATGTCGAGCGCAACGCTCTCCGGGCCACGAGGTTTAGTATCGGTATTGCCTCCAAAGGTCTCCTCCCACCAGGTAGACTCGTCCTCTCCCTTGGGTTCCTCCTCTGCCTCGGTTGTCTCCTTCGCCTCCTCTGCCTTGCTCTCCTCGGCGGTCCCCTCGGCGGCCCCCTCGGCTGACTCGCCCTCTTTCTTCTCGGGCTCGGGCTCGGGCTCGGGCTTCTCGATCTTTGGCCTCCAGTGCTCAACGTTCAACAAGCCTTGGTGGTTAAACTTAATCTGGCTATTTCCGTCCCGCTTGAAGTCGATGCTAAAAGGGGAGAACTTGATAATGGCCTCAAACTTGGACGACGGGCCATACTTGACGGTGAGCTGCGTCTTATCCTGATGGCCGATCGTGGCCGTCTTGTCAAGAGTCGTCCCGCCAACTATGACCCACTGTTCGGCCTCATTATAACGCTCTTTCCTCGTCTTGCTGTCGTGGCGCAACACAATCTCTCCCTTCTGTCGCTTCTCCTCGTCGACCGTGACTCGCGCTGTTCCGGATTCGAGAAAGGAGACGGTGAGGGGCAGTCGGACAGTGTCGCCGCTGTCGTTGATTGTCTTTAGAATAACAGCCTGGTACTGTCCATCCTTGAACGATCCGGATTCGGGTACGAGATTGTAAGGCGACTCCCATGAGCTCGAGGTGAGGGCGTGGTCTGCGAATGCGCGGTTGCGGGTACAGAAGCCCGACTGGTGGCACTTTTTGAAGTCATGTTCCTTGACGGCGACTGGATGTGTCAATTCTATCATCCAATGATGCTCCAAGCTCGCATCGCGTACCTGCAGGGGCAAACGCTGTAGACAATGCAGACAGCAAACCAAGGTAGGCCGTCCATGAGGACAGCGGGCTCGAGACGTGCATCTCGACCTAGCGCCCGCGGCTACAACACGCACGCGGCCAATTGAACGAGACTTAAGGAGATCAAATGCAAAAGGGAGCGGAAAGAAAATGAGAAAGGCTTCTAAATTGCCTCCGTAATCATCGAGAGACCTCCAGGGCCGCAGAGGTGCTCAATCACTGTCCAACAACCCGTGTTTGTTTCAAGTGCATTCTGGTTTACACGGGGAGACTAGTCCTGGAAGCTGTCCCGTCTCTCGTTGAAAGCTGTCAAGCCGGATTGGCCACCTTGCAGCGGACCCGGGCCCCGCAACCCCTGCATCCCGGGCGGCACTCTTTTATCCGGTCAATGCTCCCATAACTGAATAACCGCGATTGCCGGGTCACAGAGGGAACCCCAAGGTTCTCAGGCGAACCATCAAATGCTGGACATTGGGCTTTGGAGTATGCATCAGAGATCGGTGGCACTGGGTTCTCGAGAGATAGGCCAGAATTTGGACTGCAGAAGCTGCGGATTGCGAAATCAGGAGTCGGTTGGTATGTTGGCGGGAGGATGTATCGTTTTACACGGCATCTCAGCAGCTATACCTGGTAGTTTCGGAAAACTTCAATGCCAACAAGCACAGATGCCGGGGGAAGGCATCTTGCTTTGCTGACAACCATCAACAAGCTTCGAGGAAGGGTTCAACCTGTTTGTGACCGTTGCAGAGATCAATAATTCGCATCGAGCCTTGCAGCGTGCTCCTCTGCTCGCTCAATTGCTGCGTTGACTGTTGACTGTTGACGATCGAGATCCAACACCCTTCATCGGCCCTCGTCCGTCGAGCAGTGACTGGTTACAGTATCCTAGCAGAGTGCGGTCTGGGCCTCGAGAGGAGATGGAAGATGGAAAACATACAATCGAGAAGAGCCACTAGTAGGTCACCAACTCGGCAAGCACAGGGCCGACGAGAGAGAGCCGATCGGGCGCCAACACAGCTCAGGCCGTACAGGTTCGACAAGTATGGGTACCTAATCCTGGGCGCCCTCCTCGCCTGTATGGCCCATTATTTTTTCACCTACCCCACTGTGCAGCTCCTCTTCAAGGACTTCGGCCAGACCTCTTCTTCTTCGACCGATCTCCCACAACAAATTGCTCACCCTCCCCTCTCTCCCCAACTCTCGCAAGACCAGCCCATTCTCAAACCACCTGCCAAAGCTCAAGAACCCGTCATCATGTCGACGACCGAGAGGACGTGAGTTGTCCTCTTTAATTGCTCCAACCTTTCACCTGTTTTTTTTTTCCCAAGCTCGCTGCCCCTCGCTTACCCCGCCATCTGCTCGACCGCCCGTTTAACCCCGCCATTTGGCCTGGTCATGGACTAACGCCTCGACAGCTTCATTGCCATCAAGCCTGATGGCGTTCAGGTATGGTTGCTTGAATATCGTGAATGTCAACTTTGACCTTTTATGGCTAATAATTTAAATAGCGTGGGCTGGTTGGCAACATCATTGCCCGCTTTGAGACTCGCGGGTAAGAAACGCAACTACGTATCCAAACCTCGCCCCCCCCCATTATACTAACGCTGTCGTGCAGCTTCAAGCTTGTTGCCCTGAAGCTCGTCTCGCCTGGCAAGGAGCACCTCGAGAAGCACTGTAGGTTTTTGCCCATTATCTCGAGTTGCAACGGATGGAGTATACTGACAACCTCGCAGATGCCGACCTCTCGTCCAAGCCTTTCTTCGCCGGCCTCGTCGAGTGTATGTCGTTTCACACCAATGGCCCATCGTTACCTCGCTAATCGTCAACAGACATGAACAGCGGCCCGATCGTTGCTATGGTTTGGGAGGGCCTGGATGCTGTCAAGACTGGCCGCGGTATGGACCCGCTCTTATTCTCCCTGGCCTCTTTCACCCCCTTTTCCATCAACACCAAAAGCTAACATCACCGCTTCCAGCTATGCTCGGCGCCACCAACCCCCTTTCTTCCGCCCCTGGCACCATTCGCGGCGACCTGTGCTTGCAAATGGGAAGGAACGTATGCCACGGTTCCGACAGCGTCGAGAGCGCGAACAAGGAGATTGCTCTGTGGTTCAAGGACGAGGACCTCATCAGCTGGAACTCGGCCCAGCAGGCTTGGATCTACGAGTAAACCAGGTTCACTTGAAGTGCGTTTATGGGAATGATGACAGAGCTCTAGATAGTCGCCAAAGACGGCCTGTGCCATGTCTCGTTCGTCCATACTAGGAATGGAACATGCACTCGTTCACATCAAGCATATTCTGGACACACTATGTGACAAAGTGTTTTCTGAGCTGCGATCTGCAGGAGTGAGGCACGAATTTTTTGAGATATCTCCATCATCATTGATCCTTCGTTCTCGCCTCCGACTTGTTTTCCTTACGCTGCTTGGCCATCTCCAGCGGGCGCTTCGCTCAACAAGTTCTTGTCCATGAAGCTGAAACGGGCGGTGCTGCGCCCAGCCGATAAACTGGTTCGTCACTGCAATTTTCCATCGGACCCGCCTATTCACCAGAACATCGCGTTCGAGGAGTTGGAAGAATGTAAAATGGTGTTTGTCAATATAGCTCCTCCATATCCATCTTTGGGATCTTGTATGAATAGGCTGATACTATAACGAAAACCAGACAAGAGACCGAGACAGAGGAAAAATAAATAAAAGCCAAGACATCACGGCTGTTACACAAACCGTGTCTTGCTTTGCGCTTTTACATTGCGGGTAAAGTGGGCATATATGCAAGCAATATCACATCAGGGCGGGGGTCTCCAAGGGCTTGAGTAACCATCAATTAGAATTTAAAGCTGGTGCAGAACCCCTCCCTTTCGTGTTCACGACACCCACCTAACCATGGCCTGGTCAACGCTTTGGTTGTTCTGCCTGCTGGCAGCCATCCTCACCGTCAACGGCCAGCAGACAGGGGAGCATACGGATTGGCCGCGATGGTGTGGAAAGGTGTATCAAGCGGGGTGAGTTCAGCTTCTATTTGGCTAGATCGAGACATAATTGCCATCACTCACTCACTCACCCACTCACTCACTGACCAACCGCAGGTACCCGAACTTTGATCCCGGCGGCCAGACTGTCCGTCCCGCCCCCTCGCCCGGCGCGCCGCTTTTACACGTCCAGTTCCAGCCGCGGTACAGTCTCTATCTAGACAGCGAGGAGTACGGCGAGTTCGTCGTAAATGCCGAACTATCGCCCTACCACGGCACGCGGTGGCCGTACACGCCCAGCTCCTCCAAGTGGGCCAACAGACTGATCTTCTCCATCAACCTGGTCGAGGACGACAGCCCGCTCGTCCAGAACACCGTCCCCGTCAACACCACTGGCAACATCTTCCGCTTCCCCCTCTCCCGCCTCACCCCAAGCCTCGCCCCAATCAACGTCGTCCTCTACGGCGCCCCCGAGGACGGCACCCCAACCTGGACAGCCACCACGACCCTCCTCTACCTCCCTTCCAAACCCTCCGGCAGCGTCGCCCGCATCGACAACCTCCGCGGCGGTCTGTACTTCAGCAGCCCCTCGACCAACCACACGTTCACCCCTCTCCTCCCCTACGGCTTCTACGCCTCCCACGACAACTTCCTGCGGCTCAACGACCCCTCCCTGATCGACGGGTACTCCGCCCTCGGCCTCAACGCCATGGTGCCGCTCACCACCTTCCACGACTCGCCCGAGATCCTCACCTACCTGTCGGCGTCGACGCCCATCCGCTTCATGTACAGCCTCCGCGACGGGTACAAGAACCGCTCGTACGTCGAGTCCAACGTGGCGGCGGCGCGCGACGCAGAAGGGCTCTTCGCGTACTGGAGCGCCGACGAGCCGGACGGGTGGCAGGACCCGCTTGCGGCGCCGCAGGCCGCGTACGACGCGATCCGCGCGCTGGACCCGTACCACCCGGTGGCCGTGACCCTCAACTGCCAGGACTACTACTTTGGCGGGTACTCGGCGGCGGCCGACTTGCTCATGGCGGACGTGTACCCGATCGGGATCAACGCGACGTGGTCCAAGTGGGCCACCGCGTGCAACGCGACGCACGGCGACTGCGGCTGCGACAACTGCGAGGGCACCGTGCAGGACGTGTCCGGCCGGCTGGAGGACTGGAAGAGGCATGAGCGGTGGCTGGGCCGGTGGCCCAAGACGATGCTGTTCAATCCGCAGAGTTTCCATGGCGAGGATTACTGGCTGCGGGACCCGAGCGTCGAGGAGAGCTGGGTCATGGCGTTGCTGGCGGTGAACCATGGAGCCAAGGGGGTGATTTCGTGGCTGTGGCCCACAAGTCAAGCATTGGCGCGAGCGCATGGGGCGTTGGCAAAGGTGATTGCGCGAGGGCAGGTGGCGGAGTATGTTGTTGGGGGCGAGGGGCCGAGGCCGATGGAGGTTGAGGCGGCTGGGACAGAGGTGGTGGATGTCGCGAGTTGGGTTGTAGGGAGTAAAATGTTGCTAAGTGTGGTCAATGGGGGTTATGTGGATGTTGAGACGGTTGCGGTGTCGGTGCCAAACGCGACGGTGATTGAGAGCGCACCATGGGGGAGCGTCGGCTGGAAACTGGAGGGCGAGAAGTTGTCAGTTCCGCTGCTGCCGGCGCTGGCGACTAGCATAGTGATATTAGACCTGCGAGGGTGATGGTACTCCATGGTGATGCGAACGCAGCTGAGCGCCACCCTCTGGTATTTATTGAACATAACTTGCCTCCCGTATCTGCTATTAACATATCTTCGCCCATTCTTCAAGGCCGTAGCCATCTGCCTCCAACGTCTTCATGACATGTCCGACCCGCTCTACACAGACGTAGCTGCCTACCTAAGCTCCCTCTTTAAATGTCAAGCTTCTACCGCTGTATACCATTCATTGCCCCCGACCGTCCATGAGCTTCCCATTACCTCCCCGCCCACCTCTTCTCGGCCCACCTCAACGGCACATACAGCACCCCAGATACCACAAAGGCCAGCTCAAATCCAATATCCCCCGTCGTCTCCGCAATGGGCCCCGTCCACCACACCTGCGCCATACTAGGAATCACCAGGCCAAAACTCAACACCGAAGCAGAGAGCGCAGCAACACCCCACGGCAACCGCCTCGCATCGTTCCACGCCTCTGGATCATACGCTGCACAATCGCTTTTTCGAAACACAAAATGCTCCACCAACACCACCGCCAGGAAGGCCGAGCTCCAGTATCCGATCAGTGCGACGAAATTCTCCAGGTTCACAAAGAAATCCCCCGCGGCATGAATCGCCACGGGTATCACTATCGCGGCAAAGACGATCGAGAATAGATAGCGCGGCACCTTGACCAAAAAAGGGAGTAGCAACTGCAGGTTGAGCGTCACGCTGTACGAGGTAGCGGCTAGGTTGCCCAGCAGGGAGAAAGATAAAAGGACGACGAGGAACTTGCCGAATCCGCCCGCAGGGGTCAGCATGGCGTCCAGCACGCCGCCGACGAGAGTCGAATCGTAAGCGGCTTGCCATTCTGGGACGTTAGGAATGGCGTTGCCGATTGCGGAGCCAAGCGTCATAAGGAGGATCGTGGGCACTGCAAGGCCGAGATAGGAGTAGGTAAATATTTTGAGGCTAGGCGAGGTGAAGGTCAGAAATTATGACGTGCAGGGAGAGGGGGCCGCCGGAAAGAGGACGTACGAAGAGGTATCTGGCTTGAGATACGTCGTGAAGTCGGACGACAGACACGCCCACGGCACCATGTACGAAGCGACGATCATGCCGAACGAGAGGACCGACGCTGCGGAGGGTGGTTCTTCGTAAGTGACCTGCTTATGCAACTCCTTGCCCCCTGTGCCGACGGCAACGATGATAGATATGATGGCGGGGATCCAGGCGTAGCGCTCGTAGATGTGTAGAACCGTGAACCCGCAGAAGGAGATGCCCAGCGTTAGAATCGCCGTGATGACGATGCCGACCGTCACACTCAAGTTGCCGTCCGCCACGGATGAGAGACACTGGCCACCGATGACAGCCATGATGACGCAAAAGCCGGTGAGCGTTGCGAGGTTAAGCAGGACGGGAATTGAGACGAGGTAGCGGCTACGAACCCATCAATTTGGGCCCCCGACAGTGTAAGGAGGCGTGTGTGACGACCTACCCAAAGCTATATCGCGCCTGCAGCATCTGCCTCATGCCAATCTTGGGACCGAGCGTACATAGATAGGCTGGCAGCAAGGTGGTCAACAGCGTAAAGAACAGTATGACCAAGGCGCTGTCCCTGAGGTTGAGCCCGTAGACCGGGCCAAGCATGCCAAAGGTGATGCTGGTCCACAGTATCAGGCACCTTTCTCTCATCTCCGATACGATGAAGACTCACTCACCCTAGAATGTTCGTGTTCATGGACCACCACAGCGTAAAGATGTTTACGGTCCTCGTAACCGTCCGCTCCTTGACGGGAATCGGTGTGATGCCCCGGACCTCGACCCGGCCGAACACGGCTACCCTATGAAGGAGAGCCCATAGGCGCTCCCATCGGCCGGTGGAGGGGGTCTGAACGGGCGCTTGGCCAAGGCTCTGTTCCGCGCCGTTGCCTAGAGGTGGTTTCTCGTCGAGCCCAGTATCCGGAGTCATTGTGAAGTGGGTCTCTCGGGGAGACGAGACAGAGAGAAAAAGTTTGAAGTTTCGCCACACAACCCAGTTCCAGGGTGTATGATAGACGTATTGGAGAGCGGGAAAAGAACAAAACCTAAGATTGACCGGAAAGTCTCGATGTTAGCCAGCCAGAAAAAAAAGGAAATATTTGCTCAGCTCCTGCCCGAGTTGACAAATGTTAGGTGCATGGCGAGAAAGGGCTCCCTCGGGACCCACCCCCGCGGAAAAGGAAGACGGCCACCGGACCGGGGAACCTGGGAAGGCACGCGGGCCTGAATTTAGATCACTACGCAGTAACATCGGAAACTCGAATAGTTGAGACGGGCCTTGGTCTGAACATTGCTTAATTGCCACAAGGGGTGTCACTCTCGCTCCTGAAAATTGGACTGGGTTGACTCTTTTCTCCTACTTGACTGAGTTGACTGACCTGAGACAATGTATTGACTAGCACCACCAGAGACTCGTCAATGTGCCTAAGAGATACGCAGCTTGCCATAGGATGCGTTCAACTCTGTAAACTGTATTGTGGACTTGAAAAAACCATTTGCTGATTGCCGGCCACAAGTACCCCGCGGGTGTTATCCGTCCTCGCCTTGATGATAACACCCCACGCAGCTGGGTCCGCGCCAAGCCGGTTCTTGCCGACTCCAGCTCCGTCCTCGGCCTCCGCTCCAATGGGAAAACCAAGGGTTAGGGGGTCATAGCATATTGATTTCCTCCCTACGCCAGCCCAACCCAGAACCGTCTCCAGACGCTCCTGGTGCTGGTCAGGTCAAACTGAGTACCAGGCGCCCGCCTATTCCTAGAGCAATCCTCCTCTCCGTCCCGGATGGCCTCGAGCACCCTCCAGTCATAGACAGGAACATATTCCCTTTCGCCGTTGCGACGCTTCAGTTGGGCTACTCGAATGGTTTCCAGGAAAGCCACTGTCGCCTCCCTGCGGCGGGTGTCGACGAGAACAACCTTCCTCTGGCGGCGAGTGGTTCCGTGGGCGCTGTCGGTGTTAGTGTGGGACGGTGCGGGTGCCGAAGCGTTGTTTGGGGTTTGAGGGGTTGTCGCGCCCTGGTTGTTTTGCCATTCCTTGGGGTCCCGGATAAACCCCACTACGCCGTGGCAGGAGAGCAGGTTATCTGAAACCCAAGGGAAGTCGGCGATGCATGGCGATAGCATGATGGAGTAGGTCGAGAGCTTGCACAAGCCGGGAAGGAAGCAGCACGGCCGAGCCGCCGGCTCGGTGGCTTGGGTAGATGGCCGACCCGAGGATTGAGAGTCGGCTGCTTGGGCCCCGGCGGAACCGCTTTGTGCCTGATCCGTAGGCGACGGAGTTGAGATTGACTGGGACAGCTCCTCGTGGAAAGACTTGGACCCCTGCATAGCAGGCCGGGCCTCGCCGACCTGCTCGTTCTGCAGGTTGGGCTGGTGCATCGAGACGGAACTTGGCAGTCTCGAAATAGGCACATCATCCTCGGTGTTGCGGCGCGACGGACCCATTCGGACGCCTGAAAGATACTCTTCCTGATTCGTCGAGAATGTCGCCTTATTCTTGTCCAGCAAAGGAACAGTAGAGGTGATTTGACCACCAGAGCACCTTCGGACCTTGCTCCTCTCGGGGACGCTGGTTTGAGTTGGCGATTCGAGGGGTCGCTTCCGAATTAGCGCGGCTCCATCTTGCTTGCAATTCTGATCGGAAGCTGTAAGTGCGGGCATCTGTGTAGCAACCGGTCTCGGCAGCGTCGGCAGCTCATCGACTGTCCCGCTGCAAGTTTGACTCGCAGACTCCATTGCATCTTTGGTCGGGAGGGTCTGGATAGCTAAGTTGCGTCGGTTATGCGGATGCAACAATTGAGGTGACGGCGTCACGCCTGTAATCGTGGAAACGGTCGACTGGCTTGCTGTGTTGACCGTAGTTTTGGGCTCCGATTTCTCCAAGGCCGCAATCCAGCCCAAGAGCTCCTGGCTGTCTTCCGGAGCAGGCTCCTCCCTTTCCTTGGTGGCCATCTCTTGAAGTTCTGCGAACGAGATGGCGTCGTGGTAAGTTCGGTCGCAGTGTATTTTGGCGACTGATGGAAACCTGGGGCTCCAAAAACCAGTGTTGCCTTGCTTATCAAACGAAAAGCACCGGATATCAAACACCGGGGGCGTGGGGAAAATCATAGAGGGGCGCTTCCCGCCATCTAACCCAGGTCCAAGTCTGAGAGAAATCGCTGTGTTGTCCTCTGGCCGGAGGGACTCTGGGTTGACGGAGGAGGTGAACATCGCAAGCTGCGTTGCGTTGAGCTCAACAACATTCGTGACGACAAACCGTGGCGGCTTTCCGAACCGCTGCACCTCCTCCTTATTTTCCAAGCAGCCCACATAGAAATGGGTCCATTTGAGCCTGGGGATGTTGTAGGTGCAGGCCTTCGCAGCATCTAAGCGCGCACCAACAACAGCAAAGTCTCCAATGTCTCCGAAATGGCCGATGTACTCTTTCTTGAGCTTGATCGCGCAGCAGCTGTAGGGCCGGCGGTGGGTGCCAATGTCGAAGTAAGGGTCATCCGCTTTGAGGACGAGTCCCTCTCCACGTGCTGTGATACACTTGGCAAAGGCTCGGCGTAGGTCAGAAACAGCAGAACGCCTTCCACAGTCAATCATTTCTCGCTTCACGAGGGATGATCGACCGGGAACCAGGGTGACGATGTTCTTTAGGCGCTGGAATCTCTCCGAATGCTTCACAAACAGCAAGGATTCATCGTCCACCATGAGCAGGTCATAGTAGACGATCATGAGGTGCTCCCAGGGGTGAGGCTGTGAATCCTTGTTTGTCCCTAGGAACGACCCGGATCTCGAGACGTGCTTCCTGATCTTGTGGAAGTCCAGCACCTTGGAATGCTTGTCGCTATAAACTACAAGCTCACCCTCTAGAATGCAGCTCCTCTTCAGTGGACAGGACGGCTGCCCAAGTTGCAATGATTTCCGGATTGAGCTATCCTCTGTTAGCACACGATACTTATCACCCCACTAAGACAAGCATGACATACTCGTGCAAGGCCAGGCGATCCCGTGTGCTGTCCTTGCCGCTCTTTGAGAAGATCTGAATGCAGTCGTAGCCTTTGCTGAGATCGATGTGAATTTGGCAATACTCGCCGTCCATCTTTTCCTCACAGCTGATGCGGCCCTGGACCATAGACAAGCAGTGCTTAATGCTCCGTCCCTTGATCCATGTCTGGCGACCAATCTTGACTCCCAGAGTGGGCTTCAAGTACTCTGTTAGGTCACTTTTCCCAGTGACTGTCCGACCGTGTCGCAAAGTGTCGAGGATTCGGCCGGCAATAGCCAGGTCATCTTGGACTTTAAGGATAGCTGGGAGGAAGGGATGGTAGCTCGCACAGACCACATGCAGGTCAAGAATGACGGGCTCGTAGTTCTTTAGGATCAGCCGAGTGAGCCATTTGGCGTCCCTGGCAGGCAATCGCTGATACAACTCCCCGACAGTGAGTTCTTGATCGGCAGGTCGGTTCTCGGAGGCTGAGCGGCGCACAGCAGGCGAGCTGAAGCGACAAGCGGACGCGATGCTGTGAAGCAATTCGTCGATCTCTTCTACTGTGACGGGCCTGTGGGTGGGCGATATTGGGTTTGGCTACCGAAACGTTAATCCCCGGGCATTTCAACCGAGCATCCGGGGACAGCCATCTCACCGTCTGGTTGAGAATGCTCTCAACACAGTCCGCCAAATCGACACGAGCATCAGGGTTGTTCCATCTTCCAAGCTCTGCAATACGCGACCGGCCCAAGCCAAGGGCACGGCCAATTATGGTCTGAAGCTTCTTCTCGCGAATAAAGTAGACTCTGTCGGTCCTCTTCTCTGGCAGAAGGGCAGAGAGCAGCGGGGCGCTGTGATGGTCGTCTCGGTAGAGCAGTCCCTGCTGTCCTCTGATCCACTCCTGAATGATGGTCGCATTGCTTCTCAGCCCTGAGCGTGTAAGTCGATTGTCGTCAAGACGTTGCAGCAGGTCGCAGACATAGGAAAAGGGAAAGGGCATGATTTGGTTGGCTCATGTGAAGGTGGTAATCGATGTGCGCACAAGGGAGAACATTGGAAAGTGATGTTGACGAGCTGGATTTATGACTCGAGAGGCAGTGGGAGGCAGTGGTAGGCAGCAGACACAGCAACATCTGAGAGGAAGCCAGATGAGGCCCCCAAGGCCATTTCACATTCCAGGCTGTGCAATTGATTCACTCAAGGCAGGCATGAACAAGGTCACGATGGATTCGATGAAAGGTCCTTGGCACGCTTACACGTGAGCACGTGATGGGTGTGGAACCGTGTCGATGGCTACTACTGATACTGTGCCGGGCCATTGCTCACTCGAAAGTCAACATAGCATCTCATCTTCAAAATCCCTCTTTTTGTTGGCATTAATATTCGTATCCGAGTAAGGGAGATATTTTAACTCTTGGCTCACATATTTATTTGAGAAAATCAGAAGCAGTTACGGGACGACACGAGCCGTGCGAATTGAGAACTTTGGGACTACCTCCGTCTGGTCGGGGCCTTTCGTCCCAGGAAATTCTGGTCTCGGAACTAAGAATTGACAAAGACGACAAAAAGACCGAAAAAGAAGATAGAAAAGAAGACAAAGATATACGAGGGCGCGGGAGAGAAGAGGGCAAGCAAGAGAATTCTACGAAGAAAAAGGAGAACGGGCAAGAACGCAGACAAAAAAACAGATCCTTGATGAGCGTTCAAGGTATCTTTTCAGGGGCTTACTTCAAGCCTCGGCCAGCCATGAGCTCATAGCAATGACCCTGTTCCACGCGCTGATCCGGACTCATCACATCACGTCCCGGAAGAAGGTAGCACACCTACGCAAAGCCGCAAGCAAGTATGACTGCTATGCGCTTCTCAGGAGCGGGGGCTGCCCTGGCATCATGTACTGCAAGGGCAACGAGGAGGGTGTGAAGGAATGGGTTGGGACTGTGCAGGTTTGTTTCCGGGAACCACGAGCGCCAGGAGTACCGTACCGCCCGCTGACCATGACACAGAGACTGCGCTACAAGGACTTTCAGCTGGCATCAAAACCTGCGCCGATAGAGTCCAGGATTATTCAACCGGAGAAGCGGACGGGGCTTTTTGAAGTCGAGTCGGTCAGGGAATTCGCCGCCGCTATGGAGGAAAGGGGCCTCGCCGAGTGGTGGAAGAGGGGGATGGACTTTGCGTAATCTACACACTCTCTCTCCCTCTGCCCCCGGTGGACTTTTTACATACCTACCGCTTCACAAGCACCCCCTCCCGGGGCCTAGATTTGCAATCAAACGTAGCCCAGATAATAATACAAAAAAAGAGAAAAAAAAGAGAGAAAACGAACTAGACTACGACCGCTGGATAAATAGAAAAAATTCACGCAACCCGCCCTCCCTACTATCACCCACCCCTCCCCACAACCCTCCTCAGCCTCCCCAGCACCCCCGCAAACCACGGCGTCGCCCACACACTCCCCACAATCCTCACCGGCAAGAGCACCTTGGTCAGCGCGTACGCCAACCCAATCTCCACCACGACGCGGTACTTTGGATCCCGCTCCCACCGCCGCAACAAGGCCCCCTCCGCCCCCTCCTCCCCCTCCTCCCCCTCCTCCTCCTCCTCCTCCTTTCCCTGCTCCGGCTCCAAAGAAGAAGACAAAGAAGAAGAAGAAGAAGACTGCCGATCAAACCCAAACAAGCCCCTCCTCCGGAACCACCGCTCGAACCGCCCGGCCCCGTCCCGCACGTACCCCCCGTAGTGCGCCGCCATCCACGTCAGCGGCACGTGGTCGGTGTAGTGGAACAGGCCGAACAGGCCGAGCAGCGGCACCACGGCGGTGATCTCGTGCAGGACCAGGAAGGCGACGACGTGCGTCACGGGCGCGCCGCGCAGGCGGGCCGTGTAGCGCTGGAGCGGGCGCGGGAGGCGGGCGAGGATGCGGGCGAGCCGGGTTGTTTCTTTTGTTGGCTCTGTTGTTGTTGTTGTTGCTGCTGCTGCTGTTGCTGCTGATGTGGCGGTGGAGGAGTTTGTGTTGTTGTTTGGGGGCGGGGTTGTGCTGTAGGATTGGGTTCTTTTTCTTCTTTTGCTTTTGAGAGGACGGGTTGGTTGTTGGAGTTGGGGGGTCCGGCGTGGTGGGTTTGAGGGGGATGGGCGGGTGGAGAAGGGAGTGTTGGTGGTTCGACGGCCGTGCTGGAGCTGGAGCCTGAGCCGGAACGCCCGTGTGAGGGATGAAAGCGGGAGGTTGGGCCTCTGTGGTGGTCGGAAGCCACGCATGATGGAGAGGTGTGTGGTGGAAAGGGGTATTGGTCGGACGCGGGTGTGAGGGTTATCAGTCGTCTTCGGCGTCTTGGATTCGAGAAGGTCACATCTCTCAGAGCAGCACCAACAAGCAGGACAGTTGAGGGTTGGTGGGGGGTGGGATTTTTGTGCACAGGCCACCAAACGTTCCTAGCTCCCGCGTGATTGAGATGTACTGTACATTACAGTACAGTACAGTACCACAAACGTTACCCACTCACTGCGATCATCAGCGAGTGTGTGCATCTTACTATATATTGAGCAGGTTTGTTTGAGATTGACCGAGATATTGGGCAAGCGGGGATCTCTAGTCGAAAGGGGCGACACTGACAACATCGTAGAGAGAGTAAGGAGGTTGTTAGAACTTAGAAATTAAACGACAAGAACCGGTTTTTCAAGTCATTCGCGGAGGGGCACTTATAGATTAGAGGCCATAACTAGGTAGTCCGTAGAGTTGCCAGGCTTGCATCTCTCGCCTGAACTCGACCGGGACAAAGCATCATCTAGGTAGGAGGCTTGGACGTCACGGATCAGCGTAACTACGCTCGAGACACACCTCGTAAGAGTGGCTGCCATCGCCCTTGACAACCGGACCCCTGACGGTGCTTGATACTGAATAAAGTGGGAGATGGCAATGGAATCTATATAGTGTATTATGAACTGCTTTCTCTTGGTCGCAGACTCTCTAAATTGATAGGTATGTAGGGATGTACCAGCCAGCGGTAGCAATCTCTTGAGTTTATTCCTCGTGCTCAGACGGCATTGCTCATCGAACCCCGGTTCGTCGACCGGCTCCTGGGCCGCCACGCCCTCTGCTGCGTTGACGCGCTGTCCAGACTCTGTCTCTTCTCGTCCATGTGCTGGTCTACGCTAACACGGATGCCCTCTTCCTCTTCCTCCCTCGGCGACTGCCGGATCGACGGTAGCCGTGATATGCCATTGTCCATTTTCCTGTTATGGTAGATGTCCTGAAAGTCCATCCCCGCGTCCACCACAGCAGCCCTGCTGTTGCCCCTGCGGCGCATGGCAGCGGGGCTGGAAGCCGGCGGGTAGGAATCCTGATTAGGAGCCGCGCTTTGGTAGACAGGAGGCGGCTGGACTTGGCTCCAATACAGGGGCATGTCTCGCATGCCGCCTGGCTGGACGAGCCGTGGGGTCTCCAGACCCATGTCATGCATCTGGCGCATGAGCTCGACGGCGAATTTGTTGTGCCGGTTGAGGCGGAGCAACTCGTTCTGGTAGTTGCTCTTGTGGAAGAAGATAATGTTCATCGTGATGCTGCTCACTTCGTCGATGGTCTGTACCTCAGAGATGATGCGCGGAGCGTAGTCTCGCTTATTTTGGAGGCAAAACTCGAGCATCCGGGCCTTGAGCTCCTCGATCTGCGCCTCGGACGTCCCAAACCGGAGCTTCAGGTTGATGGGGTCGGCGAGCCCCTGACTGCGCCGCTGGTTGAGGATGAAGAGCGTGTTCAGGACCGAGTTTGGCGCCTGCACAACATGGCCCTCCATCTTCTTGAATTCGGTGTACAGAAGCGAGACCTCGAGGACATAATAGTCGTCGCCCTTCATCATGGAGCCAGTGTTGCCGTAGATGGTAACCCGGTCGCCAACATCAAAGGGGTGCTTGACAAAGACAAAGATGATGGACTAAAGTATGCGTATTAGCACAGGAGAAATGTTCAGCAAATAAATCAAAAACCTACCTGCAGAAACTCCTGAGCAGTCGCCTGCAACAGCCACGACAACCCCAAAATTACGGTGCCCGTCGAGGTTAAGGCAGCAGCTGCCGAATTGGAGATGATGCTGATAAAGACGATGATAACAATGACCACGATGAGGAACATAAAGACCTGGCCTAGCTTCTTGATGACCGAGTCCAAGTCCTTGAGCGACGCCGCAATGGCCTTCTTTTCGAGATGGATCTCATTGCACACCATCTCGAGTTCCTCCATCGAGATGTCACCATTGAGATCTTTGTCAAAGACGCCAAAGCACGCCTCGGCATCCTCCTGGCTCGGAAAGGCCGGGTACAGGTCCTCCACCGTGATGGTCGACTTGTCCGGCTGGACAAAGGTGCGATAGAAGACACGGGCCATGGTGTAGCTGGACTCGGCGTTGCGGAGCAGTTCCAACACGACCTTCCGGGGGTGGTTCCCCTTGAGGATATTCCGTCCGGTAAAGTCGCCGGCCACGCGGTTGGCCGCGCTCCCGACCTTGCTCCAGACTTGCCGTGCGTTGTTCTGGAAGCTCCTCAGCGGCGACGGGCTCCCGGCGGAGCCCCGTCGGCTAGACGGAGACTCCCATACCGGGTCCTGCTCCTCCAGGCGCGTCTTGGCGTACGAGTACAGGGTAACGAGGCATTCGACCTGCATTTGGCTCTCGCGAATACGGTGAGAATACGTGCGCAGGTGGAACGACGTCGCGATCCACTTGATCAGGATCTTCTCCACCAAGTTCAGCGTCGCGAGCACAAAGAGGGCAATGATGACCTTGTAGACGACGTCGATCCACCGTATGTACGGGGTCCTATTATCCTCCCTGGGATCGGTGATGACGCGGTGGTTGTCTAGGATGGGCTTGTATGATACCAGAACCGCCAACAGCCAGAGAAACAGCGCGGTAGGGAGCTCGAGCTGCCGTCCGATGTCCTTCCACTTCTTGTGGTTGGTAGACCCAACCGTGTCGGCAATGAAGGCCACGATGGGCGGTAGGATGGAAGTGACGATGCGGGCGGCCCAGAGCGTGAGCCAGACGACTTCGAGCCAGATACCGAACCATAGCAGCTGGACGCCGCCCCCGCCCCCCACCGGCTCCCCCTTGCCGTCGTAGGCAAAGAGGTCCAGGAATACTGGGATGAGGATGAGGATGCCGGGAGGTATGGCGTACACGACGTAGCGCAGGACGCGAGGGAACTTTTTCAGCGAGAGCCATAACTTGGTAAGCCAAGTGGTCTTCAAGGGCGCAACGGCCGTAGCGGTGGTCGGGGCGGTGGTGGTGTTAAAGGCGTCCTCGATCCGCTCGTGATGGCTTCTTTTCGACTTGGGCCGAGTCGAGTCGCGCTCTTGGTGGGACACGACACGTTCGGCCCGGAGGAGTTCGAGGTCATCGTGTAGTCTGTTCGCGGCTTCTCTTGAATCCGCCGGGCTCAGGGGTGGTGCCTCTGGCGCTAGATGACTGGGGTCGACTTTGGTCTTGGTCGTGTCGTCCGCCTCAGGGCTCGGGTCCGAGTAGGACGGCATTTGGACGTGCAGCGCCGGCCTCGTGAGCGGAGGCGGCGACTCAGCGGACGAGGCCATCTTGTCGCATTGAGGGAAACCCGAGTGGTTGTTGGCTGGGTGCCTAGGCGGCGGGAAGAGAAAGAGTGTAAGACGGACATGCTGTTCCCAACTTCCCATAAACGCGAAGCACCAAATCTTTATCAATGGTATCGGCTCCGGGGGGTTCTCATTCCCGGTTCGCGGGAAGATCGGCACGGGCGACCCACAGCATGTGGGACAACTGCATATCCCGACCTTGCCTCCAGATCAGAATTTGTGGTGTTGGCTCCAGTCAGTTTGCCGGGACTTGGATGCCGCAAAGCCGACCGTCGCTCCCATTGTCGTACCCAAGCCGTGATCGGCAGACCGGTTTATTCAAGCGTCCTCCAAATGAGGATTTCTTCCCGCTGCCGTGGAGAACCGGGGAAAAGGCGACCCCGACTACATAGTCGGAGACTTAAGTTGACGCGTCTTTGCTTAGGCCTTAGGGCGAGCAGTAGGTGTCCGGCACGGATATCCCGCGCACAGGAGGGGAGGGTGTCATGGTTGGGTTATCAAATGCGACCCATGATCCAGCGTGGTTACCCGCAAGCCTGGGCAACCGACAAAATTGCCCTTATTATCCCAATGGACATATTCTTGGACCGTACCTTTCCTGGAAAGTTACACAGATAAAGTCGGTGGGTGTCGCCTGTGGGAAGATCCGGGAAAGGGGACAAGCTCCCGCTGATGATCACCATACCTATTCCCGGTAGATATACCTTTTGTTTTGTATTTGTGCGTCCTCCGAAACTCTTTCTTCCTTTTTGTTGTTCTTCCAAACGTTTCCGTAGAATGGCACCCCAGAAAGTGGTGTGATGAAGATGGGGATTTGATGAATGGCACCAAGAAAAAGCCCCTGAAACCTGCCTAGGCCATGACGTCATTTATGGGTTCTTTCGCTTGGCGCCAAAGCCTTCTCCGGGCTGCTCTCGCGTAATTTGCGACGCGGAGAACTTGGACCCTTTTGCGCGGTCGCCCTTGGTTGGACAGCTGAACGATACCTAAGGTTGCAATGACCTGAAGGTCGGCCACAGAGGGGACAAGCAGCGACGAGGACGGGGGAGCGGAAAAGATGAGCTATCCTAAGAGCGCGGGCGAAATAGTCACTGTTCGAAGTAACGGGGCCATTCCTTGCGGCAGTCCGTATCTTCATCATACTCCTGGAGACCGCGGGAAGACTCCATCTGATGCCGATAACATGGCGGTAGGGACTGCCCTAGTCAGGAACAGATCTATTATTGTTTTCTTTCTGGACCTGGACTAAACTGCAGGTCTCAACACCACGTGGCTTTGAGACTGCTGATCTCTCTGACCATTTTACCTAGTTCCATTCCTCTTTATTTTATGCTGTACTGTGTACAGCATGAAACGTGAAGAACGGTGCCCTTGTAAAAACATTGCTAATCCCAAGATTAGCTCCCAGATTCAAAATTACAATACAGTACTGGAGGGAGAGCAGAGACTGCGAAAGATTTCATACACATGGGAGAGTTTCTTGGCGGGGGTCTGGTTGGTGACACACTGCCACTCAGAAATGTGGGGTAATAAATCAAACCTGCCGCACCATTTTCGGCACGGCAATGCACTGTAGCATTGATGAAGCGAGGTGCATTCCAGTTTCACAGTCTCATTTTTAAACATCACGCGGCTCTAGTGGCTTCCAAACCTTTTTCCTACACTTAAGATTGTTCGCGGTGAAAATCGTGGGTTTTCCGCGTGTCTGCAGGCCGTCTATGTCAAAGAAACTCTCGATATCTTTATATTGAATACGTAAAGAAAGTTCTTCAGGTCCAAATTAGAATTGCTTGGGATTCGGCGCCGAGCCACTCCCATCGCCAGTGGCGTCGATGGATCCTGCACGCCTGTCGGTTGGGCACGTTTTATGCCAGACTGCCCAAGCTTCAGGACCAATATTCCGCGCCAACACCGCCATGGATCGAGTAGTGTCATGTCTTTTTATTGGACCCCGCGCTCTCGACTCAGCCGCACTTGTCTTCATCGAGGAAAGCCCCCCGGCGCAGTTTGACGCCATCCCCATAGTTTCGGCCAGGAAGCGCGCGGTGCCGAATTGCCCCGTCCTTACCCTCGTCGTCCGTATTGGACCCTGCCGGCGCTGATCCTCCATCTTGTCCATCCCGCGATACCCGAAGGCAGCTCGTCGCGATGCGTTTATTGTGAAGCCAGATAACGTTACCTCTTGGACGGCTAGAGATCTTCTTTTTGACCATATTGTCTGCTCCGCGGAGCACCCACTTCGGCGTCATTCTCGGACATCACATTATTTTGTCCCTTGTTGAGACTTGGTGCCTATCTCAGCCTGAGATTGGGTCGAGACTCGGAGCCCTGCCGGGCGCGCTGACGAATTTCCACGCTGCACTGGCGTGGCCACGGACGCGGCGAAAATGGCTGCGCTTCCAGAGAATTGGGAATGGGACTACGACGGCAACCGCTGGTTCTATCGCTACAAGCCGACGGGGCTGATCCAGTACACCTTTCCAAAGCCCGGCGACGAGTTTCCCGAATTTGTCGACGACACGGCGGCAACGCTTGACCTGGCGCCGGAGGAGAAGCTCGTCAGCCAACAACAGATCAAGAGGAGGAGTACCTTGGGCGAATCCTCGTCCAAGCGCACACCCGCAGCCAACCGCAGAGAGCGAGCACCCTCGAATGCCGTTTCCGACTCGGACGATGGGGGCGGCCCTTTTTGGCTCCAGCCGGACGGCCTCATGTACATGGGCCCCGGCGCGTACAATGATATCAGCCCCCTACAAGAGGAAGAAGAGGAGCGCGGGCAGGCATGCAGCAATATGGATGGGGCGAAGGACACTGGGGACGAAGCAGCCTCCGCTTCTGCCGTTGCGCCTGCCGTTGCGCCTGCCGCAGCGCCTACGAGTTTTGCGGCTGACACGGCCGCCGGCGCCGTAGTGGAGGTAGCCCCTAGCGAAGCTACCGAGGAGCCAGCGGCACGCCCACAGATATCACCGGTGGCGAGTGCAGACACCACTCCGCTGGTCATCGAGTCTCATCCCGCAACCTCGACCCCCGAACTAGACGGCGCAATGATCGTCAAGCCCAGCGAACATGTTCCGAGCGAGGAGGCAGTCTCATCGACAGCCGAGATACCGCTTCTTGATAGCAAGCAGGTGTCATACAACCCTATTGGCATAGTTGCCGAGCTTGCGAGCGAGTTGACGGCCAAGTGCGACGAAGAGATCAACCCGGCTCCGGTAGAACTTCCCGGCAACGAGATAATGCTGGATACGTCGGAGCCGGCGGTCTACGCGAACGGCTTCTACCTGGCCCCGGCCGAACTAGCATCCGACGAGATCCCTGCCGGACGCATGGCAACGCGCGGTGCGGTTGAGCCAAAATCACTGGCGTCGCTGAACTCGAGAAGGGAAGAAGAACAAGAGCGACAACAAATGGCATACCAAGCAGTCCAACAGTTGCTCAATCGACCGTACAAGGCCGTTAGGCAGAATTCTATGCCTCAATCTTCAACCACGGTCACCCAAATGCCCAGTGCCGCCGGACCGACGCCCGGGAAATATCAGCCTTACAATCCTGCGAGACATGCCGTGTTGGGTGCTGCCGCCATGAACCGGTATTCGACTGTTGAACTCCGGAATCGCGAGCAAGTTGATGGCAATAAGAGGCACTCCCTGGCAGGGCCGGCATTGCTTCAATCTCGGCCGTCTGATATCCCTCCGCCTCTGCAGCCACCGCTTGTGCCCCCGAAGCGACATTTGGATTCCTCTACCAGTAGTGGGCAAACCACAACTCACAATTCGGGAGCACGTCCAGTCAGCATCTCTGGCCCTATCACGAAAGGAGGTTCTGGTGGTCTCGTGCATTTCCCCTCGGTCCTCCAACCCGCGCGCGGTCGTCCCGCTATGCGTGCCCAATCCCCTCCCCAGAGTCAGGGGGCCAGCCCGGCTCGGACCTACCAAGCATATAAACCATATCGCGACCTGCAACAGGACATTGAGGAGACGGTGCAACTTCTATCGAAAACCGGTTACGGTCAGGGGACTATGACCGCCTCAGAGACATCGGATCAGGGGAGACCCCAAGTCTCTAGAACAAGCACGCTGCCGGCGCATCTTCCCGCACTCCCATACATGGGTGTCCGACCGCATCTACCAGCTTCAGTAGCCAGCGAGCCAGTATTGCGGAATCCGCCGCCGCACCCGACACCCCCGGGTCAGTCTACAAGCAGTGCTGAGTTGGGGGGCGGCGCGAGCATGACGACATCTCGGGATTATGCTGGCCCCCTTCTGCCCTCAGGCTCCGACGTGCCACAACCTTTGAATCTTTCTCGCAAATCGCCACCACCTTTTAACAGCATGCCAACAGCTACTTCCTTTTACCGGCCCCCAGCTGCAGTCGAGCCGGATATGGTACGTCAGCATAGCGCCCCAGGACAATCCGATTCTCTGATGATCTCCGCTCCAGTGATGGTCAGCGGGCTTCCTAAAGCGAATGTTCAGCACGTAATTTCGAATACCATGAGCGAGACAGACGGTCACCGTGAGCAAGCTGGAGCTGCAGGCCAAGTCAACCTTGCCGCCGTGCCGAGTCTCTTTCATCCCGGGCCTACCCAGGTCGAAGAGGTTAGGCCTCTGAAACGTACCGCCGCGGCCATGTCCAATGAAGGGCCGCACTCACTGCCGGAGCAAGCGGTTTCGAGCGGATTCAGTGTCACGGTGGAATCATCGATTGTGTCAGCTCCCGCAGCTACGGCTTCAACTCAGCCAACATCGATAAGGCCCGAAGCCATCACCCAGCCAGTTCCAGCAACTTCGTTTGCTGTGGAAGGTGCCGAGGTCTTGCCGTTGGCTAACGCACAAGATTCATCAATGGCCTCGAACAGTGCACAAGTTTCTAACTCGGGAACTCCCTTGGGGCCACTGTTGACCGAAGTGCAAACAGCTGGAGCAGATCGGCAATCGGCACCTTCGGCTTCTGAAGGTGGCTTACATGGAACTGGACAGTCAATTTCATCCCAGCCTGGTTCGGTTGTTAAGGATGCTCAAAGCTCATCACATATTGTCCTAGATTATGAGCCTGTGGTTCAAGTCTCTCACCAGCCCCCGCCACGGCCGGCCAAAATCCTACCCATTGATCAAACTGTCCCAGACAAGGTCCCCTGTTTAGCGGATGCGCCATCTACTTCAGTAGCAACCCCAAAACACCAGCATTCCTTAAGCAACCCTGCGAATGGACTAGCGATACAACAAGCAGTGACGCCTCCCCCGCCATCGGTCACACCCCGACCGCCGAGCCTCCGAACTCCTAGCCCTGTTTCGCGAGCTTCCTCGCCGCCGACTCAGGGAGCCAATGTCCCTCGGAACATACCATCAGTCACGCCGCCTGCGCCAGCCACGACCAGCATCCAAAGGAATCCGGCACCCACAGGCGGACCGTTGGGCTCTTCATCCCCGGTTCCGATTGCCATGGCGGCAGAAACTTCAACAGCCTTCGGGTATCTGCTTCCGTCTGGTCACCATCCGCTTGCGTCGCACCCGGTGAATGTTCCTCAGTCTTCCCCACCCGCGCCCCAGGTGTCAGCCAAACCGGAAGACTTGCAGACCCTCGCTCCTGTCATCCAGCAAAAGCCGTCTGGAGCTTATGCGCAAACCTTGCCCGGTGCCGATGCGCAAGGTCCACCGGTGGTTCCGAGCAAGGTCGGAAACACACAGCCGGCTGTGCCATCGGCATCAATTCAGCAACCAACTCCGCAAGCGGCACCAGCTCCGATGTCCTCGCAGTCACCGGCACAAAACCAAAACACCAGCCACGGCCCACCGCTGGCGGCTCAACCTCCCCCTTCGGTCCCTATCAAAGGGCAGGCGGCAAGTCAGCCGACCGCATCACAATCGCCCCCCGCGGCAAGCCAAGGCCAGCTTTCCATGCAACCGGTAGGGCAAGGGCCGCCAACGCCGATTGCCCATGGGCAGGCAGCTGCCGCAGCGCACACAAGTTTAGGCCAGCCGCCTCAAATCATGCCCCTGAGAGCGTTCTCTCACCCAGTAGTTGCGCAGCCAGGCCAGCCGCCTCACCCCGGGGCGCCCGGAACAGCACCGCCGCAGGCACAAATGATGTTCGCACCGCCATCAATCCCACCAGGGATGCCGCCGCAGGGTGTCCAACATGGAATGCTGCCACAACAGCCTTCTGCCTTCCAGCCGGTCATGTTCCAGCAGACAGGCATGCAGCATCAGCCGTTGCCCCCACACATGATGCAGCCAAGCCCAATGGCCGGCGGCCAGTACGTCATGCAGCAGCCCAAACCCGCCCCCCAACCAGTAAAGGAAGAAACGAGCTGGTTCGGCAGACTTTGGAGAAGCGACAGCGTGAAAAAGCCGACCCCGAGTACCAATCCAGTGAGCCCACCAAACAAGCTACAAAAGGGACCACAACCCCAAATGATGCCGATGTTCCTGCCACCGCACCTGCACCCCAACCAGCCAGTACCCCATCCCCAGTTCGCACCTCCTGGTCCTCGGATGCCACCGCACATGATGATGCACCCCGCCCAACAAGCACAGCAGGTTCCCATCATGCAGCAACAGCAACAACAACAGCAGCAGCAGCAGCAGCAGGGCATGCAGCAACCGCAACAGGGCATGCAGCAACCGCAACAGCAGCAGCAACAACAACAACCCCTAGTGTGGAAGCCAACCAACGGGAACCCAGCCTCAACCCAGACCCCGCAGTTCCGCGCCCCAAACCATAATCCAAACCAACCCGTCATGCCGCCGCCACATGTGCTCCAGGCAATCCAGCAGCAGGAAAGGCGGCTCAAGCAGCCGAGTATGGGTCCGGGTCCGGCTCCGGCTCCAGGACCGAGTCAAGGACAAGGGCAGGCTGTTCAGAGTCTGAACGGAGCTTCTCAGGGTGGAGGGGCCCGGCGGGACAGCGGAGGTACTACTAAGACGGGTGCTGCGGCTGTGGCGGGTGGGATGGGTGCGGCCAGTGGCGGGTATGACGGGTCGGGGTATGATGGGTCTGGGTGGGGGGATGATGACGGGGGACTGTAGTTGGTCAGAGGAAGAGTCCGAAGAGTGGTGCGAGGGGGGCGATTAGGCGTGGCACCCGGGTTTTTTATTTATTTATACTTTTTACCATAATGAACAGCACGGGATGGGAATGGTTACCGACTTTGTGATACCAGCAATGTCTTGTCTTATGTTGTAGGCGACGGGTCTTAGTAAAGGGTCAGGAAGCAGATTGCCTATGGGAAAGTTCAAGAGATACCACTGTTTTGAATTTGATTTTTGATTGCTCAAGTTCTATAGTCCATCTTGCACTATTGTTGAATCGTGAGGTGTTATGTCTGGATGAGTTCATATTTTGGCACCCCATGCATGGGTCTCGGACACCCAACATTTCGTGCAAGGGCGCTAGTAGTACATATTAGCGCACGGCGTGGTATATTCGGTGCCGAAGGAAGGCAAGGTACAAAGGGGTCCAGTTGCCTCGAGCTCCTCCCAGTCTGAGAGAAAAGCCGGCAGGCTGACCAAGCATCTTCCCAATAGGAAGGCCACAGCCTGCTGTGGGTCGACAGCCTCGCTGATGAAGCAAGTGAGCAGCTCTTCGTCAGGGTGCGGAATGTCAGCGTCGTGATAAGAGGCTAGTATCGAGCTCACACTGGACTAATGAATTTCCATTGTGGACTTCTGATGTGTGGATGGGGCCATTCGATGACCAAACCGAGATATTGATGTTGATGTTGATGTTTGTTGTCAAGGTGATAGTTGGGTGGCGCATGCTATTATTGCCTTTGAAAGGTAGGGGTTCTTTCACAGGCGAAGCTCAAAAAAGAGTTGCGGGAAGCTGCCTTTCTCAGACTATGTTTGACGGTAACTGCGCCGTGGGCCAGTCTGAAAACGGCTGGGGTTGGGGTGGAAGCGACGAACGAGAGGCTTTCATTACTAGCAAAGACCGTTTGAGCATTACAACGGATAATTCAGTGTAATGGCCATCGGTGATCTTTGTTATGTTTCGATTTTGATTTGATGAGGCCTTCTTGATTGACGGACCGGAGTTTCAACTGCCCCACCCAGAAACCTGGAACGGCCCATAAGTGATCGTAGCAAGATATTGTAATAGCCGTCTCATTCTCAAACCTCGATGTACTGTAGAATACTGCGTAGAAACGACCTTGCATTGATTGGACGACAAGGATAGAATGGAGCACCGCAAGGTTTAGGTCATCTCAGGCCTCAGGGACGCTCCTGGTGATCCCTGCAGCCTACCAGGTATGTACCCCACATCTTGGCAAAGCTTGTTTTTGATGCAGGCCCACTCCGTCGTAACGGTAAATTCATGATCTGTATTCGTAAAGTACACACCACCGTCTGGACTATGTAGTATGACAGCTCTTTGAAATATGGGTGGGCCTAGATAATTTGACTAGGTAAAACTACGCATTAATTCCGGCCGTAAAATATCAACAGCACTCTTGCAACAATCCTCTCAATTTTTAGTCTTTTTTTTCTGGACGAGGCGCACGACGGGTCATGTTACTGTGTAAAATACCGCTGACCCGCCTTTCCCCGCACTCCGCAGTCAGTGGCTCACAATTTTTCACAAGCTTTGTTTGGTTCATCTTTTCAACTGACTTTTTGAGCCAGGCGTAAACTCAAGTCGCAACGCCATACAACCTCCGCAATAGCTCTTGTGTGTCTCGTGTCGACCACCACCATGATGCCGACAACAAGAAACATCTCACCGTTTCTGGACCCAGGTCCTCGCACAAAGGCCAATTCGCTGGCGATCCTCCAGCTTTCTCGCGACAATCTCCTACCCGTCTACCTGCAGTCGCCGACTGGAGTACACGATGGCTACGCCGAAGGCGCCGTTGTCAACACCCGATATGGCTCGTTCCCCCACTCGACAATGCTCGACGTCCCCTGGGGCTCTCAGATCCGAGCTTCTAAAGTCGACACTGGATCGCGGGGTCGCAAGAGGAAGCGCGAAGGAGCCGACGAGGCCTGCCGCGAGGCCACAGGGCTTGGTGAAAAAGACGACGAGGACCCAACTGCTGCTGCTGCTGCTGCTGCTGCCAATGGAGACAGCGTGGTTTCGGTGAAACAAGCCGTGGCTGACACCAGCGGCTTCATCCACGTCTTACCACCAACACCCGAGCTCTGGACCACAAGTTTACCCCACCGAACCCAAGTCGTCTATACCCCGGATTATAGTTACATCCTGCATAGGATACGTGCGAGGCCTGGCACATCTTTGATTGAAGCGGGCGCCGGCAGTGGTAGCTTCAGCCACGCGTCTGTTCGAGCCGTTTACAATGGTTATCCGGCCCAAGGGCAGCGGAAGGGCAAGGTTTTCAGCTTTGAGTTCCACGAGGAGCGCTACCACAAGATGAAGAAGGAGCTTGCGGACCACGGCCTGGAGGGGCTTGTGCAGCTGACGCACCGGGATGTTTACACCGGCGGTTTTCTCGTCGACGGCAAGAGCCCAGAGGCCGATGCCGTCTTCCTTGACCTGCCTGCTCCCTGGGAAGCGCTGCCTCACTTATCTCGGCGAAGACCGCAGACCTCGGTCCAAACCGGCGGTGCCCCCACGGGAGACGAAGAGACTGAATGGGTGTCACCGCTCAATCCCAAGAAGAGCGTCCACATCTGCACCTTCTCGCCATGCATCGAGCAGGTAATTCGGACGGTATCAGCCATGCGGCGCCTGGGCTGGGTCGACATCGATATGGTTGAGATTGCCAACAGGAAGCTACACACGTCGCGCGAGCGCGTCGGCCTGAACCTCAACTTTGACCGCGGCGTCAACAACTCGGCACGCGATGTCGACGAAGCCATTACACGACTGGCTGAGATTGAGTCACGGTTCCGCGAGCACGCGGCGAAATCAAGAGACGGCGACGAGGACATGGACTCGGGCGACGAAGGTCCAGAAGTTGCCGCCAAGAAGAACAAGACAACCATTGGCGCTTCCGCTACCTCCCTCGAAGAAACATCAACCGGTATCGCCCCGTGGATGGAGGGCCGCTTAATCACACGCGGTGAGCCCGAGATCAAGACACACACCTCATACCTTGTCTTTGCGGTACTTCCCATGGAATGGACTGCGGAAGACGAGGCTGCGGCGGCTGCCAAATATCCGGTGGGCAAAGAGCAGAAAGTCATTGGCGCCGTCGACAAGGCTGCTAGAAAGCAGGAAAGGCGGGAGCAGTTGCTGAAGCAGCAGGGAAACGGCACTAGGAAGGCCCGGAGGAAGGAGAGGGACGAGAAGATGGGTGAGGCGTCCGGGTGAGCGGAGCTCGGCAGTGTGTCTGTAGGGTTTGCAGGAAGTTCCGTCGCGCATCAGGCGGCGTTTTGAAGGCCAGGTGCAAGAGACGTTAGATACCACGTCGGCATGTGTTCCCAAGATGGAGGATGGTTAGGTATCAGTTGTCGATTTGTGTCTGCAATACACCGAATTAAACGGACGCATTAGGATATGCCAATTCAACTGCACTTGAATAATGTGTGGCGCCCACGGGATACATTCAAATGCCAATACTGCTGAATGTCAACAAGCCTCTGCAGCACCACCGCATCAGGCTTTCTCCTGGTATAGCTGCGCATAGCTCGCCTTCAGCCTGCAAGCCTGTCAGTAAACACTCGCCACTCTAACAATGCACCGGGAAAGCAGAACGTACCTCATCTGCAAATGCTCATCCGCGGTCAACACCCTCCTCTCCGCATACGGATTCCCCTCGGCCAAACCCCCCTGATAGCCCTTGACCCGCTCGCTCGGCACGACCCCCAGCTCGGCGCCGCCAAACGGATGGCAGAAATACGCAATCGAGTACCGCGGCCCGGTATCCGCCTCCCCGTCCACCCGCCCAGCCCCAGCCCCAGCCCCAGCCCCAGTCTCAGCGGTCGTCGAAGAAGACGGAAAAACGACCCGGTGCACGGTGCTCCTCAGCAACCCATTCGTCCAGTACGACAGCAGATCCCCAATGTTCATCAGGATCGGCGGCGCCGGGTCGTCCTCGGTGCCGGGCGGCACCACGGGCACGGGGGACCAGGTCTTGCCGTCGCGGAGCAGGATCTCGAGGCCCGGCTGGCCGCGCAGGCGGAAGAGGAGGGTGAGCGAGCCGTAGTCGGAGTCTGTTTGGTTTGTCCGGGCATTGTCAGTCAGTCAGTCAGTCATACCAGTCTCGCGGTTGCTTGAGGCTGTTGTGTTGGGTGGAGGGCATGATGACCACCCCGGGACGGCTGGGAAGGGGTAGGAACTTGTTTAGGTTTGGACATACGGGCGCCTGCGCGGACATCGGCGGCTGTGGTGGGCTCGGCGAGGTCGCTTCGCGGTGGGTAGCGTAGGAAGCGCAGGATCGTGCCGGAGGGCCCGCGGGTGCGGTGGTGTGCGGTGGTGAAGAAGGTTGGGGGGTTGACCTGGTTGGTTGGGGAGGTTAGGAGAGGGGGGGGAAGGGGTCAGAGGAGGCTCAGAACCTACTTCGAGGCCAATGCTTAGTAGCGTGTTGAGCTTGAGCGAGAGGTTGTAGCAGTAGTCGCGGAAGGCACTGATTTGAGGTTCGTCGGCGGCGATGGTCGGCGGGATGGGTTGCTGGGCTTTGTTGTCGATGAACTCGCCAAAGTTGAAGGCTCTGGTGGCTGTGTCAGATAGGATGGTCAAATTCATGGGGGAACGTTACGTACTCTTTGAAGTCGCCGACCTTGTGACGGGGTTAGTCAACGTGTAGTACGACTACGATGGGTGGATGGCCAGGGGCCTGGAACCTACACGCTGGTTTGCTGGGTCAAGGGTCTCGTAGTTCATTGCGGACCACTGCGAGAGATGTGAGCTGTCTATCCATTTACTGGGGGGCACTAGAACAACTCGACTTACTCCTCTGTTGTTTTGCTGTATGGTACATGCCTGCTTCTCACTCAGGGGCGCATCAAAGAGTCGCTTGGACTGTGTGGTTGTCAGGGGCCTGCAATACGCACACACGACAGAGGTCTCCCTTCATTACCATTTCAAATGCCTCGTCAATGGCATCGACGGGTATGTCTTTGCCTGCGTTTTTTATATAGACGAAGCCATGTTCAATGGCTGCTTCGACCAGTTCCTTGGCCACCTGTGTCTGGTCCCCGGAGCCAGAAATGTCAATGACGGGAATCTTTGCGACCTGTGCCATTCTCAGGCTGGTCTTGTCTCCGAGTCACTTGTTGCGCCGCCTGAGAGAGCGCTCCGAGAGGTGATTGGTTGAACAGGTTGTGTCGAACGTCGAGTAAGTCACTCGCGGGCATCACCTCCACTCCTCCTTTCAAAGCCGTTGTTTTCTTTATCTTTGTGTGTTAGTGCTTCTCCGCTTCTTGTCATGGAGCCGAAAACACCCGCCGTGAACAGCAGCACATTCCACCCAGAACTGCTTCCCTGGAGAAAAATGATGGGATGCAAATAATGCGAAATTTCAGTTCAACGCCATGACAAAATCATTGAAACAACTTGTATCGCGACTGATTGACAACTGCAGGACCGTCATTCTCTTGCTGGTTGTTGGAAGTGGAGGATACGAGCGTTAACGTTATCAGAGCACAGAGTAAGGGGCCGCTTGCGCCTCGGTAGATGCAAGACCCGCCTAGCGCTTCCTCGCCTTGGCCAAACCAGGCTGAACCAGGGCCCCGCTGGGCGCCCCTTGCGCCGCTCGCACGTCACCTGCGAGACCTGATCGCCAAACGAGGATCATTTAATGAGCCTGGCGACAGCTCCTGGGACGCGATGGCTTCGGCGAGTCTGGGCCAAGCGCCAGCAGGCACCCGCGCCTCTCCATCCCAAACCAAATTCCTCACCCACTAAATTGCCAACCTGCCACCTACAATAACGTTAATACTCAACTCACGTTGCATCAATCGCAAACCCCGGTGGCAACCACGTTCCTTTTTCTTTCTTTTCTTCATCGTCACTCCCGACCAACGCCGGGATTTAATTGATTCCCGCCTTCTCGCGTGCATTCCCCGTGCGCCCGTTTGCCAACGTGCAGCCGTCCCAATGCGCATTGGCATTCCCGCTCCCCGAGCAATCATTGAACAATAAAAACCGGCCAGTTGCCCATTCGCACTGCCCCGATTCACCTTCGCCATGGCTGCAACCCCAGGCTCCGTGGCCCTGATGTCCGACATCGAGCCGCCCAGCTCACCCGTTCACATCGAAAAATCTTTCATGACAGCCGCCACCGAGGACGACGACATGGCCATGATGGCAACCCCAGAGCCGTCAGAGAAACACCCCCGCGGCAAGAAACGCGGTCGCGACGATGGAAGCGGACCCAACGGCAACCCGATCGGCAAGATTAGGCACCTCAAGAAAGAGGATGGCGAACCGCTCTGGCGCAAAGACATCCAATTTGACTTTCTCAGAGCTGTTTTCGACAATGACGCAAAAGTCTTTACCAACAGCTACGAGAAAGATCGGCTGGGCAAACAGTGCTTTGCCGACCTCTACATCGACACCATGTCTAGGAGCAGCAAGACCAGCAAGGTCCTTCGAGACAAGCTGCTTAGTGATCGCGAGGCTGCGAAAGGAATGGCAATGGTTTGCCTCCTAGTCAACATTGGGCGCATGAACACCACCCTCAACTGTACATCCTGCTCATTTTCCCCTGCCTCACTCGTGCGATGCTGACCACCTTTTTGCACAGTCTTTCCCGAGATGCGAGCCCAACTGCGCACCTACCATGCCATCCCCTGCCTTCAGGCCCGTCAAGACCCGCACGCCTACAAGCAGTTGCAGGACGCACCCAGGCTGAAGTCTATTTTGAAGGGAGGATCTGACGACCGGCCCGAGCCAAGTTCGCTCGACGATGTCAAGAACCTTGACGTTCCGCGGACGAACCCCGTCAACCTGCTCTTCCTCATTTGCCAGGCCGCACCTAAAATCGCGGAACTGCACTTTCCGCCCTCCCAAGAGTTCCACGACCTTCTCATGAAGACCAACTACAGCAGCGAGAGCCGCGCCCGAGCCTTTCTCTGGCTTATGTGGTTTTATCTGGAATCCGATTTTACCGAAGAAGGCTGTGAGGAGAACCCGTTCGGCGCTGGCGTCGACTACGGCGTCGACGTCGCGAATCAAGGTGTGCCCCGCCTGGAGGCCCTGACCGAAGAGGAAATGGAGCAGGAGAACGTGGATACGCAGGAGGAGATCGACTTTGGTTTCGCCAAGCAAAAAATGCGTGCCAAGATCATCGAAGCGGACCAACAATTCATGGCCGAGAGCCAGACGAAGCGAGGCGGTGGCCGTGGTCGGGGTTTCCCCGCCGGTGACGAGGTCGGCCCGACGACAGGCATCCTTCCGCGGATTCGGCCATCCAAGAACGAGAGTGACCTCGATAGTGTCAGGTCCACTCCACCGCCCCGTGCTCTCGGCCGGCAGAGCGGTGTCTTTGGAAGCATCGGCCGACGGGGCCCTCACTCGCTCAAGTACCAAGTCTTCGACGGCTCGTCTCCCGGAGGGGACAGGATGGTCGAGGGCGTCGTGACACGGAAGCCTCGTCCTCCAACTGCCCACCAGATTGCCGTCGAGCGCAACCGCAACCAGCGCGTCGAGTACATCCTCGACCGGGGCATGCGCCGCAGCCACCACCGCTCGCGCAAGGACCGCCGCGGCGAGGGATCCATTATCCGCGCCGTCCCGCGGCTCGCCCAGATGCAGGATCCATTTGACGACAGCGAAGAGGACGAGGTGGTTGCCCACGGCAAGCACTCCTCCTCCCTCACCAATGGCGACAGCAAGCGCATGCGTGAGAGGGGCTATGGCGGCCTGGCACAATTGAAGGATGAGCCGGACGACTTTGGCGAGCAGGCCAACTCCTATGCCGCGGCCCTCCGTCGAGTGGTGCGTCGGCTTGATCGCTGGGAGAATCACGATGGTCCTGAGTTGGGCGTCATCCGGCCGGTCAAGCGCCCCAAGGCGAATGGTGCCGACCATGGTGACGAGTATGAGGAAGGCGATGAAGGTGAGGGTGAGGGTGAGGGCGAAGGCGAAGGCGAGGGCGAGGGCTCGCCTTCTAAGGAGATGATCGACCCGGCCGAGACGGAGGACGAGACTGAGATTATGATACACGCACGGCGTGCTCATAGCAGCCAGCCCAGGCGCCGGCAGACCAACGGCGTGCACCGTGCTGACACGAACGGGGACACGCCCATGGATGACGCGGATGACTTGGATGAGGTGGATAAGGAGCTACTTGGCCTGGGAGATGGCGACGGTGACGATGGCGAGGGGGAGGGTGAGGGTGATGGCGAAGGTGAAGGCGAAGACGAGCTGGACGACGTGGATAAGACCTTGCTTGGCATGGATGGGGATTCGGACTCGGAGTGAGCACACACCCGTTGAGCGGCCGGCTGAGCCATTGGCATGAGGGATCTACTTACTGGCCTGGCATTTTTACCTCAGGACCATCAAGAGATAGCAACGGTGCCATATTCTATATGGGAGACCACACTAGACAACGGCATCCTCAAGGTGTGTACTATACTGTTAAATGGAAAATTGGAAGGGGGGTAGCAACGGCATGGAGTTTAGGAGATGTCAATGGGCACTGGCATCGGATGGGCTCTGACCGGGCACTTTATTCAGTAGCTATGAGATGAGATGGTTTGCGAGCACGAAATAGACGCATGAACCGTAATTTTTTAAATTCTCGATGCCCCTCTGCACAGGGGATCTGATTTGCTCGCCGCTCATCGCCCACGTGTATGCATTTCATTCAATCATGAGGCGGTTTCATCACGGACTTTCCAAACATAAGGAGGGGGGTATACGCATCGACCGACATAGACCAATCTCCCACCCCAGGCCTGCCTTCGCTCAATCCCTCGACTGCGCGGGACCGGGCGCCCCAACCAGCCACCCCACTCCTGACACCAACGTGCCCATGGCCGCCTCCCGGAGCTGATCCCTCTTGCGCACCCTCCTCTCCTCCCCGTCGTTACTCCCGGCAGAGGTCGTCGACCCGGCCGCCGAAAGCGGCGCCATGTCAAGACTGCTCCTCCCGTCATCCCCAGCTCCACCACCGCCGCCGGCACCACTACCGACAACGCTCCCCCTTGTCCCGCTTCCGCCTCCGCCTCCGCCTCCCCCTCCACCACCAGCAAACCGCCCAAACCCAGCCGACCTCTGCAGCCCAGACAGAGCCGACAGGTTCCGCTGCGCCGACAGCACGCTCGCCCGGCTGAGATCAAACAGCGACATGGGCGCGGCATCCTCGTCCGTCGCCGCCGTCTTGCTCGGCCGGCGTCCAGCCGGCTTCCCGCCACCGGCTCTTCTCGGGGCAGGACCGCCAGCACCAGCACCAGCAGCAGCAGCAGCAGCAGCAGTAGTAGTAGCAGTAGTGATGAACCCGCCTGGCATGCCGCCCACCCGCAAACTGTCGCCGCGCGCGTCCCACTCGTCCTCCCGCTCCTCTTCCTCGCGGACCAGGACCTCGAGTTCCTCCTCGGCGCGGCGGAAGGCGTTGACAATCTCCTGCAGCGTCGCGCGCGGCGCGACACGGAGCGCTGCCGCGAGGCACTCGATGCGCTGCTCTAGATGGCGCACTTCGGCGTTGCCGCTTGCGAGACCGGTGCTGCTGTTCATGCCATGGTGGTGGCTATGATAGTGGTGATGGTGGTGGTGGTGTGGGAGGGGGAGGGTGGTGTTGTTGGCTGTGCGGCGGTATTTCCCTGCCTGGAGGGCCGCTTTCCAGGAGTAGTCATCCTCGGGGGAGGAGGAGTGGGAAGGGTTGTTGGGATTGGGGTTGGGAGGGGGAGAGGCGAGCCGGTTGACGACGTAGGAGTAGGCTGTTTCGAAATCGTCTTCTGTGAGGGCTGCGTTGATGCACATTGCTGTGATGCGCCGCTCGGCGGTTAGGCGGTGCGCGGATTCTTCGTCCGAGGAGAGAGGGGGGGTTTTGCGATGGGCTGTAAGGCCGGCTTCGACCATGCGGGTTCCGAGGGTGACGAGGTCGTGGAGCTGGGTGTAACTCTTGGGGTTTTGCTCGAGAATCTTCTCGATGATAGAGATGGGGTCTGTGTGGACACGCAAGACTACCGGGGTGAAGGGCTCGCCTTGTTTCAGGACGAGGCGGTAGTCGCTCAGAGAGTGTGTTGCTTGGAGAAGAGCCTCGAATCGCTTGGCTTGGGGATCTGATCGCTGGATCGTCTTGGGGAATGCTTTGATTCTAGGGAGCGGTCAGCGAGGGAACCGAGTCAAGGGCGATTGGCAAGCTCACATCTCGTCGCACTTCTTGAGGCCGCCGCGAGTGCGATTAGGGTTTGATGCATTGTCGTATGCACTCATGGCGGCAGCGTAGAGTGCGTCTTGCAAAAGCTTCCTATTCAGGGGTTGGTCCGGGGCATCTTCGTAAATTTGCCGTGCAAGTGTGTAGCCTGGCGCCGTCAGAACACTTTTGCAGACCTTTTAACCCCGGCAGACTTACGTGTGTTGGCGACCAAGGCCCTCAAGATCTCGACTTCCAGAAAGTCCAGTTTGACCTTGCTAAATACGCCACAAGGGAGGCCCTCCGCGAACCAGCCATCCTCGGTGCCCCAGTTTCGGAGCCACAGAATGTCACTCCTTGCTTTCAGCCAAAAGTTGTCATCCGTCTTCGGCCCGTGGTTGCTGACGGCGTGTATCAGCTTTGCTGCCTCGGCCTTTTGCTCCCGCTCATCCCGGAGTAGGGCAAGCTCGCCGGCTCGCCGGACTGTGCAGGGATGGCCGGCCTTGGTAAGGATAAGTGCGCTTTGAATGAGGGCCTGCAAAAATGCAGCCGAGGCGTCGTTTGGTGATGTTAGAGGGTTGGACGGCGCGAGCATATCATTCCGCATATACGTCGCATTCCTCGCAGACACGCCGCTGTCGGTGATACGTTCGGGAAGTGGCGAGACAGGTTTGAGGCCGCAGAACTGCCCAACTTTAACAGTGATACTATGCGCCCCGTCGAGCGCTTCCGCTGATGGCTCCGGAATGAGGTATGCGGATGCTAGCGCCGCCCGCGCATAGCTCCCCTCTAGGTGACGCCGCCGGTCGTCGCTGAGCTCCGCCGAACCCCAGCCGCCAAGATCAGCGTCCCCTGGACCATCCCATTGCCGCATTGCGTTGACGGCAATTTTCCAATTTTTTGACGCCTGGGTGGTGAGCCAGCGCAGGACCTCGTCCCAGCCGGGGCAGAGGTCCTCGGCCCCCTTGCCGGGCAATGGACCTCCTGACGAGCCCGTGGCATGTTTTGCGCTCCTCCACCTCCTTTCCCCAGATAACCAAGGGCCGATCAAGCACCTCAAATCCCGCCCGACCAAAGCGAGGCCAGCCTCTTGAGCCCCAGTCTGCGACAAGAGCAGGTTGACCGCAACGCGGTCTGGCAGTTGCTGGAATCCCTGGAGGGTGTAGGGGATCGGATCGTGAGGATGATATTCGCAATTCCGTCTCAGAAGCGGCAATATTGTGGAAACCAGGAGTGTCCGCACGCATGGCGAGTGGTCTAGGAACGGCAGCAGCAAGGCCGGCAGTTCACCGAGCAGCCCCGCTTCCTCGTCCACCTTGTATGACCGGCGCAGCAAGAATAGCGAAAGGACATCGTCGGTAGAGTCTGTGGGGGGGGTTTCGGGAAACGCTAATGGAAGCAGGCGGAGCTTCCTGACCTTCTTTGCGGCAGCGTCGTCGGTAAGACTCTCAACCGAGGAGCAATCGACGTCGTGGTTTGCAGTGTCGGGAAAAGTGGCGTTTTCGAGCTGCTGAATGAAGTCGACGTAGCGGTTCGAGGGAAGCGTCTCGGGTAGGTAGGTCAGGAGGATGCGCAGCAGCAGGTCCGTCCGGAGGATAGTGCCGTGGCGGGCAGCAAGAGTGGTCAAGCTGTTGATGTCGCCGTTGACGGCAAAGTGCACCGCCAGCAGCACGAGCTTGCCCGGGGAAAGCAAGAGCGCCATTGCGCGCCGTCTCTGTGGCTAGGGGATGTGCACCGTCTATGCGCGTGTCCAAGGGGTCGCGGCGGCAGTGCGCATGGTGGGTTTGTGGTCTACTGTGTCGTGGCTTTGGAGCAAATCGACAGCTTGAACAGGGAAACAAGGACAGTGAACACATTCCGGCTTGGCGCTGCGGTGCGGGAGTGGCAGGGGTAGGTGGCCCATGGGCCATCGGGCATGCCGCATGCCGCAGCGTGCCAAGGGCCAAGGGCCAAGCTCCGGCGGGGGCGGACCCATCCACTTACACGCCGAAAGTACCTAGGTAGGTATACCTAAGGGACCTACACGCTACACGCTACACAAACCACAGCAGCGCAACAGCTAGTTGGCCGCCGCTTTCCCCCAGCACCACGGAGCGACGTTCATCTTCTTAGATCTCTGGTATGCCCCGAGTCTCAGGCGAGTGTCTTATGAATTTAGAATCGCTCTAAAGAGCACGACGAACCCTCGCTTTTCATAGAAAGAAAATTCCCTGTTCTGTGTCCTTCAATGACTCCCTTTTCTCTCACTTTTAACTCAGTAGTAGTGTAGTACCCGTGCATGGTTTCCCGGCGAGATTCAGGGCTGCAGGATTGGCCCGAGGTATCCGACCCTACCTGAGCTTTGCTGGGTGACACCTATGCAGAGAACAAAGATGATGAACCAACCCTTTTTTTTTTTTGATATCGATTGGTTGAATTAACCCCAAGAAATTGGATTAAAAACGCACTGCGCAAATGCGCTCTATAGCCCTCCATTCGACCTTCACCACTTCTATGAGAGCGCCACACCCTCCAAACGTATTGCTAGAAAGCGTGAGGCCCGGTTCTTAGCATACCCTTGAAATGACCCTTTTTGGAGATATCGACGAGGAGGCGAGTCAATTGGGTATCGGTGCCTATATCCGAGTCGATTAGCAGACCGTGCGAACCAACAGCTAAAAAGGCAGGGATCGATCGATGCGACTTACCGGCTCCGCTCATCAAGGATATGGCGACAGGAAGCTGTTGCTCTTTGCCCGTGATCTTTGAAGGCTGTGGAACCTGGCCAACTATATGCCCCATATATATTTACCTCATCAAACCTCGTGCCGCCGGCCATATAGAATTCTACGTGGGATAAAAGTAAGATATTGCTTACCAGGCAGAACTACACTCGAAATCCCAGCAAGGCTAGACTGGTGGTCCTCCCGCTCATTCCAGTTATAGGACGACGGCTGGTCTCTAGGGTCTCTGTCACTCATGTTAGCCCTAATCTAAAATCCGAGAAAAAAAAAAGGATTGGGTATCGCCCACTCTCGGTACACATCCCGGTAGAACGGCGCAAGATCCCCGACGGGATACACCATAATAGTGTTGAAGTTGTCGCCACCAAAGATATCATCTCTCAGCCAACTTGTATAGGTAGCCTTGCGTGTATGCGCATCGTCGAGTTGCTCTCGAGAAATCCTCTCTCCCCGTCGCCTAGAGAAGGTTATGTTAGTCTTGTTTATGGCAAAGATAACGCTACATCGAAGGATTGATCTTACCAGCACTCCTGAATCACCGGATGGACATACGGAGGGAAGCCGTACTTGGCCTCGTAATCCTTTCGGAAAGACGAGAAGTTCTCATAGTACCCTTTCCATAGCAAGGTCATGAACGTCTACAACCTCGTCAGCTGGTTTACTAAGGAGCAAGTGAAACTTCTGTTTGACTCGATGCCTTACGTCTTGCAAGTACGATGTCAGGGGTTCCACCGCGTCTGGCCTTTTCTTCACGAGCCACTTCTCTTGCAGGTCAACGACGACCCTTGTGACGCCGAGGTATTCCTCCAGCTTTTTCACGGCTTCTTCCATCGTGTCCTTAATCGAATTTCCGGGCCATTGCTTCCAGTAGTCAACAGGGTATAGCAGAGTAGTAGGCTTTGCCGTAACATCAGGCTGATTCAGCATCGCTGCTGATTCGAGGGGTGGCGGAGAGGGCTGACGGGGGGGTGGAGACGAAGGTGCGTGTGAATCATTGCCCCTCCACCCGAGGGACCCGAAAGGCCAAAACCTCCAGTGTCGGGGGGGATATTGTGGCGCGGTAGTGTTGGATGGGATGGGCGACATTGCTGTGACCGGGGTTTCTGGCTTGGAGCCTCGCGATCCAAACAAGTAGATTGTGACTTGGTCGAGAAGCCTGACATCGCGACTCACCACCCCTGGCGTATCCATGTCTCTAAAGCAAAGTATCATCCAATCAGAGACGGGACGTAACGGCAAGGAAGATAGCAAAGAAAACGTACTCAGCCAGGCGTAAGATCCCATCGAGATGATCTCGGCAATGCGTCGGCCTGAGAGCAAAGAGGCCCATAACAGCGGCCGGGCCACGTATACTGCCGCCGGCTAGTTTGAAATTAGCAAGCTAAAGGCAGCTCTGAGGTGCGGTCTACTTGCTGTCCGATCCGATGCCGATATCACACCAGCCGTAGCCCGCAAGTGCCACACAGGTGCCCGTACTACTACCCCGTGGCGACAAGTGCCCATCTCCGCGCGGATTCCAGGGGCAGTGGTAATCAATCCAGTCAGCCGTGGGCTGGTCACTAGAGGCGAACTGCGTGCACTTTGTCTTGCCGATTACCACCGCGCCACGGTCTACTAGTTGGGTCACGATGGACGCTGTCTCGTTTTGCGGGGGGTAGCACTTCTCGTAGGACCTGGATTGGCCCGTCGTCTTGACACCCTTGAGATGGATGATGTCCTTGACTGTAATGCGCACGCCATTTAGCGGCTTCTCTGCCGTCTTGGGGTAATGCAGCCTCGAGGGGACGGGGACCATAAGATTGCCGCCGTGCATGAGTGTGATGCCCATGAAACTGAACAGCGTCAACAATGATGGCCGGCATCGAGATGTTCGAACAACATGCGACTCAACTAGTCAGAACCCTCATCCTGAATCGTGGGCAGTTGGAAAGCCTCGTAAATGTCAGGAAACAACCTCCACGTGCGATGCAGACTCCGGTCCCGAGCGAAGTAGGGACCCTCGGGCACGGAGCTGCGAGCCGTCACCGCAAAAACCGACTTACATCCGGCGTTCCTGAGAGTGGGCCCCCAGCGGCTTTTCAAGTCGACGACGGCGTCGTCAGAGAGGATGAGCACGATGGTCCCGAGGAACTCGGGGTTAAACACGTCATCAGCAGAGAAGGCCTTGATTTTGGACGCGATGTCGGTAGACGGACTGAAGTGGATGACGGTTGCCGGGCAGTATCCGGAGGCCAATGGTTTCCCAAACTGGACGCTATCGAGGCTGAGACCATCCACGGTCCCCGGATCGATCAGGTAACGACACTCCGGAGAGAGGGCGAATGTGGCATGGCCATTCTCGAGAGATTGTTTGGCGCCGTTTGCCTAGGGAAGAGGAACAGGTGGTCATTTTCAGCATTCAAGACCTTAGTTACACCTCGCTATCCTTACTCCTGTAGTCGGGTTTGACCAGCTGGTGGTGACGGATGGAAAGCAGCGCTGCATGGTGTCCATGCGTATTGATAGTCCGGGGCAGCAGACTGCCGCCTGAGCCGTTGGCCAGTCAATCAGTCAGTTAGTCGGTCAGTCAGCAGATGGGAGTCGCGTTCAAGGAGAGCTGAAGGAGGTCGGGAAATTTTGCTTCCAACAAACACACATACATGAAAAGGGGGGGAGCCAAAGTCCTTGTTTGTTTCAAAATCGCTGTTGCATTGCACCGCTAAAAGGGCTAGTCGGCCCGTCGGGATGCAACAGGTAATATTTGCAGGCATCTCAATCCTCGGCCGCACCTGTACCACGGTACGGTCTGTATAAAGCAGGTACACCCAGTGGTCACACCCACGGATGTCGCCGACTTGGAAGCGACGGGTCAGTGGATCCGGGGGATTTCCCCACACCGGTCTCGGAAAAGTGCCCGCAGGGAGCGCTGCCGCATCGATTGGCATTCCACGGCGGAGCTGCAGCGGCCGACGCCGTAGAGCCCAAGTTAGCGCTAGCTTGCAGGCACTTGGAACACCCACCATCAGACAACGACCAGGCCATTCTCGTCGCCCACCCTCTCGACGGCAGCGCGTGACGTGGGCATCAAATTTACCTATAGAATTGTGGTGCGCAAGAGGAGTGGTGATATCGGGATTGCCTTTGCATGACCGTGGTTCCACGACAGACACCATTCGTTCTCTGCTCATTCTCGAGGCGCATGCCTGTGCCAATGATATGTACGAAAGGAATTGATGTGCCGCTGCTCCCTTTCCCAACACGATAGTGGCTTCGAACTTGTCGTACTGTATGTACACCAAAAAGCCCTTGGCAGTATTGGCACCCGTCTAGTGGTGAATGACGAGGAACAAAAACACCCCATCATTACCAAATCATCCCGTCACAGAACATGGGAGAGTTGCGAATCCATGAGCAACCCCGTCGTCATGGCCACCGTGGTCTCGTCCATCAACTACACCGCCCCCTTGGAGCTCTACAAGACGGAGAAGCCCTTCTACTCCAATGTGCCCGCGCCGGACGGGCGCCAAAGCAACCAGGTCGCCTGGAAGTACCATGACATCAAATTCCGCGACATCCGCAACGAGTTGGACCGCTTCAGCCTGGACAGGAATGGGTTCGAGGTTTTCCGATTCGGAGACGAAGCCGAGGATGAAGCTGCCAAGTTCGACTCGGACGCCTGGATCGAGGAGCATTACTACCCGGTCGTCGCGAGAGTCCTCCGGGCCCGTTTTGGGGACGTGGACGTAAAAGTCTTTGATCATACGGTCCGTTGATCCCTCTCACCACCCAGCTCCTCCGGAGTTTGGAGTTTCGGACTTTACATTGATTTTGGCGGTGTAAAACTGGCAAACATCAGGTCCGAAGGCGCAAAAACACACAACAGTTGCAGGCGGCTGCCACGTACATCCGTGCGACACGCCAGCCCAGCTTCTCAGCTCACTGCGGTACGTCTTTCGGGCTTTGCCTCTGGCGGCATTCCATTGCTGGGTGGATGTTTGCGGATGCTGATGAACGTCGATCCTCTCGGTGCACGCTACCCAGACCAGACCATCTTGAGCGGTGAGAATCGTGTCAAGCTGCACATGGGTGCGGCAGCTCCGGACCTCTTGAGAAAGCGGTGCCAGATTATCAAGTGCGCAAACCAGTGTTCGCGTGAATATCGCGTCGTGAAGAACCGAGGCAACTGACGGGCAGGCGCTACGTGCAGTGTCTGGAGGCCGCTCTTCGGCCCGCTCGAAGACTGTCCGCTGACCTACTGCGACTGGCAAACCGTCGATGTGGCCAGGGACTACAAGCCGGCCGACCTCATCTTCCCGCACTACATTGGCGAGCAGTATCTGGTGACCCAGCACCCTGACCACCGCTGGCACTTTCTCAGCGCCCAGCGCCCCAACGAGTTTACACTCCTGAAGTGCTGGGACAACCGAGGCGATGTCGCTCGGTGTAAGCACCCTTCTGCCTTTCTCTCGGGCACTGGGTTCTTTCTCCATGCCCAGCGCGCCAGTGGACTGGGACTGACAGAGCAACAGGTGTTGCCCACACATCGTTTGTGAACCCAAACACTCCCGAGGGCGCAAGACTCCGGGAGAGTGTGGAATTCCGGTGTCTGGTATTTGGCGAGGATGGAATGCAGTGATACCCAAATTCGGCACCCAGATTGCTTTCACGGCAGTACTCAGATAAAGGTGCTGTACCCGACTGAATAAGGTAATTACAGAGGGAGGGGTTTGAGTTTGACGGGCCGGCGAACTGCTTCGTCATGGCTCGACGACATATGAGCAGTTGGTTATTAACACAACAACGACGACAGGACGTGATACTGTAATTAACTACAATCTTTGATGGCTGGCTAAATAATAATAAATGCGGTGAAAAGTGTTTGCCGCAATCCAAGCCCCTTCCCCCCCCCCCCTTGCGCTAAACCACCACCACCATCAGACGAGTCAAAAGTACCTCGGTAGCATATCTGTAAGGTACTGTACGTATGTACATAGTACATTCCCGTGCGCGTGATCTGGCTGGCTCTTACCACAAGATAGAACAAGAATCGGGCCGGCTGCCCAGAAATGCATTTTCAACCACCTTCGGCATTGGAACTTGCCGGTGCAGGTTGGGGATCCGAGGGATTAGGCGCAGTCGAGCCGCCGCCATCAGAGCCTGATGCACATCTCGCACTGTCCGTTGATTCGACGATTTGGGCGTCCCTCGGGACCCATTGGAGCCACGGCTTCTCATTTGGCTTCTGAGGATCAGGCTTCCAGCCGATCCAAGGCTTAGCCTTTAGCTCGTCCTGGGTCATGTTCGCAATCTCGCTGTCCTTGGGAGGCCACCAATCTCTCCCTGGATTACGGCAAAAAAAACGTCAGCAATCCTCTTCTCTTTTGGCGTATTGGGAGCCTGATATTAGGCTCCCGAGACAACCATAATAAGGGAAGGAAAAAAAAAGGGGGAAGAGAGAAAAGGGAAAGGGGAAGGGGGAAAGGGGATTGACAACTTGGCAACGCAATGTGTCTCTTACAAGGCTGGGACTGGTCGCCCTCTCCGGTCGGCTCCTTCATGAAGCTCATGTTTCTTGGCAAGCGCGGTGCTCCGGCTGGCTTCGGGGCTGGTGTCCGGTATGTGCAGATGTGGCGAAGGCGTCGAGTCTACACGTATGGTAGAGTTCCGTCCAAAGCCAGTTGGCGAAAGTATAAAGGCTTTGAGTGGGTAACGTCGTCGGCATTAATACTCCGCCATCTTCATGTTGAGGCTCCCCGTTGTGGCCCTGATAGGTGTACTCGCGGATGCTGGAGGGGGGTGTTGGGCACAAGGTGCCAAGTGTCAGCCGGGCACAGGTGTGGGAGCTGGTGTATGACAGGCAAAAGGGTCAAATCAAGGATTGTAGGCAAGATACATGTCGGTACATACCTGGGTACTACCAGTTTTGCACTGATAGTATGGACCAGCCCGGTAGATGGCAACGTCCCGCACCCCCCCCTCCCCCCCCTTATTCAACGCAATGGCAGTCTTTTTTGTTTTCGCAACCAACCGCGGCTAGCGCGCACCCCGGAAAAAAAAAAAAAAAAAAGAATTGGAGAATACTTAGTACCTAGTCAGCAGGCGGCTCTTTGGCAACCCCCGTTTTCGGTAGTACTACTTGTGGGAGCGTCTTGGCTCGTGTTAGCTCTGGGTCCTGAACCTCCAACCTGGACCGACCATACAACGGACTATCAGTGACTTGCGGGTGCCACAACTAGTCTGTGTTTCGGCGCGACTGCTCCCGGACTTGAATGCCGTGATGAGCTCGATTCGCCTAAGGGGGGTGTCCAGCGGACAACAGTTCGCCGACATCAGAGCGCACTTGATATCCCATACGGGACAAGGTTTCATCCAATCACACGGATACGCCAAAGGACACGGACACGCCAAAGGGCTCGGCCAGAGCGACCTCGCAGCCACTCTGACCTTCCAGAGCCCGACGAACAAGACGAAAGCACTCGGTATCCTCGACAAGTACCTGGGTCAGAAACACCAGGCAGTACGGGCCGACGATGTCTTCGACGGAATCACCACGTTATATTCGCCAGACCGTGAAAGTGACATCTTGGTGGAGTATGCCCCACGACAGTCCCTGACACGCAGTTGATATCCCCGAGATTGACCAGAACAACAGTATCGTGGCCGTCCACGGCCTCGGCGGCCACGGCGGGGACACATGGACATGCTCCAAGCCCACTGCCCACATGTGGATCCGGGATTTTCTCCCAAAGAGCTTCCCCAATGCCCGTGTAATGTGTTTTGGATACGAGTCCAGGGTACTCTCGAGGGGTGTCGGAGGTGTCCAGGAGGCAGCGCAGCAGCTACTCAACGGACTGGATTCATATCGTAACTCAAGACACGTGCGTCCGGCTCAACAAGTCCATGTCCATGCGCGGTGCTGACTGCTGACCGTGCTGCTATGTTCGTGCTGACACCTGAGAGCGCAGTCAAGGACTCGTCCTTTGATCTTCATGGCCCACAGCCTTGGGGGCATCGTTGTGGAAGCGGCAAGTCCCAGTCCCAGTCCCCCCCTCTCCCCCCCCCATCATTTGCCTCAACTTACCCAGCCGGGCTCTGACATCAAAGCCCCCCCCCCTTTTTTTTTCTAGGCTGTAGCAACAGCGAGGTCGCAGGGTGAGAGTATTTACAGCCCCATTCACGATCACACATGCTGCATCGCTTTCTTTGGCACACCGCACCGGGGATCGCAAGCGGCAAACTGGGGCGAGATTATTGCTCGCATTGTCTCGGTCTGCAAGCCGGTCGCCGTTGGGAATCTCAATCTCCTAAAGAAGGACTCCAATGCCCTGTATGAGCTGCGTTCCAGCTTCGTCCCTGTCATCCGAGACTGCAATTTCAGAATCCTCAGCCTGTTCGAGCAGCGCAAGACCAAGCTCCACTTCTTCCGAAGCATCCTGGTTAGTGAAAAGCAAATCAAGTCTGAGCAGGCACCGAAGCCATCATCGTGAGGCGCCATCCCTATCTAACGCACCATCGCTTTCTCAAAAGGTTGTCCCAAAGCAGTCCGCCGTCCTGGGCCAGGTCAACGAAGACCCTATTCCGGTCAACTCGTGCCACAGGGGCATGTGTAAGTTTACAAGCGAACATGACACTGACTACCAGAACCTGGTCGTAGAGCTGCAGGCGGCGCTCAACAGCAGAAGTACGTTTGAAAAAAAAAACCAATTCCTGGATTACACTCGGCAACTTCTCTTCCTTTGAGACCTGATTACTAGTAATTGCTAAGTATTTTTTTATTTTTATTTTTGGCTAACTGATGGGTTTCTACCAACAAAGACATCTATTTCGATGAACCGACCGGCATTCATATTGAACCGGGCATACAAGCTACGAAGCCCGGAATGCCGGAACGGGACAAAGTCTCCTCATCCGCGACTGTCGTGGGCCAGCTCACCTTTCCGGACTATATACCATATGACTCCCATTTCGTCGGCCGTGATGGGATTATAAAGGATATCCTCCAGACACAGCTGGTCGACCCTCATCGTGACAACCCATGGTCTGCTAGTTCATTTCATAGAGTTTTGGACGATATTACGGGGAATTACCGCGCTGACTCGCTGCCGACAGGCCCCCATGCGTTGCTCTTGTCGGCACACCGGGAATAGGGAAGACCAGTCTCGCCAATCGGCTTATTCACGAAACCAAGCAGGACTACGACTATGTCTTCTTCTTGTCGGCAGAGTCGGAGCCAAAGCTTCTCCAGGACTTCAAAGACATCTTTCGCCGGCTGCCGCTGGACCACGACGAGATCCCCGAGGATACACGAGTGATCCGCGGAATGGTCATCAAACATCTGACCGAAACTGGCAAGTTGCACTCTGATCTTGACTTCTATGCAGCAATGCAAGGAGAGCAAAGCGCTCCAATGCTGACAGCAGCCCCCTTCCCCCCTTCTCTACGTTTATAATTAGACAAACGATGGTTTCTTGTCTTCGACAACGCCGACGAAACAAGCCTATTGCTTCCGCACAAGGGCAATGGGTCCATCTTAGTGACCAGCCGCAACAAACACATTGCCCGCGATCTGCCGAGAAACGCCAGGACGTTCATTGTGGATGGGCTGACGGAGAAGGAGGGCCAGGACTTCCTCTTGTCGAGGCTCAGCTCGACGTTGACGGACCAAAGGGATCGGTCCATATGCAGAGACCTCGCCAAGCGCTTTGGCTGCTGGCCGCTTGCCCTGAGACAGCTCAGTGCCTTCATGGACCAAAGCCACACCAGCCCCCAAGAGATGTGGGAAATGCTCTGCAAAACCCCCGGAGTCGACCGGAAAATATACTCGTACAGGGACAACGGGAAGGACTACCAATGGACCCTCGAGGACGCCTGGAATGCCATCCTATCAAAGCTCCCTGAGGACTCCGCGAGGTTGCTCGACCTTCTTAGCGTGCTTGACCCAGACAAAATCCCGGGCGCGCTTTTCCCTCGGGAGCAGCTCTCCAAGGTTGGCGCGTTCGGCTTCCTCGCAGAAGGCTTCGGGTAAGAGGCATCCTCTCTGTCAAGCCTCCCTCGGGGACGAGCCAGAGGAGACATTAACGTCCCGTTGCAGGTACCGGGCCGCAAGGGGCCGGCTCTTGCAGTATGATATCATCAACACGACAGAGGACGACACATTGTCCATCCATCGGGTCGCGCAGAGCACCCGGCTGAACATGATCTCTGGCTCCGAGAGACAAGAAGCATTTGACGCCGCCCTGTCGACCTTGACAGCTTGTTTTCCCCGCCAGGTACTAGGGAACCACATGTACGGGGTCTGGGACCAGTGTGAGACGTTTCTTGCTCAAGTCCTCGCGTTTGAAAAGGCAGTGCGGGAGTGGAAGCCGACGCTTCACGACTACGCAGCGTATATCAACATGATGTGTGATTGCACGTGGTATGTACGAGTCCGCAGACTCTTTTGAATTCCACTTGCACCTGCCCTGTCCCTTTGGCTGATCGCAGAATCCAGGTATCTCTGGGAAATCGGGCAGTATGATGAGGCGCTCCGGCTCCTCGACGCCACCGAGAGTATCTGCTCCGGAACGCTCGGCCCGCGAACGCTCGAAGCCGCCCGCATCTGCGTGAACCGCGGTAGTGTCTTCTCGACGCTGAACCGGTACGGCGAGGCTGGCGAGTTGTTCGAGCAGGGCCTCCGGATCCGAAAGGAATCGCTCCCAGAAGACCACCCCTTGCTAGCGAACAGCTACATGCAGATGGGCAACTGCTACACGTCCCAGGGCAAAATCAACAGCGCGGTTCAAGCCCATCTGCGAGTGATCGAGATTCGGGGAAGGTCATCCGAAACACCCCTGGGAATCATGACGATATCCTACTTCAACCTCTGCCGCGGTCTCTTGGCCGGCAACAGGCTCGACGAGGCAGAGGCGTACTTGAAGAAGGCGAAAGGTCTGGAATCACAGCTTGGCAGCAATCGCGAGCTTCTTTCCTATCGGCACCAGCAAGTCTTCATTATCCCTTTCTTCAAGCCACCCCCCCCCCCCTTTTTTTTTTTTTTTTTTTTTGCGAGGGTGTTTATTGCTGACCAGCGCCCAAGTCGGTTGTACATACTCGGTAACATCAAACTGGCTCGCGGAGCCACCAAAGCAGCCCTCGCAAAGCACCAAGAGGCATACGACCTGCGCCTCAAGGTTGGGGCTACGCAATACTGCCTTGCCGCATCGCTGCACAAGATCGGCACACTCCTCGAGGACCTAAACGAACCCGAGATGGCCCTGTAAGACTCGCCGGTTGCAAAACCGTGCCTCGATCGGTGACGTCCTGGCACTACCCGGTTACGTGAATCTACTACCATACTGACCGGTTTTTTTTTTCTTTTTACGCCAGAACCTCATTCAGAGACGCGGTGTCTCGTGTGGCCTCCGTTCCAGGCGCAGGAGAAGGCAAGCTCTCACGGCTCGCTCGGACGGAAATCAGAATCGCGAGAATCGCCAAGGGCTCCGAGGCGGACGCTTCCATGACGAAAGCGCGTCGGCATTATTGCGAGGCCTTCGACATCGCACCAGACTCGGTGGCGGATTGGTCGAGCATCAACTTTGAAACGCTTGTGCCGCCGATTGACCAGTGACGGGAGCAACTGGATCGGCTGAGTGTGTGATGGAGGGTCTTGTGTGTACTTTTTCTACTTTGTGAGATAGATGGAAATCAGTCGCAGAGATACCCGATCGAACATTGATTTAGTGATATCATAGGTATCACCTCGCTTGCGAGTGATCAAGATCGTCTAGCCCTTCTAGACATCCCGTCTAGCCCCTCATATCGAATGCGGACATCCATCCCCTAGGCGTCCGCGTAGAGTAATTTGAGGTTTTCATACCGAGGGCCGAGAATGTTTTCACGATCTGGTCGATTTAAGTAGCGGCATCATCACCCTTGGTGTCAGATTTTATACGAGACCCTCCTCCGAGGTATAAGGGAGACAAGCAAAAGAGTTGCTCTATTGCGCCTAACAGTTGTGGGTGGGCAACAACGCAACTATTCAAAGTACTGACTTACCTCTACCCTTGAAGACGGTGATGGTGGCCCGTTGGGAATGGTGGTGAACCTCGCTGCTGCTTCGGATTCGCCTCGGACTCTTAACAATCGAGACTATCACCCCCAAGCTTCGGACAACCTCGGATTCAATTGAACTTCTTTGAACCCTGGATTGTTGCTTTCCCGAAGCACGGGAAGGGGGTTATCATTGCAGAGAGAACTGGTGTGTATCGTCTCGGTGTTAAATCACACGGTCCCCAGCAGCGTTCGAAAGACAAATAATATACCGGCCACTTCCACCCCAAGTCCATTCAACTTGGTTTGAGACGGAGAACGAAGTGTATATGCATGCGGGGGCGTTGGTTAGATTGATTGCCTGCGGCTGATTATTCTACATTAGGATATGTCTGAATACCCTCTCTCCAGATTTCAGCGTGACGACCTCGGATCATCGACGCACGCACACACTGCGGGAACGAGTCCGAGATCATAGCGCAGCGGCGTGGTTGTGTGACGTTGTGTATGGAAGTAACCCGGGTCTCGCGTGAGATGGTATCAATCTGAATTGTACCCAATCTTGATAACCTCGCCAAGGTAAAATAACACGAGGGTCATTAGTAGCCCATCAGTGGCCCATCAATGGCCGAGTCGGTAAAGAGGTGGTGAGGTTGAGAGGGGCCGTGCCGTGATACCTGGCCGATCCCAAGTTTATAATTCAAATTGCCGACGGCCTGTGTTTCTGGCTATGCCAATTCATGATGAGCAGTCAAGGAGAGGGACAAGGAGTCATTGGTCTACCTGCATCAGTTGCTTGAGAATGATGCTTGAATTTGAACGGGCCGGTCCTTGCTTCATTAATTAAGCCTTTGCCGTGATGGCTGTAATATTTGAAAACATGCTTCATCAGCCCGGCTGTATGTACAAGACGAGGTCCGACGTGGTCGGATAAATGTTCGAGCTCTGTGGTTTCCGGCCACAGCGCTGGTTTAATTGTTGATTGAACCTTTGGGTAGTCGGTGCTTGGCAAGTTGGGGATGATAAAATGAGTCTCTGTGTTTGAGTTCGGGGACAAAGGCCAAGTCTCTCAGACTGTCAATATCGATACCAAAGATATCGGTGCCAACTCGGCTAGTCTTCTTTTCCACCCGTATTTCAGACATGTCATACATTTTTACCAAGTATCTTTTTCGCTCAAACGGTCCTCGTCTGCCATATCTTGGGTCTGCATCATAGACCCAAAAGTTGACATAGCTAGGTAATGATGATACCTTCATGACTACAAAGCCGCATGTCGGTTGGAACCACGGCGAATGCCGCACGGTCTTTCTTTGTCGCTGCCGGCCAGCTTGAACAGGATTGAGGTTGGTGTGGTTGAAAACTGTGCATAAATTCCAAACACGATAGTAAGAGACCACGAGAGGCGAATCTCAAGACAACAGAATGCACACTAATCACCGAGGTTCCCACGGACAGAGCTGGTTCCCGTTCGATGATTCGGCAAATGACTAATGCGCGTCGGTTTTCTCTTTCTATATGTCTTTGTGGGCGGCACGGCTTCTAGTTAGTCAACCGCATGCTCACATCCCGGAGTCACGGCTGGTGTCTAGTGCAGCGTGACACACTCATTCCACTTCAATGGCCGCAGGATCTAAACAAACATATTAGTCAATAACGGTTTTTTTTTGGTATGACAAGAGGCTGTCCTTAGACGATGGTGATGGTGATAGCCGTCACTGCCATAGCATCTATCTGTTTGAATTATCTTTATCAAAGTGTCGAGAAAAGATGAAATATTCAAATAAGATCTTGAAAAAATGCTTGGCAGCGATTGATGGCACACCTGTGTGGCTTGTTAGGCTCAAGCGCACTGTGGCGTTCGGGGGGCCAAAGGCCGTCAAGCTCCAGCCCGGTCCGTGCACGTTACAGCAATCGCCGACGACATCAGAGACACTTTCCGGCGCACCTCGACTCCCACATTGCACGCTCGCTCGATATAACCCACCATGGCGTCAGGATACGGCTTGAACGGAGGTGAGTGCGATTGCATGCTTCAAATGGCTCAATGGCTACGACAAACTTGGCTATCATGCGACATCGCGCTGACCTGGCTTTTGTTCGTTTCCAGGCCCGTCCCGTTGCTTCCCCTTCTGGCAAGAGCTGCTCTCGTGCTACGTGATTAACAGCTCCGACGACGACGACTCTGGAAAGAAGAAGTGCGTGCCCGCCATGGAGGACTACTACGAGTGTTTGCACCACCGGAAAGAGGTGCGCCGGCCCCCCTCAAAACCCTGTCGCAAACCCACCCGAATCCCCTAGCTAACTGGATTGCTTGCTCTACATACAGGCTGCGAGAGTGAAAATGCTGCAGGCCGCATACAGACAGTCCGAGGCCAAGAAGCTGCAAGAGAACCCCCCTACCGCTGGCCAAATAAGGAATCTCGGGTTGCTAGACAAGGAGGACGACACGAAGAAGGTGTTGGGGAACTAGACCGGTTCGACGACAGCGCGATTTCGGCCTAACTCTGTGTATATCCGGTTATGATATGGTGGTTGCCGCGGCGGCGGCGGCAGTGAGGCTGACGGAATTGAATGACCGCCAGTTTGGGCGAGCCTTGCGGATACATTGGTGTGCGCAATGAACATTGGGTCCGGATGCGAAGTGCCTTGCGACATGCGATTCACACACCTACTCCATTGCTCTGCTCTGATTTCTGCATTAATCCCATTGAATGGGCCAGCATTTGCGACGACACCGCTCGACTGCCAGCCGCAGCGCCCCTGGTTAAACACACTGAAGAAGGCGGGATCGAAAACGCAACCTGTCAGTGCCTTCCTATTTCCCGTCCGCGGCCGCCTCAGTGGTTTCCTCGCCGCCGACTTGAAGCCAGGACCTATTGTTGACGTCGGCCGCGCCAGTCTTCCATCGAGATTTTGTTTCTAGTCTTATAAACAGCAACATTGCTTTGATGGTCTTGAGTCGCTGTCAACTTGTCTCTCATTGAGCTGATTCAAGATGCCCTGTCTCCGCGGCATCGAGGTGTCGCTGACCACCAAACCCGGCGACGAGCGGATTCCCGAGTATCCGCACCCTGAGGGCACTTCGGCTCGGATCCTCGGGGCGCTGCAGAGCTGCACAAATGGCCTCGCTGCACACCGCAAGGCAGGCCCGACAGTCGCGGTTTACATCCCGTCGATTCCAGGTCGGTCTCGACATCCAGTTTTAGGCGTCTCAGGGCTATGGCCGAGACTAACAAATTCAGGAACTCGGTTCGCCATCAACTATGCGATCAACAGTGCGCCCCCGGCCCCGTGCAAGTATGTCTTTTTCCGGTTATACATAAACGCCAGATCCATCGCCGCTTGGGGAATTGATCCGAATGTACGACCCAACGGCAAAGTTGTCCAGTCGCTGTGGGCACCTTGTGCTCTCTACAATGATCAAGTCGGGTTTGAGAGTCGTAACTTTGTGTTTCTCCCCGGCCAGGAACACAAGTCTGTTGCCGAGGATGGCGGCCTCATTGAGATCCAGGTCTTCCGGGCAAAGGAGAGGCGTGCTCGCGCTCCCAGATTGGAAGAGTTCCGATTCCAGGAGAACTACGGCATTTCGTGAGTGCTTTCGCGGTGTCGTCAAAGCGCCCTCCTGACCACTAACTTGACCTCTCTACTAGCGCACCCAGTGTTGGCCTTCTGGACCAGCCACAGGATGCATGCTTCTACGACTGGCATCTGCTCGATGCCAAGGACTCACCCTTTGCCTCATTCCGGCTTCATTATCGCTCATGGAAGAACCTCAAACAGCTGAACCTTATCCCGGCGACCGAGCTCAAGCTCCTCTGCGCTGCCTCGCCAAAGGCCCTCAGGACCATCGTCAAAGCGGAAGATAACTCTGAGCTCTCCGACGACGGTGCGTCCGAGGAACAGCCGTCATCATCCGGAAACGTCGACGAAGCTGTCTTCCACGACTGCAAAGAGGGCCCCGATGAAGAAGACGACGGAGATGATCATACGAGACACTACTTCCTCAAGGCACCGCCAGAGCTTTTCCCGGCAGTCCCATCCGGCCTTAGAGTCCCCCAGCCAAGCAAAGCATTGCGAGACGCATACCACGAGTCCTACCTGCAGCGCCCTTTGCCAGAGCTTCCTGTCAAAGAACCCAGCAGACTTACGAGACGAGTTTCTACGGCGTCAGCAAGATCGGCAACTCTGTCAATTACCCCTTCTCTTCTACAATACGCTGAGGAAGGGTCTCTCAACCCAGAGGAGATCGAGGTTGGTGTGGCACAACTTGTCCAGCTTCCACTCTCAGAGTCGACTCTCAACATCATTCCGGACCAAGGTTACATCTCTGATAACCATTCCGTCTCCGATTACGAGACTTCCCCAAAGTCCACAGGCGACTCCGTTGTGGACGAGAATCTGTCTCCCAGGCGCTATCTGCCGACGACTGGAAGCGGGCTCGAACGCGGTATCGCCCTCTTCACCTCGCCGAAGCAGTCGCTTTTCTCCAGAGGATCGAAATCCAGACAGTCTCTGCCGGGCGATTTTTATTCCCGGCGAGACCCTTTGCAATTCCAGAGAAACAACTTGAGCGAGTCTCAGGAGGTGAGCAAAAACATCTCGTCCGGAGGGGCAAGGGCTGTCACGAATGTTTCCCGTCGTGAATCCAGTCCACAGACGGGTCGGGAGCCCGGCAGGTCGCTGCTCGGGGGACTTTGTAAAATAAAACTCAACGGCTCGCCGAGTAAATTCTCAGGCATGATTCTCGGCCGCGACATGCCCAATCCAAGTGATGGCGGGAACATTGTCCGACGTGCCATGGGGGGCTAGATTTGATCACTCAGCCGGCTGTGGCGCCGTCCTCGGTTCATGTAGGGCGCGGTTGTAGGAGTATGGGAAATAATCCCGGTGTTGGGACGGATCACTTTTAGTGTTACTGGTTGCTCGGGTTAACAGCGTGTGTCAGAGTAAGGGATAGGTGATCGTGCATCAATATCTACGTCGGAACTAGAGGGAAGGCTGGGTGGGTTACTTTGAGCAGAGAGCAACATAGCTTTTACTGATTTTTTTTATACGAACAACGCAAGGAACCAGGCCATGCATTACGACAGTGCCAACAACCACCTCCAACGACTTGGGGGACAGAATTACCACCACTTCTCAAACAACACCCTGCTCTGCTCCATACCGAATCCCCCAGGCGACACCAACGCCTGCACAAATTCATCCGTCATGGCCGGCACACCACAGACATACACCACCGCAGTCTCCTTGTCACTCCCAACCGCCTCTTCCACGTCCTTCACTGTCATCCTCCGCCCCAGAAACGGCACTTCAAGCCCACCACACCTGACTATTCCCCCACCACGTGCCACCCCCTCCCTCCCATCGCGGCCCGGCCCTTCCCCAGCGGTAAGAAACAACCTCAACCCGCCCTTCACTCGCCCGCTTCCAAACAACCCCACCATCCGTCCCAGGAACAGTATGCTGTCCCCCCCTTCCCCTCCCCCACCACCACTACCACCACTACCACCACCATCACCACCACCATCACTGCTACTGCCGCCCCCCATACGGGGATCCTTCACCCCATACAACACCCGCACCTCGTAGTCGGGCGGTGGCTCCTGCTCCCCGATGAAACTGAGCATGCTCACCAGCGGGTTGATGCCCATCCCGCCGGCGACCAGCACTACCTTCCGCAACGGGGAGGAGGAGGAGGAGGAGGAGGAGGAGGAGGAGGAGGCGAGGAGATTAGCAATGTGGGGTGGAGGAAAGACGAAACTGCCGCCTATCCGGACCCGGACTTGGGTGTGGAGGAGGAGGTGGGCGGCGGGGCGGAAGAGGTAGGCGGCGGGTGGGTTTTGCGGGGAGGATTGGATTGCTAGTTCTAGGTAGCCTGGTTCTTGTGTTTTGTTGTCGTCGTCTGGGTTTGGCGCTGCTTGTTGGGGGTCATCGTGGTTGGGGTTGGGGTTGGGGTTGGGGATCAAGGTGGGATGGGGGAGGGCGAGCGAGGGGGAGGAGGTGATCGTGAAGCCGCCCGGTTTGGGAATCTGGGCGTCGGCTGGTGGATAGAGGTCTAGCCATTGCCCTGGGAGGAACTGGGTTGTCACAGGGCGGTGAGTTGGGTGCTTGTTGTTTGATACTGGGAAGGGGGGGGATTTACTTGAATGGTCTCGTTTGGCGGGATGGTGAGGCGGAAGAGGCGGATGGTTGGGGTAATTTCGGTGATGGAGGAGATTGTGAGGGTGTAAAGAGACTTGTGTAGAGCGTGAGTTCTGGTGCCGCATGGAGAGGATTGAGTTGGGGGGAGCTGCACAAACCGGGTCGCGGGGCTCATGGGCCGTCCGTTCGATGTGGCTCTGTTTGCTCATGTTGGAGGGGGTGGGATAGCTGCATAAAGGAAGATGAAGGTTCGGCGATAGGCTGTGAGTGGTTTGTTGGTATGGGAAGCGACCTGCTTATTTTGACGGACAGATCTCGGGAAGAGAGAGTGGGCTCGTCTGTTTGTGTTCAATGGTGGATCGGGGCTGTCCCTTCGCCCAGACCGGCACTCCCGTTGCCCGCGCAGACTGTACCGGAAAAGAAACTAGACTTCACAGCCTCTAGAGTTGAAGGAATATTACACCCTGGCTGTTATTCATGTTTTCGCCGGCGAAGACAACCAAGGACCCAACCGCTATGATTTAGAAAATTGTGCGAAAGTTCGATACGTAGTAGAACAGTGAGTGGTATTCAAATTGAGATGCTATTTACCTGCCAAGATTGCTTGGAAACTGTTGTGTTAACGATGGGATAAGTTGGGAATTAAACATGGCACGATGCAGAGAAAACGGAACCTCTGATGTTATTTAGTTATCTATAGAGCATCACCTAGTTTGTCTTCTGTTTATCACCGTAGGTAAGAAAATACCCTTCCTCAAATGGCCTGCTCCTGTCACTGTTCTAATTACTGTGTATCTCGAACAGGCCTCAATCACCAGAAACCGCTTCGGCAGCTAGGCAGACACGGCAGACTGACAGGGGTCTAGGTTTCCTGGGCCGAGAGCAGGGGTGTGCCGTTGTTCTGGGCATGCAGTCTGATTGCAGCCTCGTGACATCAAACAACCACCTTCCTTCCGTTTGGGACTCAAGACCTGAACATGACCACGAATTGGCAAAGCCGCTCCGAGGGGGACAAACAACGCGACTAGAGTTTAAGCCTTTGGCCTGCCGCAGTGCTCTCAACCTGGATCATTCACAGTATGTTGCCCATGTTTCTTGTGCACTTCTTCACCTCAAATGCCCCACAAATACCTGGTACTAAAATGGCCCACCACACCTCGACTCACAGGGATCCACCCGACGCCTCATTCTGCGATCTGGATCGAAGAAAGTCGACCGAATTGCAACGCGCCTCGTGCAAACCCGGAGCCAGGACCGCGGGTGAAGTGCCGCCCACCGCTACGCCGAGCCCTCAGAATGCGAAAAAATCGAGAAAAGCCATATTTGCGAGCGACGAATTCTCGCTGAGGTCCGACAGGCGCAATAGCAAGAGCCGTCTCGAATTTCACAGAATTGCACACTCGTTTCCAGATTATGGGTACGGAAACTGACACCTGCTGCGGTTCGACCGACCGTCCGACCGAGGGCTGACAATACGGTGTTTCCTTCCCCATAATACAGATCTGTAAAGGGAGCAGTCAGGATGCCTCACCCGTTCAAGTTTCTTTCTGTATGTCTAGGAGGCGACCAGCGAGCAGAGGACCCGATGTGCTGACCGCGCGCAGACAGTCTTTGCGCCTCTGACGCACCTCGACACTCTGGACTCGGCTCCCGGCTGCCCGCCCGTACCTCACCAACAGAACAAGGCCCGCACACCCGGCCTTCCTTCCCCACCGAAACGGCAAAAGGTCCACCACCCCAACTCCCGTGTCGGAAACCGAGATGATGAGATTGTGGACGCTGAGCAGGATGTGGCATCAAGAACAGAGCGGCGTGGAAGCCAGTCGAGCTTTGCTCAATCGGTGTCTCCTGGCATCTCCGAGTTTCAGACCGTGGAGGCGTCTAGCATGCGAGGGGAACGTTCAAACAGGCGCACCCGTCGAGCGCACGCGAACCGACCGTCCGTTGTGACCAGCCATATCAACCGCTTGCCCAGCGAGCTCGAAGCCATTGAAAGTTTTGACGAGCTTGCGCCAGCGCCGAAACCTGATACCTGCCATCGACGGAAGGCTCGGCTGGTGTCTACGGTCGGGGCAAAGCCGAATAGAACAAAGCCGGATAAGGCAAAGCCTAATAGGGCAAAGCCTCACGCTGTTATCAACGACGCCGCCGACATGTACATCGTTGGGGGAAGGATGCGACCCCGCCAGCACCGCCAGGGCCTGAGTACGGGTAAAAAGCGTTCAAATCATGAAACCACCGAGGACCAGGACGAGCTGGAGAAGGAGGAAACCACCCGCGGAGGAGCCGCGGGTGCTGTTGCCAGGCAACTGGTGGAGGACTCGCCGGAGCGCTGCCCTCCAAGTCTGTCTCGACGAGGGGATATGAAGCCAACCAACTGGGACAACAAGCCAAACCCCGATGCCAGTGCCAGTGGCTTCAAGGTGCAAGCGGCTTTGTGCCTACCAAACCTCCGCTACGGGGTGGGCGATGGACAGGACCCCTGCTTTTTACGCCCAACAATGGCTACTGAGCTGCGTGCGTTTACCGACGACGACAACGAGGCGGAGCCGTATGGTTGGCTCAAGATCACAGCGAAAGCCAAAACTTTGTTTTACCACCCAGACTCCAACCTCATCCTGATTAAACAAGCATCGGACCAAGCGTCCTCGATGATGATTGGGGGTTTGATGATGCTCAAGCTTGATAGTGGCGCCGATGCATTACGGATTGCTCGTTGGGTAGGCTCCAACTTGGGGACTCGAATCGTTGAGGAACAGCAAAGGTATTGTTCGTCCGATGAGCCTTGCTGATCTTTGGTGGGTTATGCTGACATTACCCAATAGCAGACTTCATGTGGTGTGGGATAAAAAAAACCAAGAAATTTCCCAGGCTTCCAGTTTGTCACCAGCAAGGCGGCTGCTTGGTGGAACGTTCGCCTCCCAGGAGCGAAGAATCAATGACCCGCCCACCATGAATCCTGCAATTCCAAGCACCGCGTCGGCCAGTTGTCCGACCGCCATTCGACACCAGATGCAAGTTTCCGGACAGCAGTATACGCCTTCGGTTTTCGGTGTCAGATCCCCGAGTGAAATAACGCCTCCTGGAACACGCTCCATGAGAACGAGACAAACAGCGCAGCGAGAGCCCGAGGCGATCATCCATCGCTGGTCTGAGGAGCATCCAGATTGGGCAAAGGACTGGAAAATGCCCCTAGTCTTCAAGCGTACAACGGTCGACAAGGACGATATTCCTAGACTTGACGAGGGCCAATGCCTCAATGACAACATCATCGGATATGGTCTCCGATATTTATTCGACAAGTTCAGCATGAGGCAGCATGACCTTCATGAGCGCGTTTACCTTCATAATTCCTTCTTCTACGAGAAACTCAAAGCGGGCAGGGGTATGATCAACTATGACGGCGTCAAGAACTGGACCGCAAAGGTGGACCTGCTGTCCTACGACTACATCATCGTTCCCGTTAATGAGCATTTTCACTGGTGGGTGGCAATCATTTGCAACCCGGGCAAGTTGGATCCAGACATGAGAGAGCAGCCAGCAGGGGCCGAGGGACAGAGCAACGGACCGGAGGAGGGGACCAATGCAGCGTCGCTGGATGTTAAAATGACAGATATAGTGGCACAACAGCCCGTGCACTCACCAAGAGCGCCTGCGACTGGCGAAGCCAACGACGTCGAGTCCGACATCGTTAATCTGGTCAGTGACGATAAGAACGTCAGCATAGACCTGACTTCCGGTCCCAAGGTGAAACAGACAAAAAGGTCAAAACCTGCCATGAGGGCGTACAATTTCCGAGACCCGAGGATCATCACTCTCGATTCCCTGGGCTCAACCCATCCCCAGGCTATAGGTCTCCTCAAGAAGTATCTCCTTGCGGAGTTTCAGCATAAGCGCAACAAGATCATCACCGACCCCCCCCAACAACTGGGGATGAGGGCGACAAATATTCCGGAACAGAACAACCTCTGCGACTGCGGGGTCTATCTTTTGGGCTACATCCAGGAGTTCGTGAAAAACCCCGACTTGTTTATCCAGACTTTGCTCCGGAGGGAATCACCGGATTGGGACTTCAGCCCGTCTGAGCTGCGTAGCCTTTGGCGGGATACAATTCAACATGAGCACAAAACGTACCAGGAGAACCAACTGAAGGCAGCACAGAGAAAGCGGGAAGCCTCAGCTGCGAAACGTACGCCTATAGGCAGCATGGAGCCGAGTCACCGCCCATCTCGAGAGACCAGCGAAGTCGTCGACGCAACAAACAACGGGCGTAGGGCCGGGGTGGATTCCGCTGAGCAATCATCAACCGCTAAGACTGGCACCCTAGTGAAACCGGATGTCCCTGAGGAAACTGGCCACATTCCTACACTAATTCCTCTTGACCTAAAGGCGAACGACAGCAAACACATGCAGTCTGCGTCGCGGGCACCCACCCCAACCCCGCAGCAGCCGCCCCCCCAACAAATGGATCTTGATGAAGAAGGGGTGGTCATTCTCCCTCCTCAAGAGCACGGCGACGACAACGAGCCAGTCCTCCCATCAATCGAGGCACCAGACGTGGAAGAACTCCCCGGCCCGCCTCGCCCCCAACAGCCAGCGGACGAACCACGGTTCCTCGCCCCGCTCTCTTCCTCGTCACCGAGCGACGCAGACGACGAGGATGATGGCTTTGCCGAAGTCGGGCCCGGGTCGTTCTACAGCTCCGCAGCCAGATTGCGCAGCGGCAGCAGCAACAGCAGCAGCAGGGGCCAGAAGAGTATGGTGCTGTCCTCGCCCTCCTCCGCTGTGCGGCACCGCCGGCGGACGGCCAAGACTCGCCCGACTGGGCAGCACCAGCAACAGCAGCGGCATATGAGCAGCCATTTTGCGACGGATGGCGGTGAGGGGCTGGAGCCGGTTGTGGAGACGGCCGAGGTGGTGAGACTCGCGGATGCGGATCCGATCGATCTCACTTGAGCTCATTCTGATGCTCTGGCACCTTTCTCCGCCAATGGTCTTTTCGTTTCAGTGTTTTATCTTTAGGGTTTGAATGTAATCCTATCGCCCCATCGGAGACTCATGCCTTCTTTTCCCATCGTGGTTTGGTCTGGTTTGGCTTGATCTTTCGGCGCAACGCGGCTGGTCGTGGTGGTTCGGCGTAGCATCATCGCCCGCGGTGTGGCGGCGCGGCGTACCGATGGCACGGCACGGCATGGCATCCGGTGTCAAGGTTGCGTAGATTTGTTTCATGTTCTTGGTTTCTCCTGGAGTTTCAGTTGATCGTTTGTTGTGGCGTGACCTGGGGCAGCAGCGGCGAGAACTACGGAAGACAGGTCAATGTTTTTCGTGTCCGACGCACCGGCCTGGTTATCTGAGCGTTGATCTTACGAGCCTCCCACACTTGAACGAGTGGTGTCATCAAGGAGTAGCGGATAGAGACGTACAGACTATGGCCGAGTCAAACGGAGACGATGATGAGCTGCTCGATGGGACGTGTAACGTAAAACAGGTGAACATTGAACAACAACACCCTCGCTTTGCGCAGAGATCCTATCCCGCAGTTTTGTACATCCGACTGAGGAGGGTGGGCAATACCTGCCTGCCTCGGGTATAGACCAACCACAAAATCTGTGCTGCTATACGTTTTACACACTAATCGTCCCCTTCCGACTCCTCTAACCGCCCATTTATTTTAGCCTCATCCCCGTCATCTTGCTGCTGCTTTTTTGGAACCACCCTTGGCACTTCGAAGATGACGGCGCCGCACCGCCCATCCTTGACGGATTTCCACCTGCCGAGCCGCAGCTCCTTGCCCGTGACGACCACAACGCAAAGCCCGTCGCGCCCCCTCTCCCCTCGCTCGAACATGGCGATGTCGTTGACTATGCCACGTACTAAGTCCTTGTTAGGTCCTTGTCCTTGCTCGCCCGCTTCACCAGTGTGTATCCCATTTGTTGTCGCTGTCGATGGCGGCACGTCGCCTAGCACACCCACAACCTCAATCTTCCTCTTGTCCTCGCTCAGTCTCCACACACGCACGCATCCGTCCCAGCTGCCGCTCAAGATCACATCTGAATAGGGAATCGTGCGTAGCGCGGTGATCGCCCTCGGCTGCGGCGCGGGGACAATCTTGGGGTCGGGAACCTCGTCCGCCGACGCCTCGGATGGCTTCAAAGGCGGCTCAATGCCGTGTGCACGAGGAACGACATGCAGCGCCTTCTTTCGCTGAATGCTCCACAGCGCGAGGTCGCCGTTGTCGCTACCCGTTACGAATATCTCGTCGTCAAGCATGGCGACGCGGTCCATGCTGCCCTCGTGGGCTGCCGAGGCGGGGTCGATGTTGGGAGGCAGCCTGTGCTTCTTGCTGCTGCCTCCTTCGCCGCCACCACCGCGGAAAACGAGCTGTGATTCCTCAGCAACTTTCCAGTAGCGGGCCGTGCGGTCGCGCGCGCCAACGCTGACGCAGCGTTCTTGGGCCAGCGCGTCAACGTCTAGAATCTCGTCTTGGTGGCCGAAAAGCGTTTCGACGTAGGCCAGCTCGTCGAGTGACCAGACTTTGACTGTACGGTCTTTGGAGCAGGAGAATAGTTGATTGGTGCCACGGCGGAAGGCAAGGCCGGTTACGGCGTCGCGGTGTTGTGTAAAGGCGCGGATGGGTTTGAGGTCGGCGGCGTTGTAGACGACGAGCCGGCGGTCGACTCCGCCGGTCACGACGTACTTGCCGTCTTGCGAGGCTTTGACGGTGAGCGGGGCGCCGGTGTGGCCCTGATAAGTTTTGTCTTTGGCTTTGCTCGGATTTGCTTTGGCAAAGCATATCCTCTCGGGTCTCCGTTTAGGCGGCGCAGGTGGTTTCTTAGGTTTCCTCCGCGTTGTCTGTGGCCATTGATCCTTGGGCAGGTCTTGTAACTTCCACTTCGTAAGGTAGCCATCCTTGGTTGTCGTGTATGCATACGGAGCACACACGGCCACTGAGGTTACCGACCCAGAGTTCCAGCGAAACTGCGTGTGTGATGCTTCCCCAAACTTCAATTCTGTGGCTAATCGGCGGTAGATCTTGCCCTTCGACTCGGCCACGTCCTCTTGCAACCGCTCGGCAAGCAGATCTCGGTCAATGTCCTCGGCGTCAAAGACATATTCGTCCTCCAATTCCACCTCCTTCCGAGCCTTTTCCAGGTACCGCTGTGCAAGCCTCAACCGCTTCTCTGCCGCTGTCTCCCCCTCGTTGTCCGACCCGTCTGAGGACTCCTCGGAACCGCTTCCGTCCCGAATGTCATCCCCGCTCTCGTCACTTTCTAGATCGCTGCCTGATATCGACTCGTCTCGCTCAATGGCTTTTTTCTTGGGAGGGGGTGCAGATTTGGCGGGGCCCCTGCTGGGGGGCTTGTATGATGTTTTGGTGGTTGCAAGCCGCTTTTTTGGCGCCTCCGTCGCGGCTGGACGTTTTCTCTTCTTCTGAGCTCCGGGAGCCGTGAAGAAAGACGACATTGTGGCAGTTGCGGCCGGTTGCGTTGGCTGTCGGCGCTGTCGGCGCTGTCGTCTGCGCTTTTGGCTTTGGCTTTGGCTGGCCTGCTTCAAAATTTCTGAGCGGGTCCAAAGAAAAAGTTTGGGCCTGCATCGGTGGAGCAAGACCCCGACGCCGTGCCGCCACAAGCAGCCCCAGTGGGCTGAGGCTGACTTGGGCTTGATTTAGGTGGGGGGCTTTTTCTGGTGAAGGCTGGCAAGCCTGGCCCGTTGGTCGCGGTGTCCGTGCGCTCAGGCTGAAGCTCCAAGTGCGCGTTCTCTCCTGCCTGCCTGAAGCTTAGACAAAGGGAAAGCAAGCTGAGGAGAACAGAAGCCCCGACTGCCAATCCACAACAAACAACAACACCATTTGACATCGACAACGCTAAAATGTAGGTTGGGTATTTCAATAGACCTGCGTATTACTTGACTGACCGTCTTACAGGGAGGTTCTACTTGGCATCACAGGCAAGGACTTCACCTTGATTGCGGCTTCCAAGGCGGCGATGCGCGGGGCGACCATCTTGAAGACGTCCGATGACAAGACGAGGCAGTTGAACAAGCACACATTGATGGCATTTTCTGGCGAGGCCGGCGACACAGGTTAGTGACGACGGAGCGACAGACACTGGCAGACCCACCCCCGCTAACGCCCCCGAACAGTGCAGTTCGCTGAATACATCCAAGCCAACGCGCAACTTTACTCGATGCGCAATGAAACCGATTTGTCGCCTTCGGCGCTGGCCAACTTTGTTCGCGGCGAGCTAGCATCAAGTCTGCGGTCGCGCAAGCCCTACAACGTCAACCTCCTCCTCGGAGGCGTCGACCCCATCACACACAAGCCGAGCCTGTACTGGTTGGACTATCTTGCAGCGTTGGCTTCGGTGCCGTATGCGGCTCATGGATATGCCCAGTATGTCACCCCAAAGCTGGTTCTTCCCACTTGGCAAGAGGACCGGTTGCTGATTGTTTCGCAGATACTACTGTCTCTCTCTTCTGGACAAGCACCACCAACCAGATATTGATCTCGACCGTGGCATGGAGCTCCTCAGGCTCTGCGCAGACGAACTGAAGAGGAGGTTACCGATAGACTTCAAAGGCCTAGTGGTCAAGGCGGTGACCAAGGATGGGATCATAGATATGCCGTTCGACAACAACAAGATAGTTAAGGGCCCTTGATTTTCGAGATGGGCAGGGAGTCTCGCGAAGAATAAACAGTGTATAATACCTGGCTAAGGGGCAAGCACATGCATCCATCGCCGATTAGGTTTCTCTTCAGTATCATGTCCTCGTTTTGGGCCAAGTGATACTTCTAACGCACCCGGCCGCTGCCTCAGTTTCAGCTCCTGAACGGTTACATCACCGAGGCAAGGGGTCGATCATACCCAGTGGCGCGTTGCTGTCGGGATTATTTACCACAGTAAGCAGCACCTGGAGTCGTATCAACATTCGACATTCGAAATTGTTTCTATTCTTGCTTGCGCTTTCTACTCCTCCCACGGCCATTTATAGGGAGCGAATGATAGTATAGTTGGAGTTTATGTCTCAGAGCGTGTTCTGTCAGCCAACTCCCAGGTATAGAATCCAACGATGACTTTCGCGTCCGCTAACTATGGGGTTAGTGAGGATTGAGGGCGGTGAGGGCCAAGCGGTGGGCAACACCTGGGAATGATGACATCTTCACCCGCGCAGCAGGTGGAGCCAATGTGCCTGCCGGACAGCCAGTAATTCAACTGTCTCTAAACCCCTTTCAGCGTGCCAGCCCCTTCCCCTCGCAATGGATCCAACCAGAAAACAGAAGGCTTGCGAGGCGGTGAGCTGACAGCCCTCTCTGCAATGTTCGTTATACCGATGCAGCCAGGTCTGCAGTTGTTGCTGAGGCGAATCAAAGAGCGTCCCGAAATCTCATTTCACATTACCAAGCAGCGCATTTCGTGAGGTTGGTAATTGAATGGACGCATATTTTTCTCCCAGGCCTCCCTCCCGTACAACTCGTGATATCTGCACAACAAGGGGTGAAGTGAATGTCGAGACTCGGAAGCCATCCACCAACCACCTGCGGCGTAGGCGGATGGGAGGCGCTGGGAGGCAAAACCGGCTTCGCGAAGCTGCGGCTGGAATCCCAAGTGCTCGTCCTTCGTAAAGAGACATGCCACGTGCAGAGTTGATTCTCGCCCTCTATGGCCGTTACTCGCGAGTCACCTTCTGGTAGGCATTAGAAAGGTCCATGACTGAGTCGCGTTATCGTGTATGTTTTCTTATTGCAGTAATAATGAATAATGGAGGCATGATAATCATCTCTCTACCCCGGATATCCTCACCTGATCCACGTCGCCACAGGAGCAAAGTACGCATAATAACTGGAACAGGCCTTCTTTGCCATCAGATCGCACTTTCTACCCCCACCCACATAAACAACCTACTAATAAGCATCTAACTGGCATCAGCCAAGGAAGGAACGCGTGGGTGGCCACAGCCCCAGACTGAGAAAAAAAAGTGTTGGACCAGGGATCTGTGTGGCACGCGGTTTGCTGGAGAGTTCGCCTTACCAAAACGCTTGAAAGTGGGTCCGACACCCAATCCGAAACCCTTTTTCTGCACTGGGTCCTCCCATCCTCTCTTTTCTGAAAACTCTTCCTCTTCCCACGCACCACAGGATTCTTGAATCCAAACCCACATTCGAGTTGCATTTTCCCTTATCACTCGTCTTTCCTTTTCCTTTTGAGAGTCTGCATTTCGGATTCTTTGAAGGACGGCAGGAAATACGCTCCCTCTTAATACTTCGTTTTATTGACGCGAGCGCGCGAGGGCAACATAATCGCCGAACACGGGGCGCGAGAAAGCATCGTTTTCGGGTTTCTTCGCCTGTTGATCAGATCATTCTCTGTTCTTTCCCGACTTTTTGTCAACCTCGATTTTATCTCGACCACTCTCGTTTGAACAACGCGTTCTTTCGGAGAGTTGAGAAAATACCACCGATAACACCCACCACACGCAAAAATTCGACTCCGCCTCTCGAGCAACATCTCGTCATCTACAAACATGGCGGACCAACTCAGCGGTAGCATGGGCAATCTGGCCCTCGACTCGGCTCCCCCGGCTCAGCACGGAGGTCAGCAGCCCACCGCCCGTTCCTACATCCCTCCTCACATGCGCGGCAAGATGGCTCCCAATGGCCCGCCTGCACCTGGTCCTCCCATGGGTGGACCAGGTGCTGGACCAGGTGCGGGACCAGGTGTGGGACCAGGTGCTGGTCCAATGAACGGCCTCAACAATAGTGCCTGGGCTGGGTAAGTTTTGACGGATCCTTCTCATCAAGCCCGTAAGGGCGTCCTACATACAATGCTAACTCGCCGGTAGTAACAACAACTTCGATGCCCGTGCTGGTGGTGGTGGCAACTGGCCCGCTCCCGGCTACGATGGTGCGCCCCAGCAGCAGCAGGGTTGGGCCGGCCGCCAGGGTGGCGGTGCCTTTAACCGCAACGCGTACCGTGGCCCTAACACCGGCGGCGGCGGCGGCGGCGGCGGCGGCATTGGTGGTGGCGCCGGCCGCGGTGAAGGCCGATGGGTTGAGGGCAAGCACGTCATTGGCGCGCCGGACCCTCGTCTGGAGCGGGACCTTTTCGGAACCGCCGACGATCCGAGCAAGCAGCACACAGGAATCAATTTCGAGAAGTACGACGACATTCCGGTCACCCCCTCCGGTCGCGATGTGCCTGAGCCGGTCTTGACCTTCAGCCATCCTCCTCTGGATCCCCATTTGCTCTCCAACATTGAGCTGGCCCGCTACAAGGTCCCCACCCCGGTCCAGAAGTATTCCATCCCCATCGTCGTCAACGGCCGTGATCTCATGGCTTGCGCCCAGACTGGTTCCGGCAAGACTGGCGGTTTCCTCTTTCCCATCCTCCATCAGTCTTTCACTCAGGGCCCCTCCACTCCTCCCGTCCAGGGTGGCGGTGGCTACCGCCAGCGCAAGGCCTTCCCTACTGCCTTGATTCTAGCTCCGACTCGTGAGCTGGTTTCTCAGATTTACGAAGAAGCCCGCAAGTTCGCTTACCGCTCATGGGTCCGCCCTTGCGTCGTCTACGGCGGTGCCGATATCGGCTCTCAGCTCCGTCAGATTGAACGCGGCTGCGACCTTCTTGTTGCTACTCCGGGTAGACTTGTCGACCTCATAGAGCGTGGTCGTATCTCGCTCTGCAGCATCAAGTACCTTGTGCTGGACGAGGCTGATCGCATGCTTGACATGGGTTTCGAGCCGCAGATCCGCCGCATCGTTCAAGGCGAGGATATGCCTCCCGCCGGCCAGCGCCAGACGCTCATGTTCTCGGCCACCTTCCCCCGCGACATCCAGATGCTCGCGCAGGATTTCCTTAGCGACTATGTCTTCCTGTCAGTTGGCCGCGTTGGTTCCACCTCGGAGAATATCACGCAGAAGGTCGAGTACGTCGAGGACGTCGACAAGCGCTCCGTTTTGCTGGACATTCTACACACCCATGGGGCCGGCTTGACCCTCATCTTCGTTGAGACCAAGCGCATGGCCGATTCGTTGTCGGACTTCTTGATCAACCAGAACTTCCCGGCCACCTCGATTCACGGCGACCGCACTCAGCGTGAGCGTGAGCGTGCCCTGGAGCTCTTCCGCAACGGCAAGTGTCCGATTCTGGTTGCGACCGCTGTCGCCGCCCGTGGCTTGGATATTCCGAACGTCACCCATGTTATCAACTACGACCTTCCCACCGATGTCGACGACTACGTCCATCGCATCGGTCGTACCGGCCGCGCTGGTAACACGGGCATTGCGACTGCCTTCTTCAACCGTGGCAACCGCGGTATTGTCCGAGAGCTGCTTGAGCTGCTCAAGGAGGCCAACCAAGAAGTCCCTTCTTTCCTCGAGACCATCGCTCGCGAGTCGTCCTTCGGTGGTTCCAGCCGTGGTGGCCGGGGTGGTGGTCGTGGCCGTGGCCGTGGTGGCAACACCGATTTCCGCAAGTACGGCGGCGGCGGCGGTGGTGGTGGCTTCGGCGGCGGCGGCGGCGGCTTCGGCGGTCCCCAGCACAGCTCTGGCGGCGGTGGCGGCGGCGGCTTCGGAGGTGGTTACGGAGCCCCCCCCAGCGGCGGCTATGGTGGTGGTGGTTATGGCGGCGGCGGCTATGGCGGTGGCTACGGCAACCCCGGTGGTGCCGGTGGCCAATCCTGGTGGTAATTGTCACGCCGGCAATACCAGCGACGCCACAATTTTACCGGCACATCGACTTTCTTACCGTTTTTTCCCCTGGCGTTGCATCATTTACGCGTGCGCCATGCATTACTTTCGGTTTCACTAACGGAACGTTCGGAATCTCTAATGCGGCGAACGTGGCTTATCATTTCCGACGGGAGCCTGGCAGGTTTCGATGCTAAAGTTCCCTATCTGGCTTTGATGATAGACTAGGGTTTTCCTGTTTTTCTGAAACGGACAACCCCATTCGACGATTTGATACCCTTAGACCAGAATTGGGACGTCGACAACGCCCTGCCCGCTCATGCCATGGATGGCATGGTTTGCAGGCCCGGTTGATTTGATCCGGAGACCGGATCTTTTATCGACCTTCACGATCGTCATGTTTCTGCCCTTGGCCTGCTTTTCAGAGGGCTCGATGCGTTCATAGAAATGGGGGGTCATGGCACGCCGCAGGCACTTCTCTGTTTATTTCCCTTTTCGTTTTCTTCCCTTTTGACGACATCATCTCATAGACAAAAGTGGATTTCTCGGTTCTTATCTCTGGTCGGCTCGGCGATTCATTCTGGCCAGGCGGTCTCAGGCCAGGGAAGGATTTCAGGAGGCATTCCTGAAGAGCTCGAGAGATGGACTGGTAATTTTTCGGCAGTTGAGGACTGGGAGCGGTTGATGGAGCATGATACCCCTTTGATGATTTCGGCCGGAGGAGGGGGGAAATGCTTCCTGGCTCTCAATCGTTGGCACTGGAACACGACCGACGATCTGCGAAGGACGGGCAAAACGCGCAGGATTATGGGTGCGCGATGGGTCAGGCTTTTGCAGGACCTCGGTTTCTTTGACCGAGCAAAATACTCGATCAGTGGCTTCGGTTCTTCGTGGCTCGAGAGACCACAGTCTATACTGAGGATTCCGAACAAAAAAACCATCTTTGCTTTACACCGAGAACCCTCCTTTGGGATTTCGTCTTTTTTTTTGTGACTATACGTGACCTTCCGTCCGGTTGTGTGAGCCTCGTCTGGTTGAGAGTTGAGTCTGGCACGTGATGCATATTGAGCTTGCTCGGGGCAGTGCTGTTGTCTTGCAATGAAACACCGTCGTCTGATGATGAATCCATTGGGATGGCATTGCAGTTGTGTGGTTGTTACCGGACGACGGTTAAAAATCGAGGTATAGAATACCTTGTCGGCACGACTCTGAAAAGCCGTGATAACAAGGTGGCTAAACTCTTATAGTCGGAGTTTGGATTCAGATCATGTAATCTGCCCTGCACTTTGACTCGCGACTCCTAGTAATATCATACGATGAACACGACATGTATAATCTACAGGCCGATATTGGTGTCACAGACATGGCTATCTCGTTATTCTTTGTGCAAATATATGGTGATCAAGCGCACGAGATATCTACCCAAGCCGTCTTTGTGCGATCAAACATCATCATTTGGTGACCAAGTTCCGCTTGGTTGCAAGTCCAATTGCTCTGTGTTTTGTGTGTGCAATACCGAGTCGGCCGTGCCCTCGAACTCTAGTGAATGCCAACCATTTGTCTGTCCCACAGCCGACAAACTCATAGATCCATCATCATATCATGACATCAGTTCCTCCAGAATGGACTCGAGTTCCTCCTTCCTAAAGGGGAGACTCAGCAGTTCCGTACCAAGCGAGTCTTTGTGGCTAGTGATGATCTGGTGGTCGTGGAATCTGGATGGCCTCAGTCAACCTCGCTCTCGTCCGTCCAAAGATTTTGGGAGACACTTACTCCTTCAAAAGCGTCCGGAACGCCATCTCCGAACTGCAGATGAACTCCTCCACCGCCTTGTTATACACCATCCGATACTCCACCGCCACCTCCTCGCCACCCATCTGCTGATGTTCTTCGGCCGCAACCAACACCTCGCCCACGAGCAGCCGAAACAGCGCCCTGGCGTTCTCGGGGAGACTGCGCAGCACAAATGCGACGCCCTCTTTGCCGCCTACGCGCCGCGCCTTGCGCCCCAGCAGCTCGTGCACCTCGTCCACGACTTCCAGCTCGCAGGGTGCAAATGGCGCGAAGGTGGTGCAGTCGTGGAAGAGGAAGCTGAACGAGGCGCGCAGGCCAGCGTCCCAGAGGAGGGGGAAATCTGGGGTGTCGGCTGTGCAGGCGACGCGAATTCGCGGGTGGGAGGCGAGGTGAGCGAGGAGGGATTGTAGCGCGGGTTTGCGAAGGGGTGGAGCGTCGATGGAGTTTATGAGGACGGTCAGAGGTGTGGCGTTGTTTGGGGAAGAGAGGTGGGTGAGGAAAGCTTCGAGGGTGGAGGAGGGGTTGGTGCCGTTCACGGCTGATGAAAGGGCCGGGGGAAGGGCGGCGGTCAGGGTGGAAAGGATTTCGCGGGTTGTAAGGGTGCGGACGTAGCCGTTAATAATGACGATTTTGTGAGAGGGATCTTGGGTGGAGAGGTAAGTGGCAAGGTTGTGAAGCAGGCGACGCTTCGAGCCGTAGCCGTAGAGGCAGGCGCTGAAGCCTTGAGACAGCTCGAAGGCCCATTGCGGGAACGACTCGGCGTGGAGGGACTGGAGAAAGCCGACGTCTGCAGCATGGGGGTCTTTGAGCTGCCGGAGGACGGAGAAATATTCGTCGTGTGTGAGGAAATCCAAGGACGACAGGGTGTTGTTGGATGTTTTGGCTAGGCCGGGTTTGTTATGATAGAAATATTGTTCATGGGGAGGTAGGTCTCGAGGTGGAGTCGGCGACCTCTTCCGTGCTGTCGCTCTGCGCTTTCTCCCTTGCGATTTTGAAGGTGTTGTGGGTTCCTGGCCTTCGTCTGGGTCAACTTGGTCGTCTGCCTCGGCCGCCTCATCCTCACTGGACTCGTAGATCTCCCGCGCAATGTCCCCTTCTTCGACCTCGTCATCGCTGACGGTACCGCCAATTACTCGGTCGATAAGTGCCCTGGCGCTCTTCCTCCTGGCTGACCTGTCGGCAATATTCTTTCGGCTCGGAGTGTCTATCCCAATGGGCTTCACGGGGGTTCGGGCGAGCGGTCGTTGCCGTTTGGACGAGGGAGTCGTTGCGTCTTTCTTGGGTGTTCCTGCGGCAGCAGTTTTAGGTGGCCGCCCTCGCCGTTTGGCGGGGGATTTTTGAGGGGCGGATTGCGCGACACCGAGGTCACCACCGTCTTCCTCTTCCTCCGCGCCAGTGGGTTCGAGGCGCCGTCGACGTCTTGTAGTCTCGACTTCGTCTGGGACTTCGTAGGGATCGACGGGCAACTCCCGCTTTCGGGAAGCGGGCGGCACTGGCGCCTCTGTTGCAGTTTTCCTGCGTGGCATTATCGTCACCTAACTTTTGGAATTGGGTCGTTGCTGAAACACTCCATGTTCTACATCTCAAGATGCTGTGTTCTGTGGGCCCTGCTTAAATGGAGACGCGCTCCCGGCTCGTGACGCGACTTCCCCGGATTTTCTAGAGATGGTCCGAGCGCCTGCAACTTCCTCCATTCCAGGGGTGAACACAGTAGAAAGACACTCGACCATTCCTGTCCCTTCTTTTTACAAATCACTGTCACTCTTTTTTCTCTGTCGACTTTGCTTGAATCTCTCTATCTGAGAGATTCCCACCACACTCTCAAAGTTACTAGAGCGGTGTGAGATGAATCTGAACTTGTCGGCCTCGCTAAACATCTTCAAGTTGCTTGCGAAGCCATCATTATGTCTTCCCCACGCGACTGTCGCAACCTTCGATGACTTGCCCATTCCTCTCAACAAAGCCTTTGCGAGAGATGGCAGGCAAGCCGACATCAAAGCTGTGGTTTTAGACAAGGACGACTGTTTTGCTATCCCAGACCAGAGCGAGGTCTATGAGCCATACAAGGTACCTAAGAATTCAAATGATATTTTTATTTATTGTGTTTAACCCCTATCCTCCCACCCCCCCCTTCCTTCACATGTCTTACTCGCCTGCTGTATTTTTTTCTTGCTGCGTTTCCATTGTGTCCTGTTCAAACATTGTGATCTCCATGCTAAGCTGAGAAGCGCCGGTTCGAGGCCTTACGAGCCGCGTACCCGGGACGTCGGCTTCTGATTGTGTCCAACACCGCCGGTGCAACAAGCTACGATGTCGGTGGAAAGCTAGCCTTAGAAGTTAAGAAGACGACGGGAATTGATGTTCTCTCGCATGCCGTGAAGAAGCCAGGTTGTGGCGATGAGATTCTGTCGTACTTCCGCCAGCACCCGGAAACTGAAGTGACAGGCCCTCACCAAATTGCCATTGTTGGAGATCGGCTGGCCACCGACATGATGCTCGCCAACATGATGGGCAGCTGGGGCGTCTGGGTCAAGGATGGAGTTGTGCCTCTGCAACAGAAGAGCATTGTAAGCTTAGTACACGGCATTGTCTTCCTGAATCGCCTCGCTGACATTCTTGCCCTAGTTCTCTAGAATCGAAAGGAGGCTTGGGCCTTACCTTCTCTCGCGAGGGCACTACGCCCCCGAGCCTTCCAGCCCTTTCGAGTAAGGGCACAAGAGAACTTTGGATCGTTACCCATTCATATGACGCCCCGGTCCCTGCGGTGGATCCTCGCGGTGTACAGAACATCGGCTTGGCCAGGATCAACTTGTTGTTCGTATCATCGCAGCTGTTAAGAGTGCCTCAGTGGCTCTCAATCATTCTACTCGGTGCTACCTTTCCAATGACGTGGTGTGGGTGTCATGGTTTCTACGTTTTGGCCAGATCAGCGATTACGGGCAAGAGCCGGCTAGCCATGGAGCGGAACTCAGCCCCGGGGCGGGAAGTTGGGAGTCTTCGAGTTCAGATAGATGGCACCGCTGCCGCTGTTATTCGGCGCGGGCTGGCATTTGTTGATGGGTCTGCTACAATCACTGGCGCAGGTGACAGTGGTTATTCGGTTCGGGGGGGGGGGAGCCTATTGTGACTAGTGAGAGAGTTGAGACGGCCCATCCGCCGAGCCCAGCATGCCGCTCGCTTTCCTTGCTAGCTTTAAAACCCCCCCAGGATTTCTCGCTCCATCACCCTTCTTTCCGTTTCCTCTTCAAAACACACCTCTTCTGAGAGCAATCGAAAACGACTGCCCGCTCTATCAGCACAAAACCAAACATCAACACAGCCCCCAGTGTTTCTATTCTCGACATCACGATGGGCGGCAAAACCTGGTCTAAGCAGGAGGAGATTGTCTTCTGGAGGGAGCTCATTCCGCATTCCCCGAAGCGCCTTGGTGATGATTCTGCCAACCAGGAGATGTCTTGGGCCTGGGTCGCTCGGCAGATGACCGAACGCATGGGCGATGGCGCCCGGCGCAAGTACACCCACTTGTGTGTTTGTGAGTATTTCCTATCTTGTGCTGTTGATTGACAGCCGCACCGCGACAGGGCAAGCGACTCCGAACTGACTACTGGTGGCTCTAGTCGAGCATTACTTCCAGAACACCTACCTTGGCCGCTTCTCTCCCAACGCGGGCCGATTTCCCATGAAGTACTACAAGCATGGTATGACGCGCTCCATTGCACTCGAATGATGCACACAATCCCACAAGCAACTAACATAAATCTCTAGAGCGAGCCCTCAAGAAGAAGAAGGAGGAGGAGGCGGCCTTGGCCAAGAAGGAGGCCGACTTGGCCGAGAAGGAAGCCGCTTTGGTCAAGGAGGAGGGATCCAATGGTGTCGACAAGTCCGCGACCGGCACCGCCGATTCTCCCATCAAGCTTGATTCTACCGGCGGCCGAGACAGCCCGATCGAGATCCATTGTCAGTATGCCACGGCACCATCCTACCACGGAAAGGTCCTGATCACCCAATCCACGATCCCCTCGACGTCCTTGAGCTTCGGCCTCCCCGGCTCTCTGCGACCGAAGCCCCAGTATTCCTTCCACCCGTTCCTGGCTAACCGTAATTGTCTGGAGAATAGAGGAGCACAGGAAGATAGCAAGTCATCTGCTTCCTGGGCGGATGCCGCTCACCCTCCTCGGGGTTACGGTTGCCACCACTGAACAGCGCTGGCTTATGGACACTATACAGCAGCGACATTTCTTTTCTTCTCTTTTTTGGCAGACGGAGCGGAAAGGGTCATGGCCAAGGTCGACACTGGCCGCCACGACGATTCGGTTGAGGGCGCCCGCTTGTCCGAAGGGACTGAGGTCCTGGGACATCTAGCATACTCTAGCTCTAGTCTTTGAGGAGCAATCTAAGTCGCTGCATTGGAGGGTTACAGCATCCCGAGTTCTTGCGAAATCTAACCATAATGATTCTGTGGTCCAGTCATGGTTTTCGGCCTGAATCACGAGTCTGGTGACTACAAATTGGTGCTTTTTCGTCGCCTGGCCTAAGCGCGTCTTTGATGGTGGCCTCATTGCAATGCTACACTACCAATGTAGTACCAATGTAGTACCAATGTAGTCGCCGTCGTCGTCGAGATAAGGTTTAAAAGCGGACCGATGCCGAGAGCCCAACCATGTCGGCGATGTCAGGGACCCGCGGGGTAACCAGATGGCAGACCCGCCTGCAGGGTACCACCGTTGGTTGCACTCAGTAATGACCTCGTGCCTGGCATCCTCGGGTTCCGGAATTAACCAGATCACACACAATTAGGGGACAAACGCACTCCTGGACGCCCCCATCGCTGCCTGCCCCAACTGCTCTCTGTTTCTTGTCGGTTTGTCGGTTTGTCGGTTTGTCGGTTTGTCGGTTTGTCGGTGACTTGCGGTCTGTGGCAAGATCACACACCCGTGTCAGAACTCAGAAGCGTAAATGGTCCCCGAAGGTCGCCCACGGCTCGAAGTGCCCATCTTTGGCCCTGATGCCGGCGCTCTGGCAGTCTCACACGGAGCGAGCCGTCTTGAGCTGAACCGTGCTGGGTCTTACTGTGAGTGACGAACCATGCACTACAGTCCCTTCATGCTTTTATTTTTCTTTCAATGCAGCTACCCGTCGTACATGGTCAACGGCTCCCGGGTTTTCTGCGCCATCTTGGAGGAATAGCAGTGCTCCCCTACTAACTGACCGACCTTCCCCCCCTCTCTTCCAACTTGACACCCCGCCTCGTCCCCCTCCCCCCAAATAGGTCTTTTTGCCTCCTTCCTGGACTCCCCAAGTACCCACCCATTTACACCCCCTCCAGCCTTGCCCACGGCAGCTAACATCCTCCTCCCTTCCCCTTTTTGGCAAAAGCCCTCGGCGGAACGACCCCCACCCTCACCGAACTCACCGCCCTCCTTGCCTCCCTCGCCCAACAACAACAACAACAACAACACCCCACCACCAATCACCGCCCCCCAATCCGAATCATGATCCGCCCCCGCGGGCCTCCGCCTCCCGCTCATTCACCCTCCCCCACCCACCCATCCAAACCAGCCCCGGCGGAGAACCAAGACCAAACCCAAAACCAAGACTTCATCTACACCGCGGCCGAACTCTCCACAATGGCATCCTCCATCCACCAATTCGTCGCCTCCGGCCTGCTCTCCCCCGACCGCGGCGACGGGTTCGTCTTTGGTGTCCTCCGCTACCGTAGCAGCAGCAGCAGCAGCAGCAGCAGGGTGGAGTTGGATGTGGAGGGGAATACGGCGCTCGTGGAGGTGGCGTCGGAGGCAGGGTTCAAGTGTGTTTTGCACCGGGCTGTTGATGACCTCCTCGCGGCCGGGAATGGGGTCGACGTGGATGTGGAAGGGGTGATGGCGGGGGTGGGGGGGTGCGGGTTTGATGGGGTGCTGACGTCTGGTGGGCGGGGGGCCGCGGTGGATAACATTGCTGGGTTGGGAAGGGTGGTGAGGGCGAAGAACGGGGTGGAGGTTGTCGTTGGCGGTGGGGTGAGGAGGGGGAATTTGAGGGGGCTGGTGGAGGGATTGGGAGGAGAGGGCGGTGGACTTGGGGAGGGGGTGTGGTTTCATTCTTCTTGCTTTGGGGGGGACAAGAGGTATGATGGGGAGGAAGCGGGCGGTTTGGCGGAGGAGATGAGAGATTTGGGAGTGGTGTTGGTGTAGGGGAAGAGCTGTCATGGCAACTGAGTCATTGGCTTGGTTTTTTTTGTTTTTTTTTTGTTTTTTTTGCAGTCTCACCCGGCATGCTGTCTAATGCTTCGCCATGACTAACCAGCAGAACACCCATTCTCTCGGCATTTGACCCAACAAATCCTGCCTTGTTTGACAAAGGTCTGCCCTGCCTCAATCGTAAACGCCTTGCACCAGGGTGGTACTCTCATTCAATCGGCCCCGAGTTGTCACTGCCATGTACTGTACATGGACTATTTCGTTACATATCAAGTATATGACACACTGCTGCCGCACCGGCAGTAGTACGGACCACCTCAACCATCTCAGCCATCTCAACCATCTCAACCATCTCAACCACCTCAACGATATCCACCGAGTGCTTGCAGCTGTTGTCGGAAGAGCAGCTCGCTGACAGCAGAGTTCTCCGACACGACAGCTGAATAAGTCAGCTCGAGCGAACCCTCATGGCTGTCACTGGCGCTCAAGCCAGCGGTGAGGTCGACGCAGAAACCAGGGCGTGTGGTTGGGGTGACAGCCCAGTATGTGTTGCGGAAGTTGGAGATAGATAATAGAATGGTGGAGGAGACCCTGAATAGTCGGAAGAGGAAGATGGCCCGTTACCGCCTTCCCAGGCTGTGCAGTCCTGGGGGGTCTTTGGATGCAATTCGGAGGCGTCAGCGGAGCAGGCAGCGCCTGAATTGGCACGGGTTGATATATACCCCCTCCAGACACCCACACTGAAAGGCCTATCGCTCCCCATTTGGCGAGGTTGATGCTCCGTCGGAGGAGTCGCCAGCGTCTTTTTAATCCCTCGTATCCAGGGGATGCTTTGAATCTCTGAAGTTGATGGTCAGGTTCTTTGGCAGGATTAAGAGAAGTAAGTAGTTGGGTGGGCTATTTGTCTCCTCTCGTGCTGCTTGCTGCTTGCTGCTTGGTGTCGCGCACCGCGGCATGCATTGGCCGTATTCTTAGGGCGGTGCATCATTCACTTGGCTGACCGGACTTTGCGTCGTTGAGAGCCAACTTTCGTCTTGCCTCGACTCTTCTTCTTGGAAGGTTTAGAACCCGGCCCTTTCCGTTTCCGCGCTTTCCCTCGTTTGCTGGGTAGCCGTGATGCATTCTCTCTTTTGCGTTGGGCTTCCAACCGCCAGCTACGAACCCTCCCTGTTGGACTGCGCTTCAGGCCATGGTCTGGGTACGGGTTTTGGAGGCCGACGAGCATCTGCCTTGTCCTCCGTTTGCGCGGCTTGGGGCTGGGCGATCGCTGGATAATGCGTCCAGATGGCGGTTGTCCCAGACCATCGAGCATTCGCGTCGTCCTCGGCCGGGATTTGTTGGAGCTTAATTCTGGGCTTGGTGATTCCAGCGGCGGGCCCCACCACGCAGGGTGTGGATTCTCCTCGTGGATCTTGCGATAATACGCGAGCAACTCGTCTGTCACGACCACACGCTCAAAAGGGTTGCTCTCAATTGAGATGCTATCATCATCCGACATGTTGTAGAGTTTGTTGTCGCCACTGGCCGCTGAATGTAATCGGGGTGGACCATTGACCAGCACGACGAGTTGTGAGAGGAGGAATCAAACGGGTTGGTGCTGTCTGTGTGTATTGTGCTATTCGTACTCCGTAATGTTATGTCCTGTGGTTTCCTGGACAGGGGCCAGACCAGACGTGCTGTGGTTGGCTGATCGGGCCGGGCCTTGGCGTTATTTAGGCGCATCTTAGGTACCTATGTACGCCCTTCATCACTAACAGCCAAATGGCAACAGCACATGGTTGGTAGGTGGTTGCATTCAGCGCGGCCATTCCCTCAGAGGGGGGCAATGTCTCTCTGCCTAACTCGGAATTCACTATGGAACCCGATACCTCTTCGCTGTCACGGCCTGTCTTTCATGGTTATCGATCAAAATGCCGGCAAGGTGGGAGGCTGATCAAATCGGACGACGGCTCCAGGATGCGTGGGACGGCGAGGGCTGCATCTTTCTTGTTATCAGGAGCTTTGAAGTCTACCAAGAACTCGAGAAACTCAACGGGAAATCCATGTGCCGTTGGCTCTCGACACCGGCCTTGTCTGGCGACGAATACGACGGCTGCAACGACGATGACGCGAAGTCAACTTCCACCATCCAAACGGACTCTGCTTCCCCTGACATTGGCGTCATTTGCCTCAAAGCGCCGCAGTTCTCGTATGAGAAAACCAAAGCTGGGCTGCCCACCTGCTTCCTCTTCGGCCGCAAATCTGCCAAGCCTAGGGTCGATGTCTTTCTTGGTCGTAGCAGCAAGACCAGTCTGAGTCGCACCCACTTTGCACTCGGCATCAAGAGCGATGTCTGGGCTGTCCGGAACCTGTGTGGCTTTAGGATGGTCGTGAACCGGGACACGTTTCTCGGCCCTGGCAGCCCAGGCTTTGCCCTGTGGCCTGATCAGGGCAGTGTCATTCAAGTTGCCGACATCGAGTTTGAGGTCTACTGCCGCGAACCCCGCGCTGCGGCCGCGTACCTCGCTGACGGCCACCTGTTCCCCGTGGAACTACCGTTGGATGGGACGGAGTCGGCCGGTACATCTTCTATGACCACTGTAGATCCCGCGCAAGTAGCCGGTATCCAACGAGAAGTGGGGGCCCGGCATTACATTTTCCACAACGAAAGACTGGAAAGCCGCACGCAGATCCGGAAGTTACGCGCATTGGATGCTTGGACATGTATCCGCTACGTTGCCAAACAATACCCGCGGTCACAGGAACCCGCGCTCAGGAAGCGCCTTGAACTCTTGTCCTCAATTCCCGTAGGTGGTTTTGAACCATTTCCACGTCCACCTTTTTGATGCTCCCATGCTGAACCGAGGCGGTAGCCACGTGGACCGTTCATGCGTGAGGAGCTACTCCATCACGACCCCGAAGCACTGTACCTACTCACTCGATATCGGGAAGACATCTATACCCTCGAAGAAGTTCGTGATATGGCTACAACGCAGCTCGCTCGCAGGCTTCTCCGGTCCTTGTTGAAGACGATTGCCCAACTTCACCAATTCAGCATCGTGCACAACGACATATGCTTGTCTACAGTCTTTGTGGCCGGAGGTCTAGACCCCGATTCCAATCTGGATAACATTCTTCTATCCGGGTTCTCCGAGGCTTCTACAGATATGGCCAAGGAAAAGAATGACTGCTTCCAAGTCTTCCAGACCGTCCAAGAGTTCCTCGCCCAGTGTCCCAAGCCCCCGCGGTGTTGGACGGGTGATGAACATCTAGATCGGCCCTGGCACCATCTCTCCCAATCCGGCGGCGACTCGTGGCCTTGGACCGTCCGGGAAATTTGCAGCCTCTCGGATATCAGCATTTCCCCCAATGTGGAAGAGCCCAAAACCATATCAGTCTCCAAGGCTTTCGGTTTCCGACATGATTCCGACCAAGACGTATCCTATCTCATTGCAGATGACGTGAAGGAGTATCTATCCAAGGATGCGGTCCGCAGTGCTGGGAAAGCGCCTTCGTCCAAGCAGATCAAAAGCCTCATCCACGAGGCGTTTACAGCCCTCGAACCCTGCATACATGATGGTCGGATCACAGTCAAAGACTACTGTTACTTCAGGGAACATCTAAAGGAGCGGCACTCCAATTACAATCTCGGGCTTAGGTTGTTCATGTCTCTGCCAAACATGTATTACATCAAACGGCCGATCCATTTCAACATCAGCTTCCCGGTACCATATTTTTCTCGTTATGGATTGATCAACCTCGAATACCTCTGCAACCTGGGTCCAAGAGGATTTAACCCAGATGTCTTGAAGAGCCTCCTTCCCCATTGCTACGAGGTGCGTGGCTTCCCCGAGGCACGAGGTGTCTACATATCCATCGTGCACCTGGATGTTATTGCAGAGCGCCTGGGTCTCCGTGTCGAAGATGAATACAATGATGATGTTGCCGACACATATTTGGAGGCCTATACCTACCAGGACTGGTACCTGCTGGCTCCCAACCCGATGTCGAGGGTCTTCCCAGTCAGCCGTACAATAAATCAGGTCCTCATCACGTCGTCACCGCCCACATACACCCCCCTCGGGCGTTTCCTAGAAGACCACTTTGAGACCAAGTCCTACCTCGATTCGCAGGTTGTCCATGACCCGGAAGCACTGTTTGCAGCTGATACGGCAGCCGACAAGACATTGCCGCACTCTTGCGGCGGGTCCGTCGAGGCTGCAAGCGATGACTCGCAGCTACTACGCTTTAGATTCTCGCACTTGCCAAAACCTAGTCTGTTGTTGGAGACCAAAGAAAAGAGGCGGGCGGAGGAAATCAACACCTGGGTACAGGAGCAGGAAGAGGCTCGGCGTCTTAGGCGGCGTGGCACGGGAAACAGGGCTGATATCACGCCGACGAATTTTGCAGCGAGGGCTAACGGTACTTAGACCGACTGGTCGGCAGCAAAGTATCCTTTCTCAAATCTTTCTCCTTTCCCTTCCTTTGGGGACACCCTCTCTCATTACATCATTTTCTTTCCTCCCCCTCTCTCTCTCGCCTCTGGTTTTCCATCCATATCCGGGCCCGATAGTCCGGATCTCCTTGATAAGGACCCGCAAGAGATGCTACGGCAGCAACATCCGTGGATCCCTTCACGCCGTCATCTCCTCTGCTTCTAAAATTTGCACGGATCTGTGTACCACCCACCTTTTCCATCAAGCCGCAGGGAGGTCCGGGGTCGTGTTCCTGCACCCGCTGCCGGTCCTTGGCAGGCCGGGTGTGGCGGTCGCCAATCAGAGATGCGGTGGGGAGCACGTTGGCCACGGAGCCGGGAGGAAGTCTTGGCATCCAGGGGAGAGATCAAGACGCATAGGATCGTCGACCCCACGGCCAGTGGTGCGAATGGTATCCGGGATCCTCAATTGTGGTCCGTGGGAGACTCCGAGGATGGGGAACCGCCCCAGCAAAGGCCGGTGTCTTGGGCACACGTGCGCAAGAAGCTCTCCGTGATTCCCGTGCTGTGTGCTGTGTTAGTGACGAGTTCGGTTTCCAGTTCGGGAAGGTTGTGTTCCAAAGCTTCCAGTCGCGGGATCGTCCACCCCCTCGTGGCCATGCACGACATGGGTAGCTAATGCGACGGCACGTTGTTTGGATACACTGCAGCACCTTGTATAAATTGCGCGGGGTTGGTCGATCGGAGTTGTCCCTCGAGCTCTCGTGAGGCGCTTGGTCCGGACCGTCAGTCGGCCACTTTGCATCTTCCACCCGCCAAGATGATGCTCAAAGCCAATGCCGTCGCGCTGTGCCTGGCAGCCTCGCTGTCGGGCGTCTCGGCCCAGACCTTCCAGAGACTCGGCACCTGCCCGGATCTCGGCTGCGTCCTTCCTCCGGACCAGCAGGACTTCCTCCCTGGCCAGGAATTCGACATCCGCTTCGAGGTCCACGCGCCCAAGAACGGCTCCGAGGCCTTCAACGACGGCGTGCCGGACGAGAAGTTCACGGCGACCATCGCCAAGAACGGCCAATCCCCCAAGAGCATCGCCGAGTTCTTCAAACTCAGCGAGCCAGAGCTGGAGAAATGGACCTTCTCTTGGTATGAGGACCTGTTCGCCCAGGACGCGAAGACGCCCTCGGTCGTCAATGTCGCGTCCAAGGCGTACCGGCGCGTGGCGCTGTATGAGCCGGGCGACTACACCGTCACGCTGAACTACTTCAATGGCAAGACTACGACGGCGACCTGGACTGTCCGCCCGTTGGCCATGAAGAAAAGGGCCAAAAACGTCATCTTCTTCATTGGTAATGCTACCTGCTGCGGCTATGGAAACATGGGCGGCGTTGACGAGTAGTAGGTGATGGCATGACTACCAACATGATTACGGCAGCCCGTCTGTTGGCGCACAAGACCGTCAACGGCCGGTACCAGACTCTGCTCGCCCTCGATGAGTTCCCGGTTGTGGGTCACCAAATGGTCGGTCTGCAAGATATCAGCCTCATATCAGGTATTTTGTTAACCACCCAATGTAGACGCACTCGATCGACACCTTCATCACCGACAGCGCCAACTCGGCGTCTGCGCTGTATAGCGGACACAAGAGCTCGGTGAACGCTATGGGGTGAGTAGGAGGCAGAAACACCAAATAGTTGAATGTGCTTCCGAATTAACCTATTTGCAGCGTTTATGTCGATTCGTCTCCCGACCCGCTAGACGACCCCAAGGTGGAGACCATTGTTGAGATGCTGTACCGGATCTGGGTAGGTGATACTGACTGGATTTGTGCCGATGTGAATAGAGCTGATATATCGCTTAGGGCTCCGCTTGGGGCGCTGTCTCAACTGCTTTCATTGCCGACGCTACCCCGACCGCCCTGACGGCCCACAACCGCCTGCGGTCTCAGTATGGAGTGCTGGTCGACCAGGCGCTCAACGGCGTCAGCAACTACTCGTGGACCAAGACCGACGGCCCCGACGCCTATTTCGGCGGTGGCGCGGAGCAGTTCATCGCCGGCTCCGGCTCTTTGGACGGCAAGGACTACTACGAGGAATTCGCCAAGAAGGGGTACAGCATCAGCTGGAACAAGACGGCGCTGCTGGCGGCTCCCAACAAGCAAAAAGCGCTGGGCATCTTCTGCCGGAGCAATCTCCCGGTCTGGCTTGACCGCCACATCTTCCCGGAGAACCTTGAGACGCTCAAGAATGACCCATCTGGTGCCTCTGGTCCGGCAAAGGATCTCCCCGGCCAGAAGGAGATGACCTTGAAGGCCATTGACATCCTGCACGAGCGCGGTGGCAAGAAGGGCTTCTTCCTCATGTCCGAGGCTGCGTCGATCGACAAGCAGATGCACGCGCTCGACTACGACCGCGCCCTGGGCGACCTGCTCGAGTTGGACGACACCGTCCGTGCCACCATCGAGAAGCTCAAGGCGCTCAACATCCTCGACGAGACCCTGATCATCGTCTCGGCCGACCACGGCCACGGTTTCGGTAAGTCAAGTCACGTCAAAACCAAAGGCTCCTCCTACTTACCCACTTCCACTCTCCACCCATACATGACCCCCAACCTTAGGAGGCTTGACCAACTAACCATCTCACCTCCCTACACCCTTTGCAGACGTCTTCGGCAATTCCGACACCAAATACGCCGCCGCCCAAGAAGACCCCCGCGAGAAGCGCAACGCCATCGGGGTGTACCAAAACTCCGGCCTCTCCCAATACACGCAGCCCAAAGAGGGCGTCAGCTACGGCACGGGCGCCAACTTCCCGCTGAACTGGGACCCGCGGTACGTGATCGCGGCGGGCCTGGGCGCCAACCCGGACCACCGCGAGTCGTTTGGCGTGGGCTCCAAGCCGCGCACCCCGGCCGCCGTCGGCGCCAACGGCGAGGTCTATGTCGCCGCCGGTGATCGGCCCGGGGGGTTTGTGGTGAATGGCACGCTGCCGACCGACCAGACGCAGGGCGTGCACTCGCTGACGGATGTGCCTGTGTACGCCATGGGGCCGTGCCAGGAGACGTTTGGCGGGACCTATAGCAATATTGATGTGTTTTTCAAGATTGCGGGGTGTTTGGGGCTGGGCCAGCCTCGGAATCGGACGCTGGAGGATGGTGGGTGTAAGAAGAAGGCGTGATTGATGGGTTGTAATGGTTGGAGAATGGAATAATGAAATGGGATGGAGGGTGGGATTAGGAAGGGAGTACGTCGTACGTGGTTGGAAAGCCTAGTGGTCAGAGAGGGTGTGATGTGTTGTTAAGGGTGTAATATTCAATCGTAGATATTAATATCAATTTTCTGAACTCGGTGTCGTGTCATTGTTCATCTTGGTTGAAGAGACTAGTTATGCAAGATGCGCCAGTGGAAGTTTATTTGTAGGTGTCGTGGAGAATCTGCACTGCCTAAGAGAGCTGCCGAAAAAAGCATGTGGGAGCAGCTGCAAAGGTCCCTGCCAAGACCCGCGTCCCGCTGACGGCATGCCGTCCAGCCAAGCCTTCAGGCGCTGGGCCAAGCCCACCCTCACCTGAACTCGCGCCCCGCCTTCAGCGCGTCCCGCGCCATACATCCTACATTGCTACTCCCTTGGCAACCGCGTTGTATCGATCACACTTGATCTGGTGTTGACTTTCGCAACGTCTTCCCAAAGGATACGCGAGAGAGCAGCCATCCGTGGACGGTAGCTCTAAACAGGGAACCTGCGGCATTCCGTGCAATCTTGCAAGAGATTCGACAGATCCATGCCGATGCGAGACAGTCAGCATGGTGTCGTCACAACCCAACATGGAGAGGTTCCTCCGTGACTGGCGCCAGGATGCTCTCAACAAGGCGCAATATGACTCGGCTATTTTCATCGGAGACAAGCTGCTGGCAATGACCAGTACGACAACCCCCCCGCTGCTACTTCATCCCACGTAACCCTCCTCACTGATCCTCCCACTACGTACAGAAGACGATAACGACGCTTTTTGGCTGGCCCAAGTCCATTTCGCCGCCGGCAACTACACACGCTCGCACGATCTACTGACCAAGCACAATCTGGTCGGCTCGAACCCCTCGTGCCGATATCTTGCCGCCCACTGCCTGATCCGACAGAACAACTTCACCGAAGCACTTGCCCTGCTCGGAGAGCTCACGCCAACCCACCTCTTCACCACGAATACCAAGCGGAAGACACACCGGACAACAGCCCGCGGCGCCAGGGCAGGGTCCAAGAACCCCGAGCGGCGACCAGACGACATTAGCGAGGAGGAGTGGTCAACTAGGCGGTACGAGGCCGGCATGTGCTACCTTCGAGGGCTCTGCTACGCCAAGGAGAATGCCTTTGACCGGGCCAAGGAGGCGTACAAGGACGCGCTTCGCATCGATGTCCAGTGCTACGAGGCTTTCACCGAGCTGGTGCGGAACTCGCTCATGTCGCCCGACGAGGAGGACGAGTTCATGCAATCGCTCGACTTCAACACGGTGCGGGCGGCCAAGGGCGGGGACGACCCGGAGCTGGCGAGCGAGCCGGGCGACTATGTGCACATGCTGTACCAGACCCAGCTCTCCAAGTACCGCAATCCCCGAGCCTTCAACACGGCCGTCGAATCGCTCTCCACGCACTACGGGCTCGAGGACAACGCCGATCTCCTCCTCGCGCGCGCCGACCTGCTTTACACGCAATGCCGTTTCAAGGACGCCCTCGCCATCACGGCCGCCGTCCTGCAGGAAGACCGGACCAACTTTCCCGCCTACCCCGTCCACCTCGCCTGCCTGTACGAACTGAAACAAACCAACGAGCTCTTCCTCGTCGCCCACGACCTCGCCGACAAGCACCCCGAGCACGCCTGCACCTGGCTCGCCGTCGGCACCTACTACCTCGCCACCTCCAAGATTGCCGACGCCCGGCGGTACTTTTCCAAATCCTCCATGATGGACGCGACCTTCGGCCCCGCCTGGATCGGCTTCGCGCACACCTTTGCGGCCGAGGGGGAGCACGACCAAGCCATCACCGCCTACTCGACGGCGGCGCGGCTGTTCACGGGCACCCACCTCCCGCAGGTGTTCCTGGGCATGCAGAACCACGCCATGAACAACATGACGGCGGCCGAGGAGTACCTCAAGTCGGCCTACGCGCTCTGCCGCGCCGACCCGCTGCTGCTCAACGAGATGGGCATCGTGCTGTACCACCAGGACCGCCTCAAGGACGCGGCCAAGTTCTTCCGGCAGGCGCTGCGCGTCGCCGACGAGACGGCCGCGGACCCGCACGCGTGGCTGGGCGCGAGGACGAACCTGGGCCATGCGTACCGCCGCCTGAGGCTGTTTGACGAGGCGCTCGACGAGTTTGACATTGTGCTGCGGGACGGCGGGAAGAATGCCGCCGTGTTCTGCGCCAAGGCGCTGATCTTGCTGGACAAGGGCCTGCCGGACGAGGCGGCCCGGGTGTTGCACGAGGCGCTGGCGGTGAACCCGCAGGATCCGATCGCGACCGACCTGTTGAATAAGGCGCTGGAGGAGTCCTCGATGGGGGACGTGGCCGTGCTGGTGGGCGGCTTGAGCACGGGCTTGGATCTAGCGGGCGGCGGCGAGGATGAGGGGCTGGGGGAGGGCATGGATCGGTTCGAGGCCGAGCTGGAGGAGAAGAAGGTCGCGGCGAGGGCGAGGATGGAGAGGAGGACGAGGTGGAGCTCGACGGCGTTGGGCACCAAGGGAAAGGGCATCATGAGGGGAAATGCTCGTGGGGGTGGGAGGGGCGGCGCGGGAGGGTTTGATGCGGACGAGAAGGGGGATGTGATGATGGACATGAGCGACGGTTATTGATTGAGCTGGAAGAGCTGTTTGTTTTTCCGCCTTGGCGTAAGGATACTTACTGCATTTTGTATCAGCTTATCAGGATGGAGGCTGCGGCTGCCGTTGGGGGATGGTTCGCGGCATGGCATGCATAGCGATGGCGCTGGGACATTGATGAAAATGATTACAGGCGGTCGGGTAGGAGGAATATTAGATTGGTACTGTGTAAAGAACCGTGGAATTCACCGCAACGGAAAGTCACCGGCCGGTCTAATTCTACTTTCTAACGAACGCCTGCCCTCGCTTTGCCTCTCCTAATAGGGAGCGTCTAAGAGGTTAGAGCTTCTCCTTGGGCCCAACCAGGTCCTCCACCTTGGCAAACTGGTAGTAATACTCGAGACTTTGCGGGTTGGCCAGCGTGCCGCTCGCCTTGATGATGTGCCCCGAAACGATTTGTTTGACGGGCAGCTCGACCTTCTTCAGGTTGATGGTTGTCTGGACACCCGTCAGTCCGCTGCCGGAGGCGATGCAAAAAAAGGGGGAAGCGGAGAGAGAGGCGAACTTACCGGAATTTCGGGCGTCTCAAAGATATACTTGGGCACATGCCTCTTGCTCAGGTCCGCCGAGATGGCCTGCTTGACTTCGTTCACCAGCCCCCGATCGAACTTCGACCCGGGCCTCATCAGCAGAAAGAGCATGACCGACTCATCACTGTCCTGCTGGCGGCGCTGCCCAACACACAGCGACTCCTGCACGCGGTCGGAAAACCTCCTCTCTATGACCGAGTAGATTTCGGCCGACCCGAACCGCACGCCAGACGGGTTCAGCACACCATCCGCCCGCCCCAGGAATGAGATGTTCCCCGTCACGGGGTGTATCACGCAGAAGTCGCCGTGTACCCAAACGTGGTTGAACCGCGCAAAGTACGCCGAGTGGTACTTTGTTCCCGGCGCCGCGGGGCCGCCGGCGGCCGTCTCGTCGCCCCAGAAGAAGCAGGGGATGTTGGGGAATGCGGACACGGCGACCAGCTCTCCCGGCGTCCCATGCGGCACCCTCTCGCCCTCGACGCCGTCTGGCAGCAGCGAGTCGTAGATGGCTACGTCGACGCCCAGCGACGGGCCCTGTGTGCCGCCGACGTATACGGGCTCGAGCGGGTTCATGATCCCGAAGCAGCCTGCAATGTCGGTGCCGCCGGACATGTTGGCCAGCTGGACGTGTGCTGGGAACCCGACGTCGTAGAACCACTCGAAGAGCTGCTTGGACAGGACCATGCCGGTGCTGGTGACAATTTGCAGGTGCGAGAAGTCCGCCATGTCGCGCGGCCGGAGGCCCGACTTGGCCACCTCAAACATCCAACGCGGGCTGATGCCGAGCTTGGTGACCTTTTGCTCCGCAGCGACTCGGATGAGGATGGTGGCGTCGGGCTGGAACGGCGAGCCGTCGTAGAAGACCGTACGCCCCCCGTAGAGGAGGATGCCGACGTTGGCGAGGTACATGATCCAGCCCGTCGTGGTGTACTGAAGCGTGACGCTGTCCGGGCCGAGTCCCTCGTGCAGGCGGCCTTCCTTGTAGTAGTTGATCAGGATCCCGCCGACCGAGTGGACGATCGCCTTCGGGGTGCCCGTCGTGCCAGACGAATAGCAGATGAGGAAGGGCTCGTGGAAGGCGACGCGGGCGAACTCGGGCAGCGGCGCGTTCTTGTCCGCCGCCGAGTGGAACGACGCCCACGTCTCTGCCCTGGGCACGCCCGAGATATCCCTCGGCTCGGCAAACCGGGGGATGGACACCACGCCCTCAAAGTTGGAGCACTCCTCCAGCCCCTCCACCACCGCGGCCATCTTTTCCCTCAGATCAACCACGGTGCCGTTGTACAGCGCCGCGTCATCCATGAACAGCAGCTGGCCCCAGCGTTAGCTCCCCCGCTCATACCTCAGCAACACAAGCCTCTCCCACTCACCTTCGGGTTGACCTGCACCGCCCGCTGCAAAATCCCCTTGACGCCCATATCGGTCGAGCTACTGCTGAACACGGCGCCAACCCACGCAGCCGCGAGCCAGACCACGGCCGTCTCGACGCTGTTGGCGCCCACAATCACCACGCGGTCGCCGCGCTGCACGCCCCGCGCGCGCATCGCCCGGGCCGCGTCGCCCACCATCTCCCGCAGCGCCCCGTACGTCACGCTGCGCACCTCGGCGCCGCCCTCGCGCACCTCGGTGATGGCCACCTTGGCGTCCTCCTTGTTGCGCAAGCCGCGCCGTGCGCTGCCGCCGTCGGTGGGGGCGGAGGGGGAGAAGAGGGCGTTCTCGGCAAAGTTGAGGCGCACGCCCTCGAACCAGCGCGGCACCGCGTCGATGGGGAGGGACTCGTCGACCACGGTGGCGTAGGAACCCTCATGGATGAGGTTGGCGGCGCGGAAGATGTGGGACCAGAAGGCGGCGCGGTGGTCGACGGCGTAGGTGTGCAGGTCTTGGAATGTCTGGGTTCCCGCGGGGATGAGTGAGTGAGTGAGTGAATAAGTGAGTGAGTGTGAGTGTGTCTATGTACTTGGTGTATTGGGGAGAGAAGGTAAGGTAGGGTAGGGTATGTATGTATGTATATATGAGGTATGTATGTACCTTGAGGTTTCGGCCGTCGTTGCGGTTGATGTCCTGCATGAATTGGTACATGAGGGTGCTCTCTGGGTTGGGGTGTTGCCTGGAAAACATGGCGGTGAGTGTGAGTACGAGTATGAGAGCCATTCAGCAGGAATGAGAAACGGTCGAAGTGAGGACATAGGACATACCAGAGCTTCCGCGGCACCGACACCGCCTGCTGTTGTTCGTTGCCCGCCATTTCGAGAGTCTGGGGTATCTGGTGAGGTCTCGGAGAAGGCTCAAACTCAAAGTAAACAAAACCGCTGTTTGTTGTTGTTGTTGTGGTGGTGGTGGTGGCTAACTTGCAGCAGTAGTATGCATTTATTATGTAATGATTCACTCCCTGGACGACTGCGAAACCCTCATGGAAAACGCGTTGCAATGCGCAAAGACGTACGGTAGTTAGGGAGCAACTGGGTCTGGAATCAATGTTAAAGATGAGGAACAACAAGTTGAACCGAGGCAGCGATCGTCGGAAGCCGAGAAAGGCCACTAACACGGCTAAGGGTGGCACAGCGCCGCGCCGCAGCCAATGCGGGGTCGTCGGGAAACCAGTACCCGGAACTGTTCGGTGGAACCGCCGACCGGATTCGGGCCGGGGGTTTGTATATAGGTATGTTGTATACATCCGTATGGTATAGGTAGGTATGTACTGTAGGCGGTTTCTGGTTACCATCGGCAAAACTGGAACCACTACTCAGGGCCGTCACCGTACTACCGTCACACACACACACTACACATTCAATGCTCAGGAATCCCCATCAGCAATCCGATATCTGATCAAGTAAAAGTTTGCGATTAGCTACAGTATAATAACAACAACCTGCGCGTTGGACGGCCAACGCAAAATCACACCCCGACCCTAAACACCCCCCCCTACCCCCTTATTCCCCCCCATGACCCTAATCCCGTTTTCCTATCCTGCCGACCCAGCCTGTACCCCAAGCGTATAAAACACACCACGAACCAACTCCACATCAAACAACAAACAGCCGGCTCCAAGAGCATAATTTCATGGCAATCCCACTGAGAAAGAAAACTCTTCCCCCACAATTCCTCTCCACATAGCTCCTCCTCCTCCGCCCCGCCCCACCCCACCCCGTCTAAAGATACGGCATCCACAGCGCATCGCACATGGCCAGGTTCATCGGGTTGACCGCCTTGGCAATCAGGTCAATAACCGTCTGGTGCGCCGGGAGGTTTCCAGCGGGCGCCTGGGCCAGCGACACGGCCTTCTTGACAATCATCTCGCTGTTGGCCTGCACCGTCTCGCGCAGCTGGTTCTCGGTGAGGTTCATGGACCGGTGCGAGCTCGTAAACCAATACATCATCTCGTCGCGGACAAACAGCGTCAGCGCGTGCTCGAGCTGGAACTCGGGCTCCGTCAGGCACCGCGCAATCGCCATGACCGAGCACGCAAAAATGCCCTCGGTCGCGAGCGGGCCCATGAGCGTCTGCAGGTTGGGCGTGAGCCGGAACGGCACGGGCTCCTGGTTGTGGAAGTAGGGTCGGTTGGCCGCCATAAACGAGATGAGCTCCGAGCCCCAGATGTTGCCCGACCCGCGCGCGATGTTGATCTTGTGCGGGTACCGCTTGTCGATGTGGAGGATGTACGTCATAAAGGTCAGCGCCGCCAGCTGGTACGAGAAGCGCCGCCGGAAGAGCCAGAATTCGGAAAAGTCGGGGAACGCGAGCTGGAAGTACTCGAGCGCCACCGTATTGTCGACGTACTTCTCCTGGATCGCCCGCATCACCTCCAGCCGCGCCGTAACCGCGTGCTCTGCCGGTTTCTGCAACACATCTCGAGTTAGGCCGTGTATCGGCGTCTCCTGGGCTGCAGCACTTACCGGTCCCTTAGAATCCCCAAGCCCGCGCAGCTTCTCCATTGTGTACAGAACGGGTTCGTCTTTCGGAATCCCGTGCCGTCGGCAGTGGTCCTCGTATACGCCCTGGAGTGTGATGTACGTGGTGTCCTCCTGCACAATCCGGATGTGAGGCGCAAGAGGAACCATCAGCGGCAGCGTGAATTGCAGATCTCGCCGCCGGCTCTCCTTCTTGCTAGCCAGCGTTTGGTTGAGCTGCCGGAACAGCTGCAGGATGCGTTCTTCGCGCCGGCAATGCCGAGCCGCCGGATGCTGCACCGCAAACGCATGCACGCTGCCGTCGTGGCCACGGATCTTGAGACGCCGGTGCGATGCGCCAATCGTCCGGACGAGGTCCACATTAGGCAGGAACCGGTCGATGCGGACGAAATCCTGGTTCTTATCCTTGTGCTGAAGGTATTGACCGGGGACCTCGACGTCGTCAAACTTCTGGTACCGGAACTCGCTGAGGTGCGGCGAGTAGTGCGCAAAGCTCTCGAGCGGCACCGGCGACGTTCGTCGGTCAAGCTTCTCCTCAAATTTGTCACGCCACTTGCGGAGGTTGTGGATGTACTCGTACATGGTCGGCTTGACTTTGACAAAGTCCGCTTCGAACGTACCCCGGATGTGGCTTGGCAGGATGGTCTCGGCGAAACGCGTGATGTTGTTTTCCGTGGCCGCGGGAAGTTTGACATCCTTGGCGTACGATGTCGGCATGCGGCTGACATAGGCGAGACCGTCGTTCAGGAGAGCAACGATCAGCCTATAGGCGTCCTCATCGGGCGGGCACTTGAAGTGCTTCTGGATCTGATCCACCATGGTCTCCATTGATAGCGCAAGGAGGGGGAAAGCTGTCTTCAGGACACTCATAATCTCTTCGGTGAGCTCCCATGGTGGTTTCTTTTGCGCACCGCCCGCCTGCTCGCCCTGCGCCGCTCCGCCGGCCGTGGAAGATTGCGCCGTCGGGGTGGCCGCATTCTCGCCTTCGACTTTCGGCTCCAGCTTGGGTTGTGCGCCAGCCTCCCCGCTGGCCGTTGCGGGCCGGGAGTCGGTGCCACCAGCCGCCGCGTCTTTCTTTGTCAGCTGAGGAGAAACGCTGGGCTTGTTACCCGCAGCCTGGCCGCGCCTCGCTCGCTCCTTGGCTTCCTGGTTCTTCTTGATTGCAAGCATGTCTTCACGGTTGGTCCTGAGTTGGAAGTACAGCGCCTGCGGGTAGGTCCTGGCAATTTTGAGGAGGATGTTCTGCACCCTCGGCGCCTCTTTGTGTCCAAGACCGACCAGGAGCTGCGGGATGTACGTGATCCACCACCACACAAGGATCTCGCCCTTGAAGTCATCGAACCCGGAGGCAATCGTGCCGTTCGCATCATCGAGACTCAACAGCCACAGAATCCGCGCAATCAGCTTCCGTGACTTGTGGTTCTTGTAGCTCGACGCAGCCTGCAGATAGCTCGTAAGTGCTTGCTTGGCCGCCGCAAGATCGGTCGGATTTTCCTTGAACTTCCTGTCGTTGAAGTAGCCCCACTCTGCCCACGCCTTTGCCGCCGTGATGTCGAAGTAGAGTGCCGTCCCGTACGCGCTGTCGGCCTCCTCTTTCTGACCGAGTTTTTCCAAAAACATGCCTTTCATGGTGTAGAACTCGGCCTTCTGCGGTGCGCTAAAGTAATTAAGATTCGTGTTGTTGATGACATCCAGCCCGCTCGTAAGTTCTTCTGGGTTCTGGTAGTGACACCTCGCCTGCTCCCTCAGCTTGAGGAACGCTTCTTGAATCTCAATGTTTGGCAGCGTGTAGATGCGGCTCAGCTGGCTGATACAGACGTCCGGCAGGGCATGCTTTCTGGCAACGTGAGCGAACCGATTGATGATCCACGCCGTCTCATGATAGCCCCGATACGCAAATGAGACGCCACCCGCATTCTGCGGCTGGGCGGGTACAAGCTGCAGGTAGGTTCCATTGATGAGGCCGAAGATGTGCTGCCTCCACGTAACGAGATCTTGCCACGCGACGATGTCATCCCACGTGTTCGGAAGCCTATCCCTCCACGACCCAAGGAGTAACTTTAGCTCTCCGGATTTGACGTCCAGGTTATTGGCGTTCGTGCCCGTGAGGCTTTGAGAGATGACGCTCGCGTCATGGAGCTCAACGAGCTGCTGGAAGTTCTGGAGAACTGGGACATGAGCCACAGTGAGTCGCTTCGGCAGTTGATGCCATTTCCGGATCGACAGCTGGATAGCTTCATCAACCACTCGGTTGAAGTCCTGCATGGTCTCCTGCTTGTTGTGCAGCTTCAGAAGAGACATGAAGGCTTGGAAGAAAGACCTCCTCGGAGTCGGTGCATCCATGACACCCTTGATGAGCGTGTCCAATTGATCACGGTTCTCTTGGTTCTGCCAATACTCCGGATTCCGCCATGCGCACTCCAAGAGCAAGTCTTGGAAATTTTCGTGCTTGGCAAAATCTTGGAGAACCTCCCACTGCTGGAGCTTCTGGGCACAGAGTACCCAGTGGTCTTCCCAAAGCATGTACTCTGATTCAGAGAAAGGTATCACACCGGTCCTAGCTTTGATCTGCGCCGTCTCGTACATCCGCTGGGCTTTTTCCCACATGCCGTGTTGTTCATAAGAGAGCGCAGCGTTGGTCTCCACGAACTGACTGCGACGGCGCCATGTTCCATAAAACAGATCATCTTCGCCAAGAGAAGCATAAAGATCGACCAAGGCATCTAGATTGCTCTCTCGGACAGCGGCAGAATCAATCTGGGGCTTCAGCGCCGAATTTTCCAGTTGATACAACGCCGTATACCAAGCGTCGTATGTCTTGGCTTCGAACTTGAGAATATGTGGAGGAATTTTGCAGTGTGGCCACGTCTTCACAGCCCCGGTCAGGAGCGACTGAACTACGTTGGGTCGCTTGTCCATCTGACGCGAGTGGTAATCTTTTGTGAGCAGGGCAACCATGCCACGCTCGAGATCGGCTCTCTCTTCCTTGGCTGTGGCTGACCAGAACATTGGGAAGAGAGCAACCCAGAGCTCATTCGCAAAGTTGGAGTCAACGTGCTGCAACTGAGTCAGGGGCTCAAGGATGTCGCGGACCCTGATGTCGCCAAGGTCGGCAATAAAGCGCCTATGGTTCGCCATAAATGATTCGTACTTGTCATCGCTCATGTTCGCTGGTTCGCGGCTGTCCTTGGAGTAAGCGCTACAGAGCTGAGAGAGCTGTAGGGTTCGGAAATCGTCATGGTGGAGCTGGACGATAGGATTCATGTCCACACCACCTAGAAGGAGCTGAGATGCCTGCGCAAGCCAGTACGAGTCCGCCAATGTGTCCCAGTTCTGGGAAAGAATGACATAGGCAAGCCGGGCACTGGCAGTCTTCGAAAGGCATTTGTCGAAGATGTTCATGAACTTGTTGCGCATCTCCACGTCCTGGGCTCTCGTGCCGATGAGGAAGGCATGTTCCATTCGGACTGTCAGCTCCGTTCGCGTGATCTTGGGGTCTTCATAAATGCGGAGAACAAGCTCAAGGAATTTCATCAGCATGGTCGGATCTTGCCGGTGCTCAAAAGATATCATCTTGTGCAGTACCGCCGTTTTCTCCTTCAGTGTCGGCCATGTGCCTTCGGAGCGGAAGACCCAGCCTTCCACCATCTCGAGGATTTTTTCGCAGAGACCGACGTGCAGGGACTTCTCGACGATGGTTGCGAGAACGCTGAGAAAAGGTCGCCTGTTGTCGCCGAGAATTTCCATCCGCATTGCTGTGACCTCGATGGCCTTGAGGATCAAGCCCGTCTGGATCTCGAGGTCATAGCCATTCATCTCGGTCGGCGCATTCGGGTCTTGCTGGGGCCGAATGCCACTGGCCTGATGGGCTAATGCTGCATAGTGCGAGACATGATCCCGGGCAAGCTTTGTCTGGAGCGATTTCATGATGGCCGGGATGTGCTGGTCGATGGTGGATGGCTTGCGGCACCCAAGCGACCACAGAATATTGATACCAGACACGTAGTTTGAGGCGGCCATGCTTTCCGTGGCGATTCCAGAGAGGAACGCGATGATCTCCGAGGTTTGGGCTTCTGATTCCCCATCAGCATCCGCATCCTCCATCGGAACATCCTCTGGAACCGCATCCAGGATGCGCTTGACGATCGGCTTAATATCTCGATCGCCGTGACATTTTTTGTTGGCCGTGTGCAGGCAGTCCTGGACCTCTGGATTTTCAGACTTCAGGCACTTGTCTGTAATTTTCTGGATGTGAGCCATGTTTTTTAGGATCCATTCGTCGGACTTGAAGTTGAGAATGATGCGGACCACCTGCAATGTGTTGATGATGTTGGTGATAAACTTGTCATCGTACTTATCCGTGTCCGAAGGACCAGCGGCTAGGAGGCTTGCCGACTTCTCGCTGGCCAGCACCACGTCTGTGACACTGGGGAACAGATCCACATCCAGGTCACCCCAGTACTGCGGCTGAAGAAGATTGTACAGCAGGTCCATCGCCCTCTTGCAGAGCTCGGCCGGCGGCGAAGGTAGCGCCGGCACGGTAGGGTCCCGTGGCTTAGCGGAGGGAAGCTGATACCGTTCGTTCAGTTGCGCAATGAACTCAACCAGGTACTTAACCATTCTTTGGCGGCCCATGGCAGGAATCTGGAATTCTGCTTTCTCCGGTTGCCGTACTGCTGAGGGGGACGAGGCCTGCTGCTCCTCCAGTTTCCGTTTTCTAGTGTTGGGCGACTGGGAAACAGCGCGGAGTGGCTCGCTCAGCTTGCCCTCTACGCGGCGCTCTTCCCACTGCCAAATCAACCACATCATGTTGAGTGCAAGCTTCCGGCTCTCGTTGGACGGGTTGGGTGGGGACGCAACTTTGCGAAGACACTGGATAATCAGCATGGCGAATTTGTCCCGGGTGTGGTAGAACAGATCCGGATGCCGCACGAGAAAGTAAAAGATGCACGTCATCTGCTGCACGTTCTGGCTTTCCTCGGCCAAGATACGGCGCGGCGCGACTGCCCAGACGGGATTGCGATCAGTCAATGCCGTATTACATCTCTTCGGCATAACTGGTGCCATCAGCTCTAAGGCCTGGGTCACGAGTGCCCTTCCTTCGTTCTGGTTGGTCTTAAGGAGAGAGAAATATATCTGTGTGACGATTTTTGCCGGCGTCTCATAATGCGCGATGAAATAGCCAATCACGACGTATGCCGCATGTTTGTTGATGACATCGTCCAACCTAATGTAAGTCCATCCAAACTTGATGAAGTCCTTTCGGGCATCTTGAAGAATGGCGTGATGGTACTTGACGATCATAGCCGAGAGCTGGAGCACCTCCATGCGGGTGTGGTCGATGCGTGGCTGTAAGAGATCATCTTGTGGATCTGGCAGGTTGACTTTCCAGATTTTGGTATTGATCGAATCGATGATCGTCTTGTCGAGGAACCGTTGACCCTTAATCTGCTCGCCGCGATTCCAATGACGCATCACGTCCATGGCAACTATGGGGTTGACCACATTGTGGAGTAGGTACCATTTTGTTCGCTGAGACGCGCTCTTGCCGGCATAAATCTCAAGGCAGCGGAGCACAATGGTTCTCCAGAAGTCGATAGAATCGTTGCAAATGATGTGCTTGTAAATATGTGAGAGCAAGGCTGACGTCTCCCGGAAGTCATCCGCTGTGATGGATTCAATGAGGCCAAGGAGCGGTTCCAGGTCTTTGGGGTTCCTCGCCAGAGCTTTGGTCAGGATGGTCATTAGTTGTTCGGAGGCCTGGTCTGCCGGGAGTCGAAGACTCGGTGCCAGAGTGTTCATTTTTAGGCTTCGCTCAAGCTCCTTTCCCACTTGCTTCAACCACTCCATGTGCTCCCGGTTATCCAACCATGACAACGGGTTGGGAAACTGGCAGAGCGCATCCAGCATGTTGATGGTGTTTATGATGGCATTGAACTTGGTCTCCTTGCCTTGGCTGACGATGTTGTTGCACGTCTTAATGATGAACTCGACGTTCGCGGCGCCATACTCCCGGAGCACTTGGCTGTCCGGATGCCGCAGAACCTGGGATAGGAACCGGCCGTACCTCAACTCTTCGAGTTTGCCCAATGTGAAAGCCCATACGTCGGAGGGGTACTTGTTGAGGTACATGTACAGCGGTAGGCGGAACGGGCTGTGGTGCGTCCTGCGCAACTTCTCCTCGAGATCTAGGACGGCGTCGATGACTCGCTCCTTGAACTGCTTCGCCGCTTCGGGCAGGAGATGGAAAATGTTGAAGATGGCGGAAATTACCTTTACCGAATTGTGCTGCTCAAAGAAGGTGAACGAGACTTGTTGGAGAAAGCCAGGATCGGCGATCTGCTTGACATGCTCAAGGAGGCGAGCTCCAATCTCCACTTTGAAATATGTCGTCAGCAGCCGCAGCAACCGCGCCAGGTTGTCCAAGCTGTGTACGGTCAAGCGCTTGGCATCCTGCAGGCTGGCAAGCACAGGCCGAAGGCCGGACTGCAGCAGGTCCTTGGGCAGTTTACTAGTATGCTGTAGGACCGCTTTCAAAGCTTCGTTGGCGGCTTCAATCGTCGGCGGTGAGTCAGAGTACAGGCATTTGAAGAAGACGGATACGATTTTAACCCTGGTGGGGTTGTTGACACCGCTCCCAAACTCGTCAAAGCCCATCGCGCTGCTAAGAATCTTGATGCAGGATACGCGAAGATTTACGATAAAATCGTGCGTCCTAAACTCTAGCGTCTTGCCTGCCAGAGACTCGTCGCTCGCGTCTGCCAGGGCCAGCGACTCCATCAACAGCCGGTTCAGATTCTCGTCGAAGGCAACAAAATCGCGTTTCAAGGACATATAGTATGTTACCGCATCGATAAAACCGATCTGGATGGCGAAAGGCAGAGCTCTCAACGGCTTGGCATAGATGGGTTGAAGGAGGTGTTTGCGGTGAGGTTCGACGAGCTCCCAGACTTCAGCTCCAGCCGCTTTGGCGATCAATTCAAGTGATCGCCTCGCCGTACATCGGACATGCCGATTCATATGCGAAAGCTCTCCATTGAGCATCATGACAATTTGAGCCATCCGCGAATGTTTCGGAGGTGGCTGCGGCGGCTGCGGCGCCGCTGCGGGTGGAGCAGGCAGGCAGTCAGCCTTCTTGATGTTCTTGGTGAGCCTGGTCAGGAGTGTCTCGAGAGTGACCTGTGCTGACCTCCTCGTCTTCTCGGGGAGATCCTGGGGCATGTCCTTGATGACATACATCAGAGCGCGGACGAACTCGATCTGCTTTGCTGCTATCCATAGGTCACCCAGTTCAACGTCGGTCAGTAGAGCCTTGATTCCTAACGTTCCGCCCGTTTTGGTGAACCACTCCTCCTCGTAGCAGCCATGGCAGAAAGTGGATGCCAGGCTGCTGAAGAAGCCAAGGCGGGCGACGTGTGCGGAGGATCCGAAAATTGTGACGGCCGAGTTGTACATCTCCTTGATTAGACGCTCGGCTGCGTCTCGAATATCCGGATTCTCGGAAGCCAGAGACTCCAGGATGGCATCAGACAGGACTCTGCTTTCAAGGAAAAGAGGACCCTCGCCTGACTTTGTGTCGAACGGGCTGTAGGCCCTCTTCATGTCAACTAGTGCGCGGCCCACTTCAATGATTGTGAAGTGGCGAGCCAGGTTCATAAGCAGCGCGTCCACCTCAGCCTTGAAATCAGGAACTGACTGGGCGAACATGAGAGCTTTAATCAGGCGCTTGAGGAGGCGTTCCTGGTCGTCCTTCTTGGCGATTGAACGTTCCCGGTCAGAGGTCTCGAAGATGGAAATGTCGACCTCTTTGTTGCGATTGAGAAGATCCTGGACCTGAAGGCGGACAAAGCGGGGGAGGTCATCCGGCAGGTTGTCACAGCCGACCCGCAGCTTAACTTGGGCAATGATGACGTTCAACGCCTGTCTTTTATAGTACGGGTCGTACTGTTTTGATGGCGATGATGACGGTGCCTTGACCGGTCTCGGCACTTCCATCAACTTTTGGATAGCGAGCTCGATGCCAAGGTGTGCCGGAAAGGATCTGTCTCGCTTGGATCCGATGAGTCGGATATCAAAGGTTGACGGATCATCGACGTGCTGCTCGAAGGTGACAGGTAGGGCATCCGTCATGAACTTCCGATTCCGACCGCCCAGCTTCCCGAGAATACGGAGTGTTGTGTGGGCGTGGAAATGGCTGTATGGGTGAGGTTTCAAATGATCGAACAGGGCCGTCATGAGCTCGTCGATTACGGGGGCCATAATGGGATCCAAGTAATCGGCAGTAAGGTTATCAACGCACAACTCAAGAGTTCGAAGCCCTTGCCCAACAAGGTCAGTGCCGGCACGCAGCGCAACAACCAAGGGGCGCATGAGAAAGCTGAGATGCGGCAGGAGGTTACTGAGGCGAGCAGGCACCGTAAGGCAGAGCTCCACGTAGAGATCCCGCTCGGAGGGCTTGCGAGCCGCCAAGAGAAGGTTGTTGAGGACGTCGAGAAGCATCTCCAAAAGAGGCAAGATCTGTTTGTACAGATGCTCAAACTTGCCGCCACCAATGCTCCTGAAGAGCGACCTCAGCAGCAAGAAATAATTCATAGGCTCCTCCGCCTTGGTCGAGAGCTCGATGGACTTAGTCACAATGTCGACAACGTGTGGTTGAAGTACCTGCTCGTTCTGAGCTGCGAAGAGCGTGACAGCCATGAACGCCAGCTTGAAGAGCCGGAGAAGAATGGATGATTTTTTAATGTCGGCGGAGCCAACATCCTCAATGCGCTCCATCAAGAAGCGCAGGAGCATGCCGCAGAAGCTGGGCGACGTGGCCTCACTGGCAAGAAAAAACTGGGGGATATGGAGGAGGGCGGTATGCTCGTGAATCATGTCGTACAGTCGTGGGATTTCCTGCTGGAACACCTCGTGGAATGTGGCTGGGTCGATACAATGGAAGACGGTCGCGAACGTCTCGAGCAGCTCTTTCTCCTCCTTGCTGCTAGAGATCATGTAGAAGTTTGCCATGTATTCGACTGGCGAGCTGTATGGCGACTCGGCTGCCGGCTTCACGATCTCATAGTAGCGGAACACGTAAGCGCCCTCGCGGAAGAGCTTGACGATGACTTTAACCTCCTCGGCTGTGAAGCCGTAGGCAACGTCCGTCCAGTGGGCGGGTGCGCCGGTCAAGTCCACCGCACCCGGCTGGTTGCAGCTTTTCAGCTGGTAGAATGTGTTCTTGAGCCCATTCATCAAGTTTCGGAACAGGAACTTGTTGTCGACGACCGGATCTGCGGCGCGATCTCGGGGGTTGGATGCCTTGATCGGCATGGCGTTGAATATGTCGATTTCATCCCAATCTGGGGGGTGCTCCTTGTCAGGGAGATATGTCTCAGGGGTGTTTTCAACCGCCTGCTGGGCATATTGCTTGGAGAGCTTGCCCGCGTTCGGATATTGCCTGTTCATGGCTGCAAACTTGTCGCCAATGGCGTTTAGAATCATGATGAGATAATGCCGCGCGTCGACCTTGTTTGGCATCCGCGCGATGAACTCGGCCATGTTGAGAAGAAGCTTGGCGCTCATTGTCTGGAAGCTAGTGCCCGGAAAATTGTCCTGGAGATTCCGTGTGTAAACCTCGACTGTCTTGCGAATCTGCTCGGGCTTGAGATTTTCGCGCACATGGTGGATGAGATCAGCCAACATGCTATACGCGAGGGGCCGCATCGTCTCATGAACCGTCAGGCCGTCTCCGACCAGGGTCCTCTCGTCCAACAGGTCATCGATCTTTGGGAGAAAAATCTTTCTAAAATTGAAATTGATAATGTGCCGGATCGCCACGAGCAACTCCTTGCGGGCCCCCGATTTTTCCCGGGGACAATCCTTTAGGAGACGGACGGTGATTTCCGGCAGAGACGGCAGGAAGTCGGTGAGTTGGTTCGAGTATTGCCTAAGCAGGTAAGCTAGGAAACTCATCGTCTTGACCTGGGCGGTAATAAACTCCCCAAAGGCAGCTCGGTTCTTTATGTTAGGGCTGACACCGGTGTGGATGGTACCGCGAGCAGCGGCGTCCTTGTGCGCCTGGTCCTGGGCCCTGGCTTGGCAAAGCAGAGCCGTCTTGATCAACGGCACAAATGCCTTGACATTCTGCGCAACAGTCGACCGATAGACTTGAAATATCGAGACGACAATGATCGGACACTCGGCCAAGACCTTGAAGGATTGCATACCCCTCAACAACGTGCGATTCGACTGCTGGCCGACGTCGACGTTGAAGTCGGGAGCCCCCGCAGCAACCGGCGACCCTGCCCTTGGAGACTGTTGGTGCGGAAGGAAACTCGTCTGCGTGCTGCCCGGCGTAGAGGGCGGGGGGGGTACCCCAACCGAGGAGGTGTTATCCAGTTGCTCACGAACCACCTTATCCAGCTGCTCAAACAGTTCCTGAATGAGGGAGAGGAACGCCTGGACCTTGTTGCCCATTATCTTTTGCTGATGTCGCATAATGTCCGATATGATCTTGACACAAAGCACGGCGTTGTCCTCGTTGTCAGTGCGAACAAGGTGCATCAAGAGGTCCACGACCTCCTCAGCGTATGGTTCGAACGAGTCGGGGGGGACCTGCGACGTAGGCAGCCGGTGGAATATCTCTAGCACGCAATTCCGAAGCTTCTGAGTGTTGATCTGATCGGGTTGGGATGTCTGGAAGACACATGGTTGGCGGAGGATGTTGACGAATGTGGGCATCAGTCGCTTGAGGAAGACGTGGTAGCCGGGGCCGGTGGTGTAGTGGTCGAGAGTATCGCGCAACGCAGATGCTGCCTCAACCTTGAGCCGAGGATCTGTAGAAGATACAGCAGTTAGCTTAGGAACGAGTCCGCATCATCTAAAAGTCGCAAATTGGGACGAGGGAGAGCTGGAGCATGCTCACCTGTCTCGGGGACACTCAGCTTCCTCACCACATCCTCGATGAGATTGCTAGCCATGGCTGCGACATGCACCCTTGCGGGTGGCAGGGCGACAGCTCAGCGCGCCTCTGACTGTACTAGAAATTGCAGGCGTCGTAACCGGGCTGCGACGAGGTTCCGAGGTTGTCGCTCGCGAGGGATGCGGATGCGCATAGAGCTCTCTTGTTGTCGAGCGGAGCTATCGTATCCGCACTCTTACGGCTTCATGGAGTGAGTTTTGTGACGCGCAGAGATAACAAAAAGTATTAGAAAAAGTGGTTTGAGAGTCGTAACTTGATTTGATAAGAAACGAAGTTCGATTTTCTGCTGCCGACGAAGGGGAAAGGCAAGAAACGGGGTATCGCTATGCAAGCCGGGGGGGTTCTGGACAAGGCTGCGCTCCGCGCTGCGCGTTGGATCGAAAATTCCCAGAGAGCGCGAGAGCTGGGGGATGCTGCCGCGAAATCAAAGTACGCTAGGCATGTAACATTATTGTTCCGGAGTTAGCGCGGCGCTCTTTGTTGCCTGATTGGTTGTACCGTGGCCCATTTTATCAGCACCCCGGGGTCTCTCACCACGGCTGCTTCGGGTGACGCACCTCCACGAGAGGTTCTTATCTTATCGGGCCTCAGGGCCCCGCGCTGTGCAACAGCCGTAAAGACGGAAACTAAGGTACAGCGCCACGTGAGTACCCAACGTCAGTGGTATCCGTAGGCACCCGCCAGTTTAGGCAACTCCTCGTGAAAGAGGACTTATCAGCGGCCCTCAAACGCCTGGTTTCCTCGAGTCCAGGTACCCGCTCAATCAATTGTCTTTGACGATCGTACCCTTGAGCGTCTTCCTGTAGCGCATTGCGCCACAACATGGCAAACAGAAGCAAACGCCGTTCGAACTGCCTTCAAATCGGTTGCATGGGCTACTGTTCCGGAAGAAGATTCATACGCATTCTTCCGGCGTCTCCGAAGTATGATAGGTCAAATACAGTTGCGAATTGACCAATTGGCCCAGGCGCATCAGATTTCCATTTTGGGGCTGTTGGTGACGCCCAAAGATACCTAAGGTACCTCTAAGTAACATCGACAGATGTAACACAGACCACCGGGCACACCATGCACACATCAAAATCCAAAACTTCGTCATGCAAAGGAACGTATATGTAAATATATTCTTAAAAGGAATGACTGTCCTCAACCATCAACCACACTCTGGCCTCCTCCATCCGAGCTTTAACTAATAAAGGAGTGTCTAGCTCGAAAACTTCCCAGCCATCTATTCTGGAAAACCTATCCAAACGAATGCCCTTCTCTGTCCAATGAAGCGAATGTGTCTATGGTTGCCGCTTGTGCAGCGAATGTATATCCCACCAGGTTGGAGCGTCTTTAACGAATGATCCGAAACCGAGTGATGTATTGCGGAGCTGACCTGCCGATATGTAACGAATGTGCGCCTCAGATATGTGAAATATCTGGATTTATCGGTTGCGTTCCGCTGCGCAGAAGAAGGCCTGGTTGCAGCCTTTCGCTTAGGCACGGAAGTTGCCCGGGCGGCGGCCGCGGACAGCTGGGGTCGCAGCAGGACCAGCAGGAGCTCCAGCGTCACCGGCACCGCCAGCACCGCAGATGGGAGCCTTCAGGGCCTTCTCGGCGAAGCTGTCATCAAGCGACTTGCCAGGGTTGGGGTACTCGGTGTCGAAATTCTCCGTGGTCTTGCAGTCGTTGACCGAGGGCACGTTGGCGACGAACATGTCGGGCAGCGCAGCCAGGGCTGCCTCATCGCCGCCGCCTCCAGTGATGCTGACAGGAGCGCAGTTCATGTAGAACTCACGCACACCGCCGCTCCTGCTCAACCAAGACCAGGCGAGAGTGGCGTTACCATCGGGAATATCGCTAGGGATCGTGAATTCATACGTGTCCGGAGCAGGGGCCTCCGCGTCATTGCCGATGTTTCCGTTGGCGTTCTTAGCAGGGCAGCCACCGTGGATCGAGTGAATGACCTTGAAGGCGCTCTTCGCGTTGGGCACCTTGTCATAGGTGAGGGAAACCTGGCAGGAACCTCCGGAATGGCTTGCTCCGCCCGTGAAGCCCATTTGCTGCGTGGAGCCCTTCTTCATCTCGGTCGGAACTCCCTGGAGCGCGGACGCGTCCAGACCCGCCGGAAATTGACAGGGGTAGTTGTTGGTGATCGGGCTGTTGTTGATCGCCGGGCTCGTGTAAGGAGCCGGGAGTCTCAGCTTCATGTGGGCATCAGCGACCGTAGCAAGGCCACCGGCGGCGATGAAGGACTTGAGCAGAATCATGCGCATGGAGTCCATCTTGAAGGTAGGGTTTCAGAAAGGAAGACTGGAGTCGGTTTCGATACTAGAATATCCAAAAAAGGATTGTGGACAGGCCCGGTCAACGAGGTACTGTGATGAAAAGGAATGTGAGAAAAGATATTGCACCAGGCAATACAAGAAGTTAAAGTCTCAAAGGAAGGACTGGAATGGCTGATGAGTGAGTATGAGGATGAGGAATCCGAGCCCCAAAGACGGGCTCGATAGCTTTCTTATATCCTCTGATGAAGGCGGGATGCCGGTCTGCAGAATGGGCGCAGACATAGGCCTATCTCCTGGCGCTATTGGGGCAGGCATGGCGTCAGACACATGCGCCTGTGGTGAATGGGAGCAAGATGAGATGTGCCGCGTTGCAGCGCTGTGCAAGTACGGTACGACGGGGAACTTCTGTGGGCCTTGGGGTTGTCGATTTCCCATCAAACCAAGCCCTCATGTTGCGGCTTGTGCCTCTTGAGACACGGCTGCGGCGAAACATGCTGGAGCGCCTCGGGGCGCGGAAGGAGGACGGCGTGCCTGATGTTGGGCCTGCGAGATACAGGATGTAAGGCGGGGGAGCGGGCGCGGACCGTAACCACTCGGATTGCCGACCACACTACGGTCCCGTTGATGACATGGGCCACAAAAGGCCAACATGGTTCAGGTACTCTTCGAAAGCGTTTGGGTTTCCAGCAGAAAGGCCGCAAATCCTCAAGCTCTGGCCGGCAGCGCGACACGGTCTCTTCGACAGTCGACACCCCAGACAGCGAGGCTCACTGATGGTGGCCGTTCTTGCCCGATGACCGCCTAAACCACTAGTGGCACAGGTGTAGCGCGGCGGCCGGTACGAAAAGACCATCAACATTTGACGTCAGCAGAGCAAAACTGTCACTGTGCCGCGGCAATCCGCGGGGCGGTCATGTCGGCACCGACCTGGTTTGTATGCGAGAGAAAGCTTGAGGACTGGTCAAGGCCAAGCAAGGCCCGCTACAGGACCAAACCGCAGAGAACCTCTGATGGGTGAAGAAAGCCAGCTTCATCGTTATTCGTAGTTTGGTGTTGTATATGATTTGATGGTCTTGCAACACCTGACCAAAATTCAGTTGGCGTGGAGACCTTGCTGGCTAATACGATTCGAGGGAAGAAGAGGTCGGAGAAGTGGAAGATGACTGGATGTGCTTCTGGAACAAGCAAATGTGGAGACGAAACGTTCGACAAACGATCCTACAGCAAGGGTCCCGCTGTTTCGGTCTTTCCCGCTTTCAGATCACCGGCAAGGATCCGCCGCCAAGCCGCTGCGTTGATCTGCGCCGGGGAAGCGGGGAAGCAGTTTCCGAGACAATTCCTGCCAAACCACGTTACATTTGGAATTTTGCATTCTTCTTTGCATTTTCTTTTTCCTGATGCTTCCCGACGCCCAATTTGCGGGTTGTGGTTGCAGTATGCCTAGTGTAGTTGTCCCTGTATAACCTGGCCTCCTCGCCCTTACGTCAGCGTGCCGATTCTCAGGGCTGCACCCAGTCTGACGGGGCCACACGGCCGCAGCCCAACAGCCGGCAGCGAAGGAGGAATGGCTGGCCCACATCATGACTTCCTATTTCAACCTAGCTTAGCCAGAAGGGTCTGTCCTCTGTTAAGAGGCATATCCTCTTTGAGCCTTCGACCCACTTGCGCCGTGTCGACTTTCCACGTCCATGTCGCAGGCAGCCCCAACTTGCAACCCCAACCCACTCGTCCCCACAATCACGACACGGCCGAAGCATGCCTATTCGGCGCCAAAAATAGGGGTGCTGCTGTTGACAAATGGGGAGTCACAGACATGAAACACCAAGTCAACTTTTTTTCCCAGCCCAGACTGTGAACAATACGAGTAATTCGCCCTAGTTCACAACGGGATACAATGAATAACTACCTCTAGGTGGTGAACACTTTTGGCCTGACTTGCCCTCAATCCGTCACCTTCTCCACCTCGGCTCCGCCGTCGCTCCTCCAAAAATGGGCTCCTTTTCAATTCATCACTTAGGGCCTTGAATATGACCGCTTCAGTGTGCAGCTCCTTTATGAATGAATACTTTAACCTACCAAAAATAGGCTGCTCATTCGTGCAGAATACACAGCAACTTTGACAGCTTGCTAATGATGTCGGTTTCCACGATCTGAGCTGACGCGGCAAGGGGCGGCGAGCTCGGAAGGATGAAGGGATCATTGGCTATCTGGGTGTGCTATCCACTGCTGCATCAGCGACTACAGCATCACGCTCGAGCTCACCTAAGGACGAGGCAGCCATATTTGGATGGCTGGTCTGGAACACAGGAAAAAGTTTCGACGAACCAACCAACTTCCTGATCTCAATATTGCCTTCTCGTTGGCCAACTACAACGGGGACCCCATTTCTGTCATGTCGTTTATTCATCTTCTTATTCTCCAGCAATCCAGCTCGAATCACTCGGAATCATGGTGAGCAACACACTCTTATGAACACGCCAATCGGGCTTTTTCATCAACAGAATTTTACACCAACATCAAAAATTTTTTATCAGCCCACCCTTTTCAATGCTCCTCTATACCGTCCCTTCATTCCCCCCTGTCGCCGCTGCATCTTGCACTGATTGCCAGTACCACCACCACCTCCTCCAACCAAAAGCACATGCACGCAGCCACCGCATCTTCCTTCCCTTCCGCGCCGGAGCCTACGTCTTTCTGGATTGCCGCGACCGCGACATGGCCTTTGGCGCCGACCTCCTCCTACAGCCAGCCTCTAACAGTACCCACCGCCATTACCACACCACAACAACGAACTCGAGTCCTCCTGCTCGCAATACAACCTCACCTCCCACCTCCATCACTCTAAAACCCGAGGCGGCAGTGGCGATGGTGTAAGTAGCGGCCCAATCTCCCGCGGCACTCCGAGACGCCCATCGCCGCGCACGCACACCTCGTCCTGCGCCGCATGAGATGTTTCTGGCGGGGAGAGGGGTTGCGGTTTGTGAGGGAGTGCGGGAAGGGGGGGGGGCGGGCATGCGGTTCTTGGGCGGGCAGGAGTAGACTGGATTTTGGACATTCCGCGTGTTGTGAAAGCAGGAAGGAAGATCATTTACTCCGTTCAACCGCACGACGAGAAACTGTCAAGTTCGGTTCAAGTATTATGGACTGACTGTTTACGTCAGGGGTTGCATCAGGCAGAGGCACAGCCGCCGGTTCGGACAATGAGAATTTGGCACTTGACACGGGACTGGACATGGAGCTGTGAAAAGGCCAACAAGAAGACGTACATATGCGTCCTCGTTGTTCCGCCCTCTAAAAGTCACTTGTTGGTATCAGGCATGGCTCTAGAACCTGAGGTCATTTCTTGGTTGATATGATACTACGCCCCGAGCCCGCATGTCAATCCGTTCCATCAGGTAGGACTTCAAGGAGCCGTCCACAGGATACGCAATTCCAGCACAGGGGTACCCGGATCATGCATCACCAGCCACCTTTGCCGGGTTGTTTGGGTCACAGTCTACGGACAAGTCAGCAACTTTCTCAATCTTACAGAGTACCAGCTCAAGTCCTAAGTCTGAGGATGATTCACTCACCCTCAAAGACATAGCCAGCCCTTGTCCAATATTTCAGCTTGTCGCGGCGAAATTCTTCCAAATCCCTAGAAAGCCAGGTCAGTCTGTTGATCCACGCGCCGTCTGAAATCAAACGCAGGAGATAGAAATTCGTGGCTCCCGAGGAAGTGTCGGTACTTACCACTCCTTGTCTTCCAGCTCATGCCTGTCGAGGTACACATAGACCTCGGCCGTTCTCTCTTCGCCCTCGACATTGCCTTCGCCTTTGAGATTCCCAAGCTTCTCGAGCAGCTTAATGGTAACGGTTCTGCGCTCGTACTGGCTGCCCTCAAAGAAGTCTAGTTTAGCCATATTGGCGTCGGTGAGCCCCGTGGCAAAGGTGCCAAAGACCTGATGGTCCTTGTCCTCGGTGATGCCCGGGTAGTCGGCGTACTTGACCCGGCGGCGGCAGTAGCCGTGCAGGATGGCCGGATGCAGCGTGTGTAGCTTGGCGATGGCATCGGGGATGTCCTTCGTTCCGTAACAGACTGAATAAAGGACATCGGGCACCATCTGCGTGGTGGCGACGAGTCAGCGTTTGTCTCGTTGCAGATGCCAGGAAAAACTAAGGCTCAGGATCATACCAATGTGCCTAGGTACATAATAATTAAACCAAGGGGGGCAGTTCCGGTTAGTCGCTCTATTAGGCTTGCAAGATGATTGCTCGAGGGTGCTCAACTCACCGTAAAAGAAGGCGCAATGCGTGCCTTCATCGCTTTTCACGCTGTTTTGAGCCGCCATCGTTTTGCCCGAATCACTGGTAATAAAGCCGCACCGGTGATGGACTTGGTCTTGCCGAGGGCAGCCGAGCTGAGCGGGGAAGCCGTTGTTGACGGAAGAAGGGGAGATTGACAGGCCTGAATTTCAAAGACTGTGCTCAGGTGCTCAGGTGCTAGGTTGCTAGGTTGGCGAGAGATGCTGTGAACTTATGGTAACAATAGAGGTATGAGTCAATCTAGAATATGACGAGACTGGAGGAGTCTTATCAATGCCCGCTTTGTTTGCTAGCCTGTTGATTGCTAAAACAACGCCGCCAAGCAACCAAGATGGAGATATAACGGGCATTGCTGGCTGGACCCGCCGAGCGTCTATCTTTCTTTTGTCATCACATCGGACCAACACTAATTCATTAATTATACAATTTACTAAACAATCAAAATCATGATTGAGACACCAGGGCAACTTGACAACTGCGTAACAAATCAATAGCGCTTTCGAGCAATTCTTAACCGTTACCCTCACATCCTACTGGTAATTTGCATTTTTTTTTATAAATTTGGTACATCCATTCACTCTATGTTTCCCTGGCGAATCCCGGTCGCAGACTGCATGACAACTTGCCGTGGTCACAGTAGGGTGGCGGAGTTGAGTATGAATATTAATTAGAGTATCCATCCGTGCCATGTCCATGTTGTTTCCGCAGTAGTTCTTCTTGCACTAGGCCAAGGTACGCTGGTAGAGAGCTGCGACATTCTTGGATCCGGATCGGTCGCTGCTATCGGCCAGCTCGCTCACTTTTTGGATTGTGTCGGCGTGGTCTTCGCCGATGCCCTGTTCGAGTTGCTTCAGCTCTTGGCCTAGGCGTTTTGTATCGGGGCCAGCTACGGTTGCGCCGGTGCCCTTGCCTGCGTCGGAACTATTCCCTTTGACGGCAAAATCACCATGCCTGCTAACCGCGACTACCTGCGCGGTGCTGGGGGGTCAGAGTTTGTCACCTGCGGACTTGCCACTGAAGCAACTCCTAAGCAAGAACTGTCTCAACTCTGATAATGCTGGTCTATCCGTCTTGACGGTATCATCCGCACCATCAGGTCTTCTGCGCCTTCTTCGCTGATGAGCGGGACTATGGGGAGACTGAAGAAGTCGACCGGAATGGGAGCGGTGTCGAGATGGAGATTGATGATGACTCAGACGAGCTGGAGGATGAGGACGGCGAACGAGATGACGGCGAACTGGGCTATGGCGAACTGGAAGACGAGGAAGTGAGGGAAGAAGACGAGAAAGAATACTACGAAGACTACTAGTATGGTGCCGAGGAAAACGAGATGAACTATTAGGACTACCAGTAGTTAGGCTAGTAGTAACAATGGGTAACAGTGTGGCAAGTATTTCATTTGGTCCAATCATTAACTATGCAAGCCTCGAGTAGTCCTTTCCACCTACTCAGGTAACTGGCTCCTAGGCCTGGCCGACTTCCCCAATCTCGGCTTCATCTAAAGCAGGACTTGAAGCTGCGCCGCCCGCTACTATAGTATAGTATAACCTGACAAATACTACCTTATGTATATACCTCGTCCGAATCGTATATACTTACAGTAATACCTTCTTTGGGACTACGCTAGCCTTCGGCTGCCCAATCACTAAGACATGATCTTTTTGTCAAATTCCCATATCGGGACCGAATTTGATTAGCTGAGTGAGTGAGCCCCTGCGCTGGGGCCATGAGCGAAGAGCACGTCTGTTCGGCCGAAAGACCAAATAGAAAAGGGATTCTGTCTCTCGATGCCATTTTTTCCGAATCCAAAGACATTCCAAAGTCCACTTCTGTTTCCATTCCTTATATTGAAATACCCTCCAGCTGCAGCAATATCTTCTCTATGAAGCGCACAGCGACCAAGATGCCGTCCTCGTCCACCATATCCACCGGGTCTCCAAACTGTTCATTGTCTTCGTCCAGGCACGTAAGACAAGCCAAGACTACACGAGTATACTTATCACCCAACCGAGGCGGCAGTTCCACCCTCGCCCGCTCTACGAGGTAATCCTTGAGCTTGAAGGCCATGGTTCCCAAGAAAGCTTGGTTTCTCGGGGATTTCTGAGTCTGCAGGGGGTCTGATTCCTTCAGCCACGCCTCAAATTTCAAGTATGACTCGCTCATCTTGAGCTGCGGATTAGTGTCGTCTGTATACCCGACGAATGATTCCCACAGCCCAATCTCCAGCAGGCACACGCCCAGGCTGTAGATATCATGCTGCATCCGGTAATCCTCCTCGGGATGCTCCCCCTGCCGCAGCGGGTGCCTGTACATGTTCTTTTCCCAAGCCAGGTCGCCGACGAGGCTCGTAGCGCCGTCTGCCGAACGGAAGCTGTCAAAACCGACAAGGAACGTCCTACGAGCCAAATCTGTGCCCTCAAATAGAAGAATTGACTCGGGGCGGATATTCTTGTGTACAAAGTTGAAGGTATGCACGTAGCTGACCGACTTGGCGAGCTCTTTGGCGATTTGGATCTTGAAGCTGAGCGAAAGGCGTTTGTCGGGACTGAGGAGGAGTTGCCGCAAGGACTGAAGCGCTTCTGGACGACCTGGGGCGCGAAATACCATATCGAAAGAGGATATGCCGCGTTGCGGGCCTGGTGCGCTGCGCATGACGCCCTTACAGTTTAGTAGCCCAAACGTAAAGGGGTCAGCTTGGGAAAGCTTCGTTGCCAGCTGGCGCACGTCACGTTCTAATGTCTCAAAGTCAGCACCCGGGCGACAGGCGATGCTGTCGATGATGAGCCATTTCGTGTCTGCGGCCTTCTTCCGTCGGCCGGCCCTGGCGTTAGAGTATGGTATCGGAATGGAGTCAAGCGGTTCCTGGCTGAGAAAGACCGAGTGATGGCTTCTGCCGCGTCGGACAACCTCCCGAAGCCTGCTCGCCAGGACGATGGGGGATTTTTTGGTCGGGTTTGTTACCGCTAGATTTGATGACGACGGAGTCGACCACTTGGACGGATTGACTTGTTCGAGTTCCCGATCGATGACGTCGCTTGCAATCTTCATGATCAAGAACCATGACGGGTCGAAGCGTCTTTGCCAGCTCTCCAGATCGCTGATGATGTCGTCCAGAGAACTCTTCACGAAGACATACTTGGTTCTCTTTGCCTTTGTCGGAAAAGCCAGGAAACCAGACCGGGGTGCCGACTCCTTTTGGAGGACGCCTTCAACTGTAGAGACTGCGCTCGACAACCTCTCTGCCAGCAGTCCCAGATTCTGGCTCGTGATCCGCCGGTGCTCGCTGTCCAGCGTCGCTTGGATTCGCACGAGGAGGTCTACTTGCAGCCTCGTGCGGTTCCAGCAGTCCTCGATCTCGGCAATCCGGTCCTGAATCTCCTGGTCTGCATTTTTCCAAGCTACGCAGGCTTCCACTAAGATGGTTCCATATCTTCGTTTAGTTCCTCAGGCGTTAACCACAGTGTTGCACATAGCGAGGTGTTTGACCTCGTTTGGGGTAGCGGATCGGGATTATCGGGCTGGAGTTCTCACTTTACGCAGGCTTCCACTCCTGCCAAAACCATGGAGGGATCAACCATCGTCACAGAGCTGTAGTTGAAGCCAATTTAGACTTTAGAGGCCAGGCGCATTAATACTGGAGAGTTTTCGGTCGCACAACAAGGAGGTACGGAGGATTTGTAGCCTTGCCCCGAGATTCCGGCATAGGCACCATATACGCTGCTCGTGCGTATGCGGCTGCGTGTAACTCGAGCACATCGACGCTGCCTGGAGTTGGTATGTATGTATGTACGTAACTTTAGGCCAACCCCGCAGCACAAACAGCCCTCTCCCCCTCCCAGGCTGCCAGGCTCCCACTCAACAATCCTCCCCCCCGCCCCCTCCTCTCCTTTCTCCCCCAAAACGTCTCAGCCGCACACCCCACCCCCACTTTCAGCCGCACAGCTTGGTCGAGCTCCGCAACCCTTTCAGTCTTCCAGTCCATCTGTTTTCCTCCGACATCCCAAAAGACGATCCGCGTCGATACGGTGCGACACGATGAGGAGTCATTCTTCCGACCTCGTCCGCGATTCTAAGCTGGATGCCAGATTTGTATCTGGTGCTACCCTGCACGTGTACCACCTCTCGAGCCAAACGTCACGGCAGCGGAGGATACGAACGGAGGACACATGGCACAGACGTCGAGAGCTTGGGAATGGCACATACGGCAGGGTTTGGCTAGAGGGTTGCGTGTCAGGTTCCAAGGTTGGCCAGCTCCGTGCCGTGAAGGAGATACCCAAGGACAGATCGACTGCCTCTCACGTCGATTACGCACGGGAGCTGGAGGCCATGGCGAAATTCTCCCATGACAAGGTTCGATCATTCCTGCCCCCCCCTGTACAGCCGATGGTTAAGTTGCATAACTGACGTGTGTAGTATGTTCACTGCTTTGTCAAGTCGTACGGCTGGTACGAGACGACCGACAGTGTTTTCATCGCCATGGAATACCTCGAACATGGCGACCTACAAAAGCACCTGGTGCGGCCACTCCGCGAGGAAGAGGCGAAGGAAATCGCGAAGCAACTCGTCGAAGGAATCACATTTATGCACAGCAACGGCTTTGCCCACAGAGACTTGAAACCCGCGGTTAGCTACTTCAGCCCCCGGCCCCTGCGAATGCATGCATGACGCGTGACCTAGTCTGTTGACCCGCTCTTTCAGAACATCTTGGTTCTGCAGCCATCCCCGGATTGGTGGGTTAAGATAGGGGATTTTGGCATTAGCAAACGATCCGAGGAAGGAATCACAGCCCTACGGAGCCTGATTGGGACAAAAGGATATCTTGCCCCCGAGGTTATTGGATTGTATCCTATCAACGAAGATCCAGCTGCGGATACTGAACGTGCGTCTTATACCCCCGCGGTGGATATTTGGTCGCTGGGCGAGATCATATTCCGCATGATCGCAAACAGACCGGCATTCCCAGAGCCTCGGCATCTCTACAATTATGTCGTCAAGGGCCACGATTTCCCCAGTGTCATTTCAGACGCAAGCTCGGATTGCCGGAGCTTCATTGAAAAAGCCATGGCCCCATCAGCGCGGCTACGACTAACAGGCCGGGAGGCGGCAACACACCCTTGGATCCAAACCTCCCGTCCATCGTCAAGAGCCAGCTCGGCCGGATCTAGCCGGTAAGGGCCCTTAGTATTTCCATCACCTTGCACTGGAAACTAAATTCCTAGGCCAACTGACGCGACAACGGTTCCCACACATAAACCCCTCCGCGTCGGCTCATTGCCCAGCCATCATCTCTCTAACCCCAGTCCGGATGGCCAGCTTCCACTGGTCGGAACAGCCCAGTGGACTACCTTGGGCCCTGAAGATCTCACAGCATTGGCTCAGGTAACCGAGAAACCTCCTACCCAATTTGAGGCAACTGGTCTTGCTGGAAGGGCAAACGTATCACACATTAGTTCTCCCCAGCGCTTGAGTCCCGCCGTCCCGCCCGATCCACTGAGCTACCATCACACCGGAGGCAGTGCTATCCGTATGCCACCAAACAACGCACTCCCCCACAGTCACTCAGGTAATCCGGACATGCGTAATCCAGTAAAAGCCCCCGAGTTGGTGGGCCTGGATGCTCCCTTGAGAACTCCCCGTCCAGTCTCTCCCGATCGGACTCTTACCAATTCAGCGGAACCCATCAATGCACTGGACCAAAGAGGCGACCTCGAAACGCCTTTTGCCATGCCGGGACCAGCCGTAATCGAGGATCATGACACCGCACTCTCCTCTCGCCCAGCGACACCATCCCGAGTTGCCTTTGGCGCGCCGAACCCAGCCATTGGCAAGGGCAAACCCCTTTCTCCTGTGGGAGATGCGCAGCCAGCGGACCACACCTTAAGCAAGCCAACCTCCCGCCAGTCTCGGTCCCAAAAATGGAAAGTATCAAGCGGATTGCTTCAGAGCATTTATTCCGCCTTCCAGCCGAGCATAGACCGGTCGGCCTCGAAAGTCCCGCGGCCGAACCCGAGACCGCAGAAGTTGGAGGACCCGCTTAGCCGCAGTATACTCGAGCCGGAGCAGGTGCAAGAGCTAATCAGGTGTTGCACAAACGAGCTCAGAGCTCGAGGTATGATACCACCAACCTTGACATTCCGTCAGGTTTAGATGTAACATCCCTGTACATACCAGCCCGAGATGTATTGACAAACCTCTACTCCGTAGCTCTCGACATGCCTTTTTTCCTGCTGCCTTTTCGGCCGGCGTCCGACCCCGTCGCTGTGCGAGTTTTTCTGCACAACTATTTCTCTGACACTGCAATGATGTCTGGGGAGCTACTAGAGCAGAAACTACGGATAACTGAGCCCATGGCGCGTAGCCCCAAAGCCCACAGACTTCTTCAGTTTATACAATACTAACTGACGAGCAGGTCATATCAGGGATTATCAAGTGGTGCTGGAGTAGGTTAGAAGGTGGAGTTGTCGGTTGGGATGCCTACGAATTATTCAAAGTTGGGGAAAAAGGTAAGCACGCTTCGACCCAGGGCGCTTGAGAGGGTTGGCCCAACTGAAACCGGCCAATCACCTAGATTCGAACTGGGCACGGGATTCGTTCCGGGTATTCATTCCGCTGTGTGTGGACACTGAATCCCGATCAAAGATCATTTTCGACTTCTTTGATCTGTTGGCCGCCATTGCGGCCCACTACAAGACCAATGGATTAGGCGGAAGGAAGCTGTCTCGCATGGCAGCTTGGTGGGCCTTTCAGATACGGGACACTGGTAGTGGCTTTGATGGTGGATACAAAGCCTGGCTAACGTACGCAAAAGTTCAGAGAGAAACGTCATGAGCCCCGAAAGTGCTAACACTTTGGACAGGGCAGCCGATGCTACCAGCCACCTTTTCTTCGCATATCTTCGAAGTCTATCTCCCCACAATAGCAGTAGTGTTTCTGTGCTACCAACAAATCTGCAACGACTCCTTCAGGCAACCGAGTACCCGCCAGAGAAGCCAACTTTGATGCAAACAACTACGACCAGGGTAGCAATGATTGTTGACACCGTTTCCCCGACGCCGTTCGCTTTGATACGGCGCGGGGCACGCTATCAGTATCGTGACGAGGACGAAGCACTACAAGAGTTCTCCGAGTATAAAGACCCGACCCAGGCACTGACAGAGGAATGCCGCAGAGTTCTTAGAGCAATCTCTGCGGCAAATCAAACTCACCCGCCGGTTGTTTCCGGTACCAATGATGTCTCATGGTCTAGGTTCGAAGATTTGGGCTTCTCAGACAAGGAATTCTCCAGTAATTTTCTCGCTTCCGCTTCGAATCCAAAACGGCGCAGCCTTCACCCAACAGCATCGCCCGCTGGGCCAATCGCTCCATCCTGGGCGGATTTCCTCAACTCCGGTTTTGTGGACGAGAGCCAGAACACGCCAAAAGATCTATGGCTATTACCCCCAAATATGGCTCTGCCGTCTATGCCCGCTAAACATCGACAGCAGCACGACTCAAGACTACATAACTCACGGCCAGAGAGTAACAATAGTGCTGATTCCGATGCGTCGGAGCCTGGTGAATTAGCAAGCCTAACGAAATTCGATCTCGATGATGCGTTTTGGTGGGTTTGGATGAGCAGCCTCGCTGCCGAAGAGACCAGGGAGCGAAAATCGGCCTTCGGTCGCTGTGTAGTGATGGAAACCCGGATCAGGGCCGGCAGGTGGATGGTAATAGAGGAGCTGGCTAAAGGGGGAGAAGACAAGGGACTCGAGCTTGATCGTGTCTATACTTCGCGAACGAAAGGCTTCATGAGGCGCCTCCGGGCGGGCAGCGCCACGGATATCAGCAGGGCGGGCGTCGAACCCGAACAGCGAGGCCCCCGCCGCCACGGCGGTGGCCAAAATATATGATGAGGAGGCCATCAGAGCCAGTCTACCTTTCTAATACTGGCCCTGGTCGTGATCTTTCCCAGCCGACGATGCAGACAAATGGCACGCTAATTAAATAAAGCACAGCGCGTGTACGAATGGCATAATCAAGAAGATTAAAGTTAGCCACTTGACAGCCGAGAAGTACCAAAAACTCCAACTTGACCTAACCTCCGCAGTCAACCTACCTAAGTGATGATCTTTCGGATGCCATGAACGAAGGACTAAGTCTATAGGCCTGCATCTCCCTTTTTGTTCTAGCTACAGGTAGGAATGCAATTCATCCCTTACGTCGCCCACCTTTACCGTTTGCATAAGTAGCTTGTCCACCGTCCCCTGGATGGGGGGGTGCTTACTTGTCACTCAAATTGAGGTTCCTCTCAGGAATCTCTAGGACCTCGGCTCCAAGCAGTGCGTCCACAGCTCTGTTGCACTCTAGGTAGATTGGTGCCACATCGTCGTCGTGGCAATCTATAAAGTACTATGTAGTAACTACCTTACCTAGTGTTTGTCGGATTTCGAATTCCACCTGTACCTGTATTTCAGTTGATATTCCAAGGTACCTATTAATCATTACTAGCCCACTAATCGTTCCAGAGTCAGGCTTCCCATACGCTATTGAAAGCAGTATCCCTGTTTCAAGGTTCTCTAGAGGGTGGGTATGCATGTCAAAAACAAGAAGTGTAATAACTATAGTAGTATCTGAAAAATGGTGTGCTAAAGTAAGATATACTGACTCATAAACGTGGTATGTCCGAATGCTACTGTAGATACATATGTAGATATGTTGGCTCTCTGCGTCTTCCCATCCGTGATGCAGTGTATTGGGTGGGTGCATGAGTGGATGGATGGGATCACTTTGCCGACAATGGTCCCCGCTTTTTAAACCACATCGGCAAACGTGCAAATAAATGGCCGGCCACTCCTCCCGTCACGAGCGGGCAACCTCGCTCGGATCCTATGATCTGCCGCCTCTCGCACGACCTCGGTCACCAAAAATGTCAGAAGCCCTCGTCGACGAGATTGAAGCCATCAACTCGATATACGGCGACAACACCCTCGTGCACTCCGCTCAAGACCGGGATCCCGCCATCTTCATTCTCACTCTGCCCGGGGAAACCGCTTCGTTACGTGTGCAGTTCCCACAGACCTACCCAGATGTCCCTCCTACTGTCCTGGGAACACACAGTTCCGGCGTGGCCGGCAAACGCGGTGCTGCAGCACGCGACCTGGCCCTCTTCCGGGATGCCGTGAGCGACGTGTACGAACCGGGACAAGTGTGCCTGTTTGACGCCATAGAGAAAGTACAAGAGCTGTTATCCGCCGCCGCCAGGGAGGGCGAAGACGAGGCCGAGGCCGAGGCCGAGGACGAGGACCATGAATTTCCCCCTGAACGCGGCGATGGCCCGGATGAGCCTACCATCACCGCTGACTCAACGGAACCCGGCGCGGGTGACCTGGGGCCACCGCCGCCCTGGACGCTCTCCCTCCCCTTTGTCGAATGCAAGTCCACCTTTGTCGCCCGCTGCGCGCCGGTGGCCTCTCCCTCCCAAGCAGCCTCGTTCCTCGCCCACCTTTTAGCCTCGGACAAGCGCGTCCGGACGGCCACGCACAACATCACGGCCTGGCGCATCCGGGGCCCCAACGGGACCAGTTTCCAGGACTGCGACGACGACGGGGAAACGGCCGCCGGCGGGCGGCTGTTGCATCTCATGCAGCTTATGGACCTGTGGGACACCATGGTCGTCGTGACGCGCTGGTATGGCGGGCAGAAACTGGGACCGAGGCGGTTCGCCCTAATCAACCAGACGGCGAGGGACGCATTTGTGAGGGCGGGGTTGGTGAGGGAGGAGGCTGCGGCTGCTGGAGGCGGGAAAAAGAAGAGCGGGAGATGATGGCTGGCAGTTGAGTTGGGTGATGATAACTCAGGGCCGTGAAGCAAAAAAAAAAAAAAATTAGAAAAAGAAACTGAGAGGGGGACTTTTTTTTGTGGTATCTATATACTACAGACATTGCCTTTTTTGGGGGGGAGTAGATAAAAGGTACAAAAAGCTCACCGCCCAGCCCCATTCCCGCGCCGGTCGAATGGAGGTGTGACGGCTACGAAAATCCTGAAAATCAGGATTTTACTTCTCGAGGGGGGAGTCGAACCCACGGCCTCTTTCGGTTGGCGTTCCACCCGGTCTCTCCCAATGCCGCTGAGCTAACTCGGTGTTAGCTCAATTGGGAGAGGCGGTGATTGTTGAGCATGCGGACCTTGTATATATACCCCTGGCGGGAAGGAGCCCGAGCGAGGGGGGTTGGGATGGAACATGGTGGTGGCCGGGAAGGCACCCTAACAATCACCCCAAAACACTTTGCAAACACTGGCCACCACACCTTTTGCGCCCTCCGCCCATCTATTCCACCCCACCCATCGCCTCGCTCCCCAAGAGCGGCGACAGCACCCCCAACGCCAGCTCGGCCTGCTCCCTCGAAAGAATCACCGCCCCAGCCCTCGCCGTAGACAGATACGACAGCTCGGCGCCCTGCTCCATCTCCATCTCCCCGACCAACCTCCCCGCAACACCCGACACTATGCCCGTCGCCTCGAATGGCTGTCCAACCAAAAAATATCAGTCACAAATATCTCCTCATCAAAAAAATGCAGGGAAAATTCCAGAAGCAAAAAAGTCCGGAGACCAACCAACCAACCAACCAGAAAGGGGTGGGTGGGTATAAACAAGTAAGGTATGTATGTACATGTACATGTACAAGCCAAAAAAAAAAAAAAAAAAAAGAACTCGGACTCGGGACTCGACATACCAGGTCCGCCAAATCCAAAAAGATCGGCACAAGCCCGCCATCCGTCGGCCCCACCAGCGAATCCCCAAACAAACCCAGCCACTCCCGGTCCAGCAGCAGCGAGGGAGGATCATCGTGCGCGAGCGTCAGGCTCAGGAACCGCGGCTGCGCGGCCAGCGCCGCGACCACGCTCGTGTAGAGCTTGGCGTCGATCGTGTCGACCCAGCGCGGCGCCCGCCTCGTTGCTGCCGAGCCGGAGCCGGAGCCGGAGCCGGAGCCGTTGCGGCCGCTGGCGCTGGCGCTGGCGCGCGAGCGGGGGAAGGGGGAGGTGGGGGTGTTGAATGTGCGGATGCCGGTGCATTGGACCAGGGTGAGGTCTGGTTCGAGGTGCGGGGTGATGTTGCGCTTTCTGAGGAGGTCGAAGGTGCGCTGTTGGAGGTCGCTTACGCTTACGCTTGCCGGGCCTTGGTCTGAAGCAAAGGACGGGGTGCCGTCGCGGGGGGCTTTGCTTCTGTGGCTGGGGCCGGATCCGTGGCGGCGGTGGCTTGCTGCTGTGGGCGAGGGGTTGGCGGAGATGAGTTGAGACTGGTCGTCGTCGGAGAAGGCGAACCCTTTTGAGAGCAAGGTCGTGACTACCGCCTGGCGGTCTTTGGTTGGCACGAGGATGAAGTCGGAGTCTGTCAGGCATGTTTATTTAGCCGCATCGTCCTTGTTTGGGAGGGGGGTTTTTTTTTTAAAAAAAAAAAAAAAAAGAAAAAAAGCCGGGAGAACGTTCTTCGACGGCCGCTCTTGAACCCATGCTTGGGGCAGACTTGTATAAACAAGGGTGCGTGGCGTTGAGATACGTACAGTACGTTGTGATGAAAAAGATGGGGATATTCGCTAGAGCCAGTGGCGACGTCAGATCTGCAACCCGCGAACCGGCATCCATACCCGTGCCATGGACGCTGAGGGCGGCATAGGTGTCCTTGGAGATGGCTACTGTCTTGGCCTGAGCCTTCGACAGACGCTCGATGGCGGGTTGGAAGACGGACGTCGCCCAGGCCGAATTGCATACGATGGAGCACTCGATGGGAGTGACGCTTATGTTAAGGAAGCCATGGCTATTGTTGTTAGTCAGGTCCTCCGTGCCACACTGGCCTGGGTTCTGGCTGGGCGGGAGGAGGATCTTAAGGATGGCCTGGAGAAGGTTGGAATAGAGGTCTAGAGGAATGTGGATCAGGCTTAGGGTGCCGTCCTGCCCAAAGAGTCAGCATTGGCGAGGGAATATCATGTGATAGCATGAGACGCAAATCTGAGGATGCCGTGACACGAAGTGATAGCTGTTTATAGACGACGCTTCGCAAAGAGAGCTAAACTCACTAGGAACGACACCTGCGCGTTCATGGTTCTGTGCGGGTACCGTTGCAGCGGCGGTGCTTGGCCAGAGAGAACTACGCAAGCTCGAGTGCCCAGTTGTTGCCCAGTTGTTGATCCGGTGCTATGGGAAACGTGGAGGGTTCAGATGGGATGCGGATGTGAATGTTGCATGCTCGTATAGAACAAGGAGGTGGGCCTCGGGCCAACCCCTACTCGTTCTTTGTTTCCGCACAATAACGGAACGGTCTCACAGAGAGAATGGGAACTAGACGAGCAAGGTGGCAAAATGAGGATAGGCCGAACAAGCTGTAGTCTCGTGAAGCCGAGCTGTGCTTATGAGCGCAGCGACTTCGTTTTCTCCGACAGCCAACCCGAGATGAACTGTGGTGAAATATGAGAACCCCAAACTGGCAAAATAGGGGATGAAGTGTTGGATTGGATCCCAAGGTATGACAACCTAATTGAGGTGCTTGTAGGGGCGTTATGACAAGTGATCCGGCCGCGCCTGTCCCAGATTTCGTATCGATGACACGTGAGATTCCAATTCAGGCCAAGCTTATCCAGTGTGTGTGGTGTGCGCATCCGTCCAGGACGGGTATTTCCTTTTCCTAATGGTCGCCAACGAGGGAGGGTGAGGGCACGGCTGCGTCTGGAAAACACACCTGCAGCTGAAAAGGAGGTTCCGGCTTCTCTATGAGATGGCGTGGTCCCCGGAAGATACTTTTAAGAATGGCGGGAAAACGCTATCATCACAGAGCACAGCATATGCGGTCTGGAAGCAGATGAATGGTAAAAGAGAATGGTAAGAGGATAGATAAGAGATTGGACTTGATGGATCCTGGGAGAACCCCGTAGATAGGAGAGGTCCTTGCAGCGAGGATCAGATCGGATCGACGAACCTTAGTGCAGCAATTCCGCTCTTGGGAAGACGGACGGGGAGGAAACAAGTATTTACTGGGCTGTGTCTGGACCTTGCGTGAAGAGCGCTGTTGACAAGCTTCCCGTGACCTCGGAAGAGAAGCCATGAAAGAGGTGCCATGATGCCAAGCCACTGAGCTAGAGGGTTCTGGGGACTTGGCTCCAGGCTTTTCTGCAGGTGGCGGGCCTGGGGACGTGGGGGCAGCACCATATCAAAGTGAAAGGAGTTCAAGATCAGCCACAGCAGGGAGGAGGTTTGGTCGCTCTCTAGACTTCTAGAAGAGGAGAACGATCTGACAAAAAATAAGTGAAAATGGATTTCGGGGGCAATGAGGCATGTAGTGGTTGGGGAGTGAAGCCGGACTGGAGCATCACCCCCCAGGTGAATTCCACAAGGGGAAGAAGCCAAGGGGAAGCCAAGGGGAAGCCAGGCCACACCCCCTTGTGGCAATTGAAGCACCCCGCATCCGAAGACACGATGCACCACCCACCCCCAAGCCGTAGCTGCGGCATGTTCCGGGCTCGGGCTCCGAGAACTGGCAAGGGGTATGGGCAATACGAAGCAGGAAGATTAATAACGCTATACCATTCCGGCGAATACAAAACCCACCGACGCGGCCGCCGGTTCTTGGATGTAACCCAAGGCAGAGAAGACATGACCACGCCTTCTCGTAAGGGGGCTCGTGTATAATCGGGTGTGACGGATATGGGCTGTTGTGGAAGCCGAGCTGTCCTCCCATCAGTGGGAGACAGATCCGCCGTCACTATCCGGTAGCAACCAAAATACATTGGTGCAACTTCCGAGAACCTGCTTCTCAGCTTCCACCTCATTTCTTGATGCCAACGACGACTAAATTTCGGGGGCTCTCGCGGTAATCAAAAACCGTCTCAACCCAGCAGTCGCGGACTGTGTCCGAGTGCTCACGGAGGAACAACCAACGATCCGTTACGATGAGTGACTCGACGACGCAGGCACTAAAAGCCATCAGGCTCCAGACAGCACTCAGCTCTCGCTTCCGATGCCGGAATGCCTCCTCGTACTGCGCAATCTCTTCATCCGTGATGTTACCCATCTTCTCCCTGATGGTCTGACTGTATTGGCTGAAATCCGAAACAGTTGTCAACTTCGTTATCGCCCCCCGCACGTAAGCCTGGAAGGAGGTATAGCACTGCTTGCGCAGAGACCCGATGACCACAGGGTTGGTACTCGAGTTGAAGGGGCTCTCCGTGTCAGTCTCCTGGCCATGGTAGACTCTCGAGATGACGCCCCGATCTAGGAAAATCTTTTGCAAAACGGCGCGGTAGAAATGTCGAGTAAAGAAGGCATCGCTCTCCTCGTCGGTCCAGTTCTGGGGCGCCTGGCATGCCATCATGCGAGCAGTGATGTTGAGCCGGACGCCGTCGCCGCCATACGTGGACAACCGCTCGCTCATCGGGAAGCCCTGGGGATCCCGTCTCTCCGACTCCCGTGCCACTCGGGCATTGATGGGCTGCAGAGATGGCCGACTGAAGGGGGGCTTGTATGTTGGAGGGCCCAACTTCTCCGTGAGCAGGTTGTAACAGCAGCCGACAATGGCAACAGCCCGGATGCACGGATTCAGGACCATGGAGCGAATGCCATAGTGGGACAGATTGCCGCAAGAGTGGATTGAGATGGCCATCAGACGCAAGTCTTCCTGCCGGACTCCATCCTCTTGGCCACGTAGCTGAGCAAGGACACCGGTCAAGTCTGCGTGCTCGAGACGGCCGACGACGTACTCGATGGTGCCTTTGCCTTCCCCAACGGCATATGTGGCCTGCAGCTCCTTTCTGGATCTGAGGTCGATAGTGGCAATTTCCTCCTCGGATATGCCAAGCTCTTTTGCTGCGCGCTTCAGAGCTTCCTCGTCGTTGTGTAGCGACGGATCCACTACCTCACGTATCTTGTGATAGAGCTTCTTGTTTCGCACGCGCTTCTCTCTCTCCGCCAGACCGGATAGGATGTCGAGGTCCTTGGCACCGGCCATGTTAGCCTCCTTGCTTTCCACAGCAACAATGTGCCTGTTGTAAGGGGGGCTGGCAAGAGTCCGTCCGAGGTAGTTTTGTCCGCTACCAAAGTCTACAAGGTGGGTGAGCTCGGCGCCCGAGGCACGAGCAACATCCTCGGCCAGTCTGTCGATGTATCCGGCGAAGTGGGTGACTTCGTGAACCTTTTTGGTCTTCATTCCGAGCGCAACTTGCCTCGGAAGAACCGGCAGCTTCGGCCTGCTTGGGCGGAAAGACCGGCGCAGAGAAAACTTTCTGATGTCCTTGGCATACTGAATCAGCGATTCAGGGGGCGTGTGTGACGCTGGAGACGGCGAAATTGTAGATAGGTCATCCCGCATCAGAAAATCCAAAAGCGCCATGGGCTGCATTTGAACGAGATAGTCCTGCCATTCTTTCGGTATGGCCGCTACAAACAGGCCTGGGTCGGTAGTAAAGAAATCAAGAATGTGGACGCCGCCGCAGAGAAACCGAAACAGGTCCGAATTGGCAGCAAAATGAAGTAAACTGTCCACATATTCTTCTGTTGAGGAGAACTCATCCGAGTACGGGAGGGGCCTCTCGGGCCTCGTCTCAAATGGGCTCATGATTTTCTGGTGGTATTTGGTGTGTGTCTTGCAGTGGCCGAGCAGGTAAGTGAGTTTTGGGTGAAATCCACTCCAAGGGGGTATGGGTTCGGGCAGCGCTTGAGCTCTTGGGGATTGTCGGGTAATACCAGGCGTCAACACCCGGCAGCCATTTTGTCGGATTTTTATCGGCAACATCCGCTTGGTCCCCTGCCGCAGCTTTGGAATCTCGAACCCGCTGTCCGCGGCATTGGCATTGAACCCAAGACATGCTTTTGAGGGAAATCGGCTGAGGGTTTTGGCTGCAACTGACAAGATGGTACAGACCCTTTTTGTCTGCATTGACATTGGGGCTGAATCTCTGCTAACTGGGATCCAGGTGTTCATCTTCGGCGTCAACTTCAACGAGCAGAAGCTCGTCAAGGTGCGCCGAGTCGCATCCTCTCCTCCCCGTGCCCGCGCACTCACCTCCTCCTAGAAAGCGCTCGAATCCTTTTACGCCCTTGGCCCACAAACATCAGCTCGCATTCTGGCCAAATACTATATCCACCCGCGCGCGAAGATGGGCACCCTGCCGCCCAAGACCCTCACAGCCCTGACGGCCGAGCTGTCGACAATGACCATCGAAAGCGACGCGCGGAGGCTGGTCCAGGACAACATCAAGCGGCTGCGCGATATGGGTACATATCGCGGTAGGAGACACGCCATGGGCTTGCCAGCGCGTGGCCAACGGACAAGGAACCAGACCGAGACAGCCAAGAAGCTCAACAAAATCGAACGGAAGGGTTGAAGGGAAGAAATGGGCTGAGACGGTGGTCTGGAATACACGTCTGCGCGAGCTGTTTGAGGCCATGCCCAGCTCCGGCCAACTCGCGTCTCTAGATATGCGGGGCTCGCGGGCGCATTCGGACGGAAAGACGATGGGGTATCCCCGGTCGAGCAACGGCGCACCGGTGTGTGTTTCTATGTATGTACAATACGGAATAGACAGACAAGGGCAAGAAAAAGGCATTGATCAACACCTCCCTTCGGTAGTCGGCCGAGCTCAGCCGATCAAAGCTCTCTCTCTGCGCTCCGAAACGCTCCCGAGAACAACCTAGGCAACTTATCCTCCAGCACAGGCTCGCCCGCCTTCTGCATTTCCTCAGCGACGGCATCAACCTCCTTCCACACACGGAGCAAATTCCCACCGACGACCTTTGCTGCGTCCTCGTCACTAACCCCCTGTCTCAATAACTCAGCCACCAAATCCGGAAACTTGGACACATCTTCCAACCCCTCAGGGGTCTGCTGTATCCCGTCAAAGTCGCTCCCAAACCCAACATGCTCAAACCCAATCCTCTCCCCAATATGCATAACATGCCGCACCACCTGCTGCAGCGTCGAGTTCGCCGGATAAAACTCGGGCAACCCGTCGTCCCTATCAGGCGCCTCCACGCACGAGATAAACCCGGGGTTGAAATTCACCATCACCAACCCCCCTTTCCTCCCCACCGCATCCAACACCTCATCCGGCACGTTCCGCGGGTGCGGACACACGGCATACGCGCTCGAGTGGCTGAAAATCACGGGCGCCCTGCTCCCCTCCCATACCTCACCATCCTCCTCCTTCTTGTCTTCACCCCCTTTGCCTGCCCCCAACACATCCAGCATCGTCTCGACACTGGTATGCGCCAGATCCACAATCATCCCCAGCCTGTTCATCTCCCGCACCAGCCCCCTCCCCTCGGGGCTGACGCCGCCCCAGACGGGGGGCGCTTTGCGCAGCGGGTGTTCCCACAGCGCGGCGTCGGCGAAGCGGTTGCCGCAGTTGTGGGTCAGCGTTGCGTAGCGGACTCCCAGGGCGTGGAATTGGCGGAGCACGGCGGCCGAGTTGCCGATCTGGTGGAGGCCTTCGATGCCGAGCGGGGAGATGAGTTGGCCGTGGCGGAAGTGGTGCAGGGCGGTTTTGCTGGTGACGGTGGGCGGGGAGAAGACGGATGAATGGGCTTGGCGGAGGCGGGACAGGAGGTCGATTTGTTGGAGGGTTTGTTGGACGACTGGGAGGGTTGGTCAGGACTGGAGACCTATAGAGAATGTCAAGCTGGGAGAGGAAGGGGGTGTTCCTACTGGGGTGGTAGTTCTCGTCCGAATAATCGGTTCCGTTTGCAGGGCATGACCAAAAGACGCTCCAGAAGGCTCCGCCGTTCATGCCGGCTTTGAGACGCGGGATATCGACGTGGCCGAGTAGGCCGCCCTCGGCGAAGGGCTTGCTGAAGGTTTCATTGTAGATTTGGTTGTTGTAGAAGGCCCTTATGAGTATGGCCAGGTCATTGTGTCCATCTGACCATGAAATTAGCCGCTGTAGATGGTGTCAGATTATAGACGGTCATTGGTGTTACCAATTAATGGGGTGTGACCCAAGATGTGTTTGACACGTTCTTCGATGCTCTGGGGTTTTGCTGGGCTGAACCCGGAACCAAGGCACAGCGAGTGACCAGGAAGCCGAAAGAAAGCCGCAAGTAATAATAACGGTATCACGCATAACGCCGTCTTTGCAACCCGGGATGTCCGACGGAGGTGCCGAAACAGGCCGGTATCGCTGGCTGGGGGCCGAGCCCAGGCAACGGCCCTTGCGGCCGTAGGAAGCACCTTGTCGGCTTTCATCTGCCGCTCTGAAACATATACGCTGCGATATTAAAATAACTCCACTTAGAGGCGTACAATGCCTGGAAGACCGTAATGCTATTCAATGACGGGGATGGAGTCGTCAGGGCCACAAAGTGGACCAACATCTGGAGGGGATGATACGAGAGGGTCGATGACAAATACGGAGATACGGATACGGCTCGGCCTGGAGGTTTGTTCGAGTTGGCCGGCCATCGACGCAATAGACACTCGAGCACGCACTTGAAGGACTTCTCTGGTCTCGATGTATTATTACAATTACACTTGCTTCCAAAACTACCTAAAGTACCCAGGGATAAGCCTCAATGCTGCGTTGTTATGTACCTTTAAAAATCAATTCCTCGCAACACTTGCCCTCTTGATCGGGTGTTAGCGTGGCTGCTCTGCACTAACAGAGCTCTGCTGTGTGCTCTCATTGAATTGTTAGCTAATTGAGCCACTTCCTAGGCGGCCTCACACAGTGGTCGCCTCTTTCGGCCGACTCCATCAGTTTGGTTCAACTTCTCTAGGTACAGTGCCTTACGTCATGGTTTGGGGTATATTAAGCCTGGCACGCTTAATATAGTACATACTCTGTTTCGTGCAAGAAGTTCTTCTGGCGGTGAAATAGATGACTTAAATATGTTTTAGTTGGGTCACAACTGCAGTGACTGTTGCTTGCTGATACTGCGTATTCTGCAGGAAGAAAGTTGTCTCCTGCAGTTGCTCTTGCAGTTGGTGCTGCATCTTCCGTGTTTCAAGTGTCGGTGTGTGCTGAGACCCCTGGCCCTGGGAACAGTCTGGCGGTCCTGGGCCATTTCAGTTGGACCCTGCCGCCACGCAGGGCAGGGGTGGGCGGAAGAGCTGGGCCTGGGTGGGCAGCGGCCTCACCAAGCTGTGCGGGCAGACAGGTTGTCGCTGACAACGGCCCAGTGCGCCGTCCAATGAGACGTGGGATCTGACTGGGCATCTGCACCTCCGGTCGGGTGCCCTTTAGTTGGGATGGATGCATGTTCTTTCCATCTTCAAGACGGAACCCTCTTTTTTTGCGGATCCTCGTTTTTGTTCAACCTCCCACTTCCCTTTTAGGCGACATCATCGCTGTCTGTGAGCTGTCATCTTTGCGCCTCGGAACCTCTGATACTGGACCTCCACTTTCTCCATCCCACCAACGCATCCTTTACCCACCTTGGCCGCCCTCCAACCCACGAAGCCAAGATTTGGGTCAGCCTCAGCCTCAATTGTCCGGACGCAAACTCTGGCTTCCCCTGCATCTCCCCAGACTCGGAGCTGTGCCACGACTGGGTCGCAGAAGAAGATCAACAACACTCGAATAGCCTCCAGCTTAAATTGTATCCCGCCGGCCGAAAAGTTGAGAACGACGACGTAAGCGCCCGACCGGCTCTCTCAGCAAAGATGCCGGGTTTCGCAGATTCGTTCTGGTCGAATGACTACGCCGCAGGTGAGCTCCGACTCCAGGGACCGACACAATGGGCCTGAATTTTGTGTCTGACTGAATACAAAAGGACTCGGCGTCCTGTTCGGCAAGCTACAGCAAGGCGTCGTCGAGAACCGCCAGATCATGACCGTGGCCCGCATGCGCGCCGAAGCCGAGGAGGTCTACGGTCAGCGTCTCGCCGAAATTGCCCCTGCGGTAGACAAAGTCCAAGGCGGGTTTGGCCGCGACGATGGCGCAAGCGTGCGGAAGGCCTACGAGGGCGTGCGATCCGAGATGGAGGATGCCTCCAAGAACCACAAGAAGATTGCGCAAAACATCCGCGACTTGGTAGTAAACCCGTTCTCACGCTGGTGCGACGCCCACGAATCCCGGATACAAGACTCGCATGAGGAGTTGCAAATGCGGATCAAGGCCCACGATAAGCAGGCCGAGGCCGTCAAGAAGCTCAGGAGCAACTACTTCAACAAGTGCCGTCTTGTCGAGGACATCGAGGAAGAGAACAAGCTCGCTTTCCAGGATCCCGAAGCCAGCCCTCAGCAGCTGCAAAATATTCCTGAGATTAAGGTGGAGCAGGAGCCCGCAGAAGAGGAGGAACCTCTCGAGATCGGCGACCAGATATACACCCCGGAACAAGTCAAGAAGATCCTCTCGCACATGCTGGCGACCGTCAAAATGGGCGAAACCAAGGTTCCAATCCTCGGTACCTACCAAAACACCTCTGCCGGCGCAGATATCGTGGAGTACGTCCAGCAGCACATGGGAAGCACAAGCGTGAGCTTCGCCGAAAGAATTGGCCAAGACCTGGTCACGCACGGGTTCCTGCGCTTGATCGGCAACGTGGGGAACACATTTGCCAACAGCTCCAAGCTCTTTTACCAATGGCGTCCAAAGGCCTTTGAGACCGCCGGCATTCCTGAGAAGAAAGCGCTTGGAAGGACCTTCTCCATCCCGGTGGCCGGCTCTGACGGCTCCGACTCGCCAGTGGTGGGCACCGTGACCGAGTACCTGGCAAAATGGGACGTTCTCAATACCTCGCGGCCGAACGAGACGCCAGCTGAGCGCATGCGCCGGGAGGCCCGGGAGGCGGACGAGAGATATAAGGCCGGGGTTCATAAGCTCGACGAAATGCGCTGCGAGCTGGAGGAAGCCATCTATCTGCATCTCAAGTTTCTGGAGCGCTGCGAATTGGACCGGCTCAAGGCCATCAAGACGGTCATCTTGGACTTCTCGGGAACCATTAGCAATGTGATCCCCAGCCTGCAGTCCACTGTCGACAATATGATGCTCTATCAGGAAACTGTGCAGCCACTTGGGGATCTGCGCTATCTCCTGGAGAACTATCGGACTGGTAGCTTCACGCCCAAGGTGGTGGTCTATGAGAACTATTACAACAAGGTCGATGACCAGACCTTTGGCGTAGACCTCGAGGCCCGTGCCAGGGCAGACCGGAAACGGGTGCCTGTTATCATCACTACGCTCCTCACATATCTGGACCACCACTACCCCGATCTCGAGGGCGACGAGGCCAGGAGAGGAGTGTGGTTACATGAGGTCCCCCTCGCCCAGACTCACAAACTGAGAGCCAGGGTCAACAACGGGAAAGCGCCTGCTCTGGAGACGTTTGCTGAATTTGATATACCCACCGTCGCGAGTCTTTTAAAGTTGTATCTCCTTGAACTTCCAGGTATGTTTGGTTGGAGACCCCTGGGCGCTGAATCACATACTGATGATAATCAGATTCCCTTGTCTCCTCGCACGTCTATGAAATCATCCGGACCATCTACACGACTCCAACATCAGACGGCGAAACCGCGCGAATTCCTGTCTTGCAGCAGACACTCTCCCAGCTACGCCTCACTAACATTGCGTCGCTTGATGCCTGCATGAACCATTTCACCCGCTTGATTGACCTTACATCAGCCGACGAGGAGTACATCTCTAAGCTGGCGACCACCCTTGCCCCTTGCGTACTGCGCCCGCGCACCGAGACGTCTCTGACGCTGGAGGAGAAGCACGCTTACCGCCTCGTCCGCGATCTCTTCGCGCACAAGGATTCGATCTTCAACGAATTGAAGCGGATGTCCACCATGAACTCCTCTGGCTCCATCAAGGCTCCTCAGAACCGGCCACGAGCGATCTCCACCGACGAGAGCAACCGCAAGGCGCACATGGAGGAACGTAACCGGGCGCTCCTAGAGAAGGCCAGCGGCAGCCGAAGCCGAGCCACATCTCCCGCTCCCAGCCCCCGGGCATCAACCCACCGCCGTGACAGGAGCGTAGGCGGGCCGGAGACACGGTTCCCCATTTCAACCAACCTTTCGAGTCCCACCAGCGAGCACAGGAAGCGCACAAGCCTAGGCCCGGTCCTCCCCAAACGGACGAGTCTCGAGGTCCCGGCCGAGTCTGACTCTTCCATGAGTTTGAGCCACCCATCCGACGGCAACTTCATCATGAACGGGATTGCGGCGATGACTGCGCCGCCTGCGACAGCAGCAGATCCGCAGCTAGCCAAAGTGGGGGAGCAGACGGGCATGATTGAGAAGCGGAACAGTTTGGGCCGGAGCGGTGCCCGATTTTCCTCCGGCCGCCGGGTGACACCCGCTTCTGCCGCGGCGAGGACGGCGACACCACCTCCGCACCATCAGCAAACCAACAGTGTGTCGCAGGAGCATGGAGGACAGCAGCAGCAGCAGCAGCAGCAGCATACACAACACGGTGTCACACTTGTGGACGCGCCCATGAACTACTAGTGATGGTTACATCGGACGATCGAAGCGGGAGTGGGATGCTGCGATGTTATGAGCGTTGGGCGATACTGAGCGAGGAAATGAGGGCAAGGGAGACAGCATGACGTGATGATGGTAGGACAGGCGGAGCGAGTGAGTTCGGTTCCATGTATCTGTGCTGTGCTACACTTGTACGAGTCCTTTTTCGGAGGCAGCCGTGATTCTTTTTCTTCTGGTTCAAACTTGACGGTTCGTTTCGTGACTTTCGACTGGGCAAACAGCGGCTCGCCCGTTTTCTTTGTTCATGTACTTGGGGCCGTTGGGAGTGTTTGCCTTGCCGCAAGGCGGAGTTCGGGATATATTGGGTGGGTTCAATTCACGAGATATGCCGTTTGATCCCCATGTTGGTTGCTTTGTCCCGATCCAGTGCCGTGTTTGCATGTTGAACCTGTTCAAGTTGGCCCCAGTTATTCCAACCGCCACCTCCTAATTACAACTACACTACGGCCACTACGGCCACTATGGCTTCTCTCTGCCAAGGCCGCAAGAAACCGCCATCATCTGCGCATTGGGTTCTTTTTCACTTTCCGAATCTTTTTCGTTGGTACCTACCACTTGTGTCTTAATTCCCTTGCCAATTGTCCTCCTATTATTTATTGCCCCTCAAAAATATTTCCTGGTTCTCCGGACAAAATGTTTGTTATTTTCGTTCCAAATTGAGGACCAACAAACCAACAAGCACAGCCGGTCGACCGAGTCACGCCGGATTCGGTTCAGCGTCCTCACTCGCATTTTCTTTGTCCTCAACACCAACTTTCCTCCAATTGGCCTCCAATGGGTCTATGACACGCCGTCCTCATTGCGCCAATCTCCGCTACAAAATGGGACAACATCTCCTGCAAAGATGTCTCCGGAAAGACGCCACATTCGACACTCGTGCGGACGGTCATCCACGAACGGCCGCTTGATTCCCTTTTAAGACCCCATCCAACCCATATTAGTTGTGCTCCTCTGCACGTCACTTCTATTGCCCAAATACGCGACCAAGCCATGGCTTCCACGGACATCCTCTCCCAAACGCTCTCGTCCATCACCGCCATCAAACTCGACCAGCTTCGAGTGCAAAAGGAGGCGTACGAGAGCAAGAAGCGCAGCCTGTGCGAGGATGTTGTCTCCGAGGTCGACACAGTCAAGCGAGCCAAGAAGCTACTCAGGGGCGCCGAGGAGCTCCGGTCTCTTGGTTTGAAAAAGAATGTCGCGCTGTCGAGTCTCGGCGAGTTCCTCGACCAAGCCGAGTATGACCCCTCGGTCACCGAGCCTCTACTGAAGGAGTACGAGGCCGATATCTACAACAACTTCCGCGCCCAGACGAACAAGTACGAATTCGCCTCGCTTTACGGCAAGCTCGTCGAAGAGTGGATCGCGTCTGGCACCCCGGATCCCGCTTCTACAGTGGATGGATCCGGCTTTGTTGAGGTTGGCCGCGAGGAAATGCATCAACAGCGTGCCACTTGGGAGGAATACGTCTTCAAGGCTAAGGAGACCGACAGAAACGCCATCAAGGCGTACCTGGACGACGTGTTCTCGTCGAAGGAGGCCAAACGGGCTTTGGAGGACATCAAAAAGGGAATGGAGATTTTCCAAAAGAACTGGAAGTTGCAGAGCCACTTTGACGAGACCATTCTCGAGACCGTCATTAGGGGCATGCTGAGGAGCGACATTCTCACGGAGGAGAAGCGAACCACTCTGAGGGACTTTCTGGGGAACGAGGTGGTTCTCTCGGAGATTGCCGATGTGTTGAATATGCGCATGTCCGCCATCGCGACTTGGGCGTGGGACACGCCGCTTATCGTCGAGCAGCGTCGAAATCTCAACGGCCGATACCGGTTCTACACCGACGAGGACCTATTACATTCGATGTTCGTGTACTATGTCGGCTTGCAATGGGCGTTGAAGCTTCGCTCGCTGCTGAGCGCCTTCATCAACGCGGACGGCGTCTGGAAGCCCGACACCAAGCCCATCTCCAAGTCGGACGCTCGTCGCCGCCGCTTCTTCCTCAACGACACTGCTGTGCTCAACCCGCAGTCGGTCCAGAGGAAACGCGACAGCCACTTCCATGAGACCCTTCTTGATCAGCTGCCCGAATCTTTCCACGAAGTCAGAGACTCGTACGGCGGCGACGGCGACCAACAGGGTGACACCAAGTCCAGTCATGTCCGTGTGGTCCAGGAGCTGCTGCAGCGCCTGCAAACCGAGGTTCTGATGCAGACGAACCTGGGCAGAGAGATCACCGTCATCCGCTCAGACTTCAAATGGTTCGGCCCTTCTATCCCGCACTCGACCATATTTGCCGTTCTAGATTTCTTTGGCGTGCGTGCGGAATGGACAGACTTCTTCAAGCGCGTGCTGGAGGGGACGATGAAGTTCAAACAAGACTCGCCGGATGCCCCTGCCCAACCCCGGAAGCGCGGCACGCTCATCAGCACGCCCATTTCCGATTTCATGTCCGAGTCCATCCTGTTCTGCCTCGACTATGCCGTCAACCAGAAGGCCACGGGTACGCGCTTGTATCGCCTACATGACGACATGTGGCTTTGGGGGAGCTCGGGGACGTGCGCAAAGGCATGGAGCGTCATCACCGAGTACACTGCAACCATGGGACTTGATCTCAACTCGGACAAGACAGGCTGTGTGCGGATCGCGAAGGGCAACGGCACAGCGGTGCCGCCCGTCCATCCGGGGACGCTGCCCGAAGGCGATGTGAAATGGGGCTTCCTGAAACTGGACCCCATCGCCGGCCGCTTTCTGATCGACCAAGAAGAGGTGGACAAGCACATCGAAGAGCTGCGCCTGCAGCTGTCAGCCTGCCGCAGCGTCCTGGATTACATCCAGGCCTGGAACATCTACGGGCACCAGTTTTTCGCCAACAATTTCGGCAAGCCCGCCAACTGCTACGGCCGCGCCCACATTGACAGCATGCTCGCCACATTCCGCCGCATCCAGGACAAGCTGTTTCCCGACCACCCCGGCGGCGTCGGCGAGCACCTCAAGCTCACAATCGCCTCCCGCTTTGGCATCGCCCCATCCGACATCCCCGATGGCTACCTCTACTGGCCGCCGTCGATGGGTGGTCTGGGTCTGCGGAACCCCTTTATCTCCCTCCTTCTCTCCCGCCGCCGCGTCGAGAAGAACCCCGAGAAGCTCATGGAGAAATATCTCGAAGAAGAGGAATTCGCCTACGAACGCGCCAAGGCACGGTTCGGCGAGGGCTCGCCGTCCGACGTCGGTTCCGAGGGCAGCTGCGGCGGCGGCGGTGGCGGCGGCGACTGGGATTGGCAGCCGGACGCCGGCGCCGACTGGCGGGACGCGGCCGAGTTTGACGACCTACGCCACGAGCCGTTCATGTCGATGGCCGAGTTCACGCGGTACCGCGAGCGCACCGAGGCGCGGCTCGGGAGCACGTACAGCAAGCTGATGAGCGCGCCCGAGGCGACGTGCGTCATGGCCAGTGGCGAGGTCAAAGCGGCGCTGTCGGACGAGGAGAGTTGGGAGGAGCTAGGGGATTACGAGAAGTGGGTTGTGCAGCTGTACCATAAGGACATGGTGGCGCGGTTTGGCGGGCTCGATGTTGTTGATCAGGGGCTCTTGCCGACGGGGCTGATGACGATGCTGAGGGAGAGTCGGTTCCGGTGGCAGGGGTGAGATGGGTGATCTTGTGTTGAGTAAGATATGCGTTGCAAAAAAATAGTATAAGGGGATGATGGGGTTGAATGTGCCGCCTTGGGCGTTTTGCCAGCCTTCTACATACGAACCGGCTATGAATGCTCTATGTTAGTACTGTACTCGCGCCTCCCACATCGACCGGCTGCCGACAAACAGCAAGCTTGCGCTCTAAGCATAATAAACCTAAATCTCCTCTAAATCAGCAACAGTAAGGGCGGTGCTACAAGCTCAATGGAGGCGTCGTACTTCTGCCCAAAAATTTATTATGACGAAGTTATGTAGTTTACTTTCTAGACTTGGCGACCTGTTTCGGGACAGAAATCCGCCTATTAGCGTGCGGATCGACTTGAAAACTGTATAGTACCTTACATATAGATGCATACGATAGTCACATGCAACCCCTGAGCATCTCGACGTTCTAGATTCTCAGCCGCAGCTAGCCATTCCTTCCACTTTTTTGTCCAACCCGTAACTCACTTCACTTTTGAAATCGCAACCGACGCGCACCACTACTCGGAGCCAACATATATTTTCCAAAATACCCTCTAATCCCGCTCGTATGCTACGTCAGTAATCATTACTACGCGTCCTAAATACTCGACGTACTGCTAGTAGTAATTAATTACTGCTTCAGGTACATACTCCCCTCGGGTAGGTGCTTCAACATGCCTCCCTCTCTCTCGGAACTCATGAGCGGGATTTTCTCCCGCCGCAGCGACCGCCCCAACACGCTCTGTCGCAAGTGTCTCAAATTTGCTCGCTCGGCCATCTCCAACAAAGTACTGGCATCCTTCACGAGCCACTCTCTCGGCTCCAAGTCAGACGTTGAGAAGCGCGCTCTCGCCTCGGGGTGCGCCTGTTGTAGGCTCGTGCTCAAGCTGCTCGACCAAGACCCGTCTCTAGCCCAACAACGACCCAGAGATCTTAAAAATCTCACGCTGCACCCCTACAGGGGAGGCGATGGGCCGACGAGCGGCTTTGCCTTGACCGCCGGTAATATCCTGACGGGGTATATCCACGCTAGGTCATCCCGGAGCCAAGATGTGTCGGTGATGTACAGCCATGATGTCCTTGTCTGGAGCAAACTACAGCAGGCGGCTGAGAATGACCGTCTCGACATACCTATGATTAAGAGTTGGATCGAGGGCTGCGAGTTGTTCCATGGCGGGTGCTGTTTTCCCGAGTCGGAAGAAGAAGAAGAAGAAAAAGACCCGGCCCGGGCAGGACTGCCAGTGCTTTCCAACATGTCATCCCGCCGATCCGGGGCGATAGAGAAGTCGTGGGCCGACGGGGATGGTGCGGCTCACAGCCTGCTCCTGATCGATGTCGAAGCAGAGCAGTTGGTAGACATGACGTCCCGGGCGCGTTATGTCACGCTTTCCTATGTCTGGGGAGACAATGTGTTCCAAACAGTCCACGCCAACCTCGAACGTCACAAGCAGCGCGGTTTCTTTGGCCAAACCAACGAGGGGATTCCGCTCATCTACCGAAACAGCATGAAGCTCGTCCAGGATCTGGGCGAGCGCTACCTCTGGATTGACGCGCTCTGCATCGTCCAGGACTCCCCGGGCAAGGCGGCCGAGTTCGCACGGATGGACATGATCTACGGCCAGTCGGTTCTCACCATTGTGGCCATGTCGGCGACGTCGGCGCGGGATCCGCTTCCGCGCGTTGACTCACACCACGGGAGTCCACCGACCTTCTTCGAGCGCACCGACGACGGCGAGTGGGAATTCGTCTCGCAGCCGCCGCCGCCGCGGTACTGCCGGGAGAGGTCCGTCTACGAGACGCGCGGCTGGACGTTCCAGGAGAAGACGCTGTCCAAGAGACGGCTGTACGTGACCCACCAACAGGCGTACTTTGAGTGCTCCAAAGGCCAGCACTGCGAGGTGGCGCTGGAGACGGACCACGCCGACTTCCGCACGGGGGAGCTGAGCGAGCCGGGCCCCGAAAACCCCATCACTGCGCTGCGGCAGTTCCTGCGGGAACGGGGCGCCGATGCCGATCCCAACGAGAAGCCGTCCCTCTTCGCTCGCCATGCTGTGTATCAATCGCTGGTCAGCTCCTACACCCAGCGCAAGCTGACCAAGCCCACCGATATCCTCAACGCCTTTGCCGGCATCGCGGCCGCGCTGGTCAAAATGGATTGCGAGTATGAATACTTTAGCGGAATGCCGTGGGTAACGCTGGAGTTGGCATTGCTTTGGACTCCTTCGGGCCGCGGGGAGCGTCGGATCGTGGAACGGCGGGCGGCCGAGCCGGAGCAGGGGGGAGACGGCGGCATGCGTAGCGCCATGTATCCCACCTGGTCATGGGCGGGCTGGACAAGCCCTGTCGAGTTTTTGGTACCCTATAGCATTACCAGCGGCCTCGCCAATATCGTCCAGGAAGGCAATTTCATTGTCGAGTGGGATAGGCTGGGTATTGAGGGAGATGAGGTGGACGTTGTTGAGTCCAGGGACGAGCTGGATGGCGATGACGTTCCGGAGTTTGAGACAATCTCCCCGACGCTCAAGTACGATGTCATTCACGCGTGGGCCGATACGATCAGCGCGGCTGAGTTTTGGGAAAAGGGCGGTGGGTTTTGTGTGTCGGAAGGTCGCCCAAGTATGACGGCCGCGCAAGGTAATGGCTTGTCCAGCATCCAATCCATGATGCAAGCGGCGGCGCGCGGACATGATCCGTTTGGACTCCAGGGGTATTCGACGTTCCACCCAAAGGACGCAGAGGATCACGGTTACGATGCCTCAACGCTCGAGTTCGTGCTGCTGTCGAGGATCAGACGCTTCCCACCACTTGCGGTGCCATGGTTTGAGCTGGCGCATTTGGCGATAGACGAGGCGATGCCTTGGGGCCCCGGTTTGACGCTGGCGAGAGCGCCCGAGTGGCAGACGCTGAATGTGATGCTTGTGACGCCGGCTACTGTCGAGGGCTATCTGTCGCGGGTGGCGGTCGGGCATATTCACCAGAGCGATTGGGCTAAGGCGGCGTGTACGAAGAAATATGTGCGGTTAGCCTGAGACGGGCTGCTGGCTGCTCCAGACGAGGGTGTTGGTGAAGTCAGATATTCCTTCAACTTCAGCTCTTCTGGCAGTATTATAAGTTGGCCTCGCCTCAGCATTCCGCCCCCAACTTCTGCCTCCAAAATCATACACGACTCGTGCCACCAGAGTTTTGCTGCTCCCCCAAATGCCCACCGTTGTGCCATTGATGAGTGGTTCAGGCGACGGTAGGGCAAGCTGCAACCTTCCAATGTATTGTAGTCCGTGATATAGGATAGATAGGTGAGCAGTGCGGACAACTTCACTTGTGCTCCAACGGCGGTAAGTATGATAAATCGACTTTGGTGGGAACCACCGCGGGCGTTGCTTTGGCTTCTTGACTTGACGGGCCACTAGTGAAACTAGTGAAATAAGAAATAAGAAATAACCATTCAGGGGGTTTGAGAAAACAATGCAAATTCCGCTTAGATCACACGCTTTGAGCTGGGTTATCAAAGCTCTGCTTGCGCATGCACCCGCAATTTGGCCCTGCCAAAAAAAAAAAAAAAAAAAAGAAGAAGAAAAAACCAATTTCTTATCACGAGTTGTTGTTACATAGTATACCTCGAGTAAAGTCTCCCGGGTGAGGCTGTGGGTTCGTTAGTTTGTTCGTTTCAACTAATTTCGAATGCTGGAGACCACCTTGATTGGTTCAGCCCTTGCTTATAATGGCTTCAGGGGGGTAAGGCGCTCGGGTTGGAGGGCATTTTCGGACGAGCGCCGCCTCGCTGGCGTCTGCAAATGCACGACCCACCACTAGTAGAAACCCGTAGGCTCTGATTGGTTACGGCAGTCCTCATTGCCGTGCCAATGGCGGGGCTGCAGGAAGCGAGCGTCATCGCTGTGGCTTTGCGTGGTGCAACCCACCGCCAAGGAGCCCAAGAGCCAAGAACTGGCTGTCGTCGCCTGGGCAAACCGCTGCGGCTGTGTTGGGATCCATTTTCGTGCCGTGGAAACTGTTGCGAGCTGAACTTCCATGTTTTGGCATTTTCGAACCGCGCGGCCCCGTTTCGCCCTCTCTTGAACCCAACAACAGCGATTCCTCGACCCTGTTGGATCTCTCGTTGCCACTTTGTTTGTGTTTCCTATTGCGTTTGTTTTCGTCACGTTTGAAAGCGATTCTTCAGCGCCCAGTGTTGCCCCGAGTCCCTGCGGTTGCCAAAGTCAACATTGACGACTCCTGACCAGACCTTCGATCCCCTGAGCCGGTGGGCCTTTTTGACGCAAATCTACGCCGACAAGATGTGGGAGGACCTCGAATTCGACACCGAACAGATTCCAACGTTCAAGTTGGTCTTCCACTCCGCCCAAATCGTCTGCGCCTTTGTATCATGGTGTCTCGAAATCGCAGTTTTCCGGGATGAGAAGTCAAAGATCACAGGCAATATTGGCTGGACTTTCGCAGTGGTATGCCCCCCCCCCGAGTAATACTTCTTGAGGCAACAAGCGCGAGTATTGACTTGGATCGCTTCTGCAGTTCTTCCTCTCGGTACCGGCATGGATCTACTTGATGATGGCCCCGCGATTTCCACGCACACGCAAGATCGCTGAGCCCCACGCCATGCTGACGGTTGACGTCCTATTCACCGTCATCTGGCTCTCGGCTTTCTCCACCCAGGCCGCATACAACTCGGCGAACCTCTGCGGCAATGCCTGCAGCATCAGCAAGGCCATCGTGGCAATGGCTGTCTTCGTCTTGTACGTTTTGCGACACCTTCTCTCGCCTTGTTTCAACCCCCTCCCCCCCACTAACACAACCACAAACAAACAGCCTCTTCTTCTGCATCACAACCTTCCTCAGCATCTGGACCCTCAAATACTACCAATGGAACAACCGGCTGCCAGGCTACGACCGCGCCCAGCTCAACAACCAGAACATCGACCCGGACAAGGCCGCCTTCTCGCTGGCCCCGCACGACGAGGAGGCCTACGCGCCCGTCAACGTGGCCGACCACGACCATGACCACGACGATCACCACGACGGCCCCATCTACGGCGGCGCGGGCCCCCGATCCGATTACTCGGACCCCTACGGCGCGGGAACCGCCAGCCACGTCGGCGGGGCCAGCACCGTCAGCAGCTACCATGATAACCCCTTCCGGCAGCAGGAGGGCAACCCCTTTGATAATAACGACACGGAATATCACTCCGGGAGCGTGTCTACTGCCGGGGGGCGGTATGCGCAGCCGATGGCGGCAGATGCATTCGAAGACGCGAGGTTTCCTCATGCCAATTACGACCGGATTGAGAGGCACTGATGGTGGGGATTTTGCCAGTGTAGGTTGATTGGAAAGTAGTGAATGGATAAAGAGGGGGGGGGGGGGGGGGGGTTCTGGTCGGAGGATCACACTTGGATGGCTACAGGAACAGTTCTGGGTTGGTGTAATTGGTGTGCATTTTGGCTTGTTTCCTCGCTTGGTCGGGGTATATAGGGAGGGGTAGCATTGGCTTGGTTCCGTTTTGGTGTTGCCGGCGTCATGAAGGGTTAGATCACAAAGAGATACCATGAAATATGGAAGATTTATTTCATTTATGTCTCAAGCATTTTGATATTTTCATCCTGAAATAGTTGGGCATGTTTCGTGTAGTTACATGTATCGTTTTGCCCCTACTCCTTGGATAACGCCGGACGCCGGTTAGATTTGCGTACCATCGACATGTCGCCCTTGCCCACTCTTGTTTTATCATGGCCCCAAGCAGCTCGCCAATACACTCAACCAGCCCCTGCCGTCTGATCCCCTCGGAGTCTTCTCTTTCGGTTTCGACGTCTTTCATGGAAGCGTCTAGTGTTAGCAAAATGATGCCCGGTCCTCAGCACTTATCCCCCCCCCCTTTTCCCTCTTCTCCCTCCCCATCTCAAGAACCCAACAGCCCAGCCTTCCTCAACCGCCTCCGAATATCCGCCGCAGTCTGCTGCATCGGATTCAGCTTCATGTCCCGCGCCATCGCCGCCGTGTCCTCCCCGTGCCTGTCCACCAGCCGCTGCAGCCACTCCACCTCCCTGCCACTCTGATGCCGCACCGTCTTCTCCGTCGGCCGGCTCGCCTCGCGCTCCAGCGCCCGGAGCACCTCGGGCCTGTCGCCGCCGCCGTCGTCGTCGCGGAATCCGGACCACTCCTCGTAGCGTCTCTGCTGTTCCTGCTCCCGTTGTTTCTGCTGCGTCTCGGCCTCCGAGTCGGAGCCCGAGTCCAGCTCGTTCAGCGGGTCGTTGAGCGGGTTGCTGTCGCGCAGGACGCGCGTGATGCGGCCCGAGGCGTCGCGCTCGACTTTGACTTCGCGGACCTGGATCAGGCCCTGGTCGGCGGATTGGGCGGCGAGGGGGTCGGTCGCCGTGTCGAGGGTGGACTTGTTGGAGGGGGCGGTGCCGCCGGTTACTTTGCCCAGTTTGGCGACCAGGCCGAAGCGGGTGTAGTTTTGAGAGAGGGTTTCTTTTCTGTTCCTGGTGGGCGGTTGGCATGGGGTTAGCATGCAGAGGAGAGACGGCAGCGGCGGGGGGGATGGGGGGGAATGGGGAATCCGAGACGAACCAGGCCTGCGCGATGATGCTGTTGCCGAGCGGGTTCAGCGCCTTCTTACGCCGGGTGGGCATCGTAACTTTGGCGCGCGACGAGCGCCGCTTGCGCTTTTGGAGCTCGCGACCCATTGTGTGTGTAAGGGGACTGGAGAATCTCTAAGGGGAAGCTGGCGTTGGCGGCGACAACCCACTTTGAATTGGCTGCTGTGAACTCGGCGATGCCAAAATTTCCCCGATATCTGAGCGATAAGCCAGTAACTTAGTTATTTAGTGGGGTGTGGATGCTTATCGGCGACATGCGCTGACAGCTGTGTAACAGCTGTCTGTCACTGTTCAGCTTCGACTTTCTCTCATCCTCGCTTGCAATTTGTGACTTTCAATATCATCGCAACTCTCGGCAAAGGGACTTGAATATTTTGAGGCTGCTGAGACCCTCAAAGCCGGGACCCTTAAGTCGACGCCGGATCATACGTGATGTGTTGCCAACACTCTCCATTCACTGTCCGCCTATTTGTCACATGCATTCGGGGCTTGCATCTCTTTCGGCGTTGTCATCAGACCTTGGCGCCGTATCCTCGCAATCTCTCGGTCTCAGCAGAGGAAAATCACGCCCGGTGCTTTGCTGCAGCTGGGCATAATAATAGTGAACCCTCAACACACGGCTCGGCGAAGCTGGCCTGACTGCGTGACCTGACCCGGTCGTGGGAAATCGGCGTGGTCCAAAGAAAACACCGCATCCTTGATACATCGCAACGATAGTCAAACAGGGTGGGATCGAGCGTTATCTTGAGTTTTTGGGAGGGGTGTACCGAGCCGCTTTCACAGCATCCCATGTTCCCGAGTCCAAAACCCTGAACGCTGCCCAACCGGTGAGCGACCACCCCTCCCCCTCCCCACGCTCACCAACCCTCGTCCCGTCTTTTCAAAGCAACCGAACCTATGTGCTGTGTACGCACATAGTAGCCCCTTGTTCTTTCCGCGCAACAACTTGACATGCCAGAGCCGAAGCCGACGCAAACCACCTTATTCCCTCGGCCAGAGCCAAGCGAGATCAACCCCGCGTTTTGCAACGGCACCGCACTTGATTTCCTTCCTTCCTGAGCCTAGTCCAGGTATGATCGGCCCACGGGACGTGGACGCGAGCAGACGTTCAGATAGCGTTTCTTGCTCGGATGCAGGCCTCTCTTGCATTGGCGTCTGTCAACGACTCTCTCTCTCTCTCCATCTCCAGCTCCATCTTCCAGTACCCTGGACACAGCTCACCACCCAACCGCCCACACACCTGTACAGTACATACCTACCTAGCTACTTGCCGAGTTAAGCCATGGCAAGAGACGGAAAGGGCGGGGACGGCCCAACACTGGATGTTGGTTACAGTATGTACCTACGGTATGTATGCCGCGCACAGAAGAGAGGGTGTGTAACATGCATGCACTGCCTTGGAAACTCACCTTCTAGAAGGCGACTAGAAGGTCATACCCGTCGGTCAAGGTACATACATACATACGGTTGCCGATCAAAAAAAAATTCGATAGTCTAGATGACGGCAGCGGCGTCCCGTCCCCTCCTGTCCCTTGTCGTCACACACACACACCCACCCACCCTCCTGAACAAGGCCTCCCTGCCTTGACCCGCCTATCATCCTTCGGTTGTTCGTTTAATATTGCGGCTTCAGGCTTCAACAGATAAGAATAGTACTGCGTACTTATGTATGTATGTATGTCGATACCGAGCAGTTATCTATCCAGTCAGGGGGTGTCTACCAGGACAGGGAAGTAGATATCGCTCACGCGCGTTTTGGGAAGCTCGTCGACCCTCCCTGGGATGGAAAAAGGGGAAAACAGGAGATGGGGATAGGGTCCCTCTTCTTCTCCGATGGCGCCCGCCACAGACCATTCCATCCCAGGCTAGACTCTCCGATCGTTAGGGCAACAGTTGTCTGGCGTTGGTACGGGCCGGTACTTCTGCTACATGGCCCCTCGAACGGAACGAACCAGGGAAGTTGTGAAGTTGGTCCTGGATGGTCCGTCGGTAAAACCACGCATGCCAGTCCAGATTGATGAAAGGTAGGTAGGTAGGTTTCTACCAAGACCCCTGTCTGAGCGAAACAGTCGACACAAGGAGGATGATAGCAACCATAAGAGTATTTTTTCCGCTTTCCAAGGAGCCTGCCTGCCTAACTACCTACGATGGACTATGATAAACCCAAATATCTTGCCTCTGCGCCCAGTATATGCCTTATCCCGAACCATCCAGGGTATGTGTACAATGGTACAAGGGGAAACGACGATCGTAAACAGCTCTGCTATGATAGTAACAAAAGAAAGATCAAGAGAGAACCCGCTCAAGTCTCGACAAACCAGATCAGGAGACCGAGAGGCCCCGTCGATGCCGCCGCCCTGCAAACCATGCCTGTGTATCGCTCGCTGTTTTCCTCCACCCAAACCCCATCATCAAAACATAATCCACTCAACCTCCACGCCCGGTCCGCCAATGCACCTTGCCCAGTTGAACGGCCCTCCCTTTCCGTTCCCAACCATCCTCCCATGACTCCTCATGACATCCTCCCTCCACCCGTCGCCGGCCCAGAGCCTTTCGAGGACCTCCAGCGCAGCAAGGTTATTCATGTACCCGCTGCGCGCCATGATTTCCCTGCACTTGGACCGCACAATGTTCTGCTGCAGCTCGTTGACGCACTCGCTTCCCGCGACGAACAGCGGCCAAAGCAAGAACTTCTCAGCCGCGCTGCCGGCTTCGAGGCTGGTGGCATAGTAGACGACCTGGCTGACGAGGTTGCGGAAGTTGTTGTGGTTCGAGGGCACGTTCGGGCTGGCGAGGCGTTCGGTATAGAGCAACGCCGCGTAGCGGAAGGCTTCGCTCAGGGAGCCGAGGTCGCGGACCTGGCCGCTCGTGGGGGGTGGTAGCGGGAGCGAGCCCGACATCGACCCGACCGGTGAGGGCGAAGACGGCGATGCTTGCGGGGGGGCTGTGAGAGAGGCGCGAATGCGAGCGCCGTCGAATTCCCATGTCTGGAGGGCCTGGCGGGCTTCTTTCCATTCGCGCCAAAACATGCTGCGGGGGTCGTCATAAGCGGTCGGAGACTGGAGATGCGTAGGGCTCAACATGTCGTCCTCCTCGAGGTGTGACGTGCCGAAGCCGTGGCCATCGAATCGGACGCTGCTGTTGATGGGGTGAGGGAGACCTCCGAATATACTATGGTGATGATCCTGCCCGCTTAGGGGTGGGGGTTTGAATGGGGCGCCGAATGGGGATGCTGACCGGGAGCCAGTGATGCGAGGCAGCGGGGAAGAGGCGAGGAGGTGTTGTACGGGACGGTGCTGAGAGAGCAGGTTCAGCCGGCCAAGCTTGCTAACAGTCTTGAAGAGTTCGCGATCGCAACCGACAAGATTCTCGGCGCCAGGGGGTAGCAATTGCGTATCCGGGGTGACGCCGTAAAACGATGCGGTGAGCTGCGGTTCTCTGTCGTTGACGCTCGCGGATATGGCGTCGAAATATGTGAACAAGGCCTCCATCCATGCTGAATCCCTTGAGGCCGGATATGGCGACATCCGCCGTAACCCCAGAATTTTCCGCACACCCGCAAACTGCGTCTGGAATTTTGCCACGCCCGATTCAGCCATCCTGTAGTGACACAATAACAGAATGGTGGCGAGAACGGAATCATGCATCGACTTCTCAGTGTCGTTCAGTTGCTCGTTAAGCAGACGGACGGCGAGATTTCGGTGCTGGTATTCCTCGGCGAGTGATTGATCGGTGGGTTGCACGTCGGATCCGCTATCGATCGGGCTCATGTCTAATCGTCGCTCTCCCATGTCTCTACCGTGGTGGCCAAGGCTAAGCCTCCGCTTCGTCCTCAGGTTGCATGCCGCGAGCGCACAGATGGCGTGTTGGAGACTCCTGCTGCTGGTGCCGAGTCGAAGGATGTGTTCCCTGAACGGATTGTTGGGGCCATCGATAAATACCATGCTGGGGCACATGGTCTTCTCATAGTAGTCCATGAAGAACGGCATCTTGGTGATGAGATCCGGGCTCACCTGCAGGACCGGCGAGGGCGACTGCGAGGGGAACGACCCTGGCCACGGTGCCGGATTTCTGTCTGGGACGCTCTGCGACACGGACTCATCATCCGCATTTGAAGAGGCCCAAAAAGGGTGGTGTGACTGGGCGCTTGAGCTATACGTGTCCAAGTCTGGCGTGCCAGGAACTTGAGCCATGGGGTTAGAGTCTGTTGCACGGGGCTTGTGAGTAGTGTAACTCACCCAAGACGTCGCACTCGTGGGGCATTTTGCGGCTCAACTGCGCTTCCAGGCTGTCGACGTGAGAAAGGTGGGAGTGAAGGCTCGAGGCGGGTTCTGATGGTGCGTAAACTAGGCTGGGACATGGGGGCGGTGGCCGGGACTGCTCAATCATCATGGCGGCTACTGGACTCTGAGGGACGGGCGAGGCGTGGTTGGGAAAGCCTTCGTAAACCATTGGGCTGTGTAGGAAGGTAGGGACTTCTTCCCTCGGGAATGAGTGGCCAAGGGGCGACATGTAGTCGACGTCGCTCATCGAGTCGATTGGGGTATGGATCATATCCCGCTGCATCATGTCCGCCGGCGACGAAACTGGGATGTGCAGGGACCTCGGTGAGAATCTCGAAGCATCGTTTGCGGTCATGTTCGACGAGAATGGGATGTGAGTCCAACCTGGTGGCGCCGTTTCCGCCGGAGACAGGTGCGACATGTCGTAGGGGTGGAAAGATGTCGTCGCTCCCTGGACGGATGGATTCCGCCGATGGCCCATTTCCATCTTGACACCAGTTTCCACCTCTTCCCTGATAGCTTGCTCATCCTGCTCCATTGGCCATTGTCCCGTCGACGCGACAGATCCGGTCCGGGCCCGTGCTGCCGTCGGTGATTTCACCGTCTTGCCTGAGCTCACAGGCGGCGCCTTCGCAATCGGCAAAGAGAGTCCACGCAATTTGCCCCGGCTGGCCACACCGACGCCCCACGTGAGTTGCGTCTTGTAACCAGAGCACTCATTGCCAATCTCCAAGCACTGCGAGCAGTAAGGCCTCCTCCGATCGCATTTCACATTCCGCTTGGCGCAGGTGAAGCAGTCGTCTGCGGCTCCACCGGCGGGGGCCCTCCTCCTACGCTTCCTGGCCGAGGCGGCATCCTTCGCCGTGGAGGTCGTCGGCGTGCTGATCGGGGCCGCCATGGTGAAGACAATCGCGAACGCAGGCGGTTAAAGTGTTGCTCCGTTGGGAAACCTTCCAGGTTAGACTCTGCTGAGACCAGTTTCCGGTTTTGACCCAGTGTCCCAATGTTGTGGGGTGAGGCAGATCCGAGGGAACGGGGCGGCAGAGTGAAGTGCTATCCAAGACACGGTCTGGCCTCCAATGGACAGCAGCTGAATGGTGTGGGTAAATAGGCTGTAATATGAAGAGTCGTGAGGGCCATAGCACGCTGGGGTTATGAGTGACAATTGAACACCTGGGAGGGGGGGCGCAGAGGGGAAGTCAAGAAGGCGCCAGCACATGAGCCAGGCAGGGTTCGCGGGCTCAAGGGCTTGTTAAGCACTGACGAGCAGCGACAAGACACCTACCTGCATTTGGCCCCATGTCGCAGCCCAGCAACAACAACCCCCCCCCCTTTTCTGCCCGGGGCAAGGTACACCAAGGTACATTCCCGCGGTACCCCCAAAAGTGAGAATGGGCTCCAGGGGTGGAGGCGGCCCTGTGTGGTGCAACGGCTGGGAATTGGGGCGGCGACAGATGACGGGGGGGCGTGCTAAGGGCAGGGGCCGAGGGTTGTCAAGGCCCACACCCCATCGACGCAAACCTACCCTGGCCCGCCTGGCCATTCGACCAGGGCGATGGCGGATGGCGCCAGGGTGGGACGGTGGACTCCAGTCGGAACAGGTTGACGGATGGAATCAGAAACTGCAGCTTGGGTAGCAGCAAAACAGAGCACACGGGATGAGATGGCACAAAAAATATGCCCTTCGGTACGCTGGTAGAAGGACGACAGAGAAGCGGAATCAACATGTTGTCCACGTCAAAGTTGGGGGCCAAGCTGCCGATCGAGTTCTGCATGGAAGCCGGGCAGTTTCGAGGAAGCCGCGGATATTGGCGTTCATCCAAGCGGCGCCGAAATTTTGCGGTTGGGTAAAATAACAGAGAGATGGCAAGCATGGGGTCCCTTGCGCGAAACAGGACCCGAACCGGTGTAGGGTCTCGTGTGCTAGGAACGCAGCAACGAGTTTGCGGAGTGGACTCTACCTACCACCTACCTACATACACTACCTATCACCCGAGGAAAGCTTGTGGGCTTGACAAAGTGGGAGTGCAGGGGGACCCGTGCAGGCCGAATCGCGCAAAGCGATGAAAAAATGGCAGGCTCGATTCGCATGCTCACTCACACCTCAGCAGCGGCAGCGTGGAACCTGGGGAAAGGGCAGGCGCGCTCATTGGTCCACCTTCGGCTGCAGCTGGGTCCCTATTGTCCATGGCAAACTGGAAAACGGGCATTCAACAATCAAGAGATGTGAGTGCTCTCTGCAACAACAAGACCTCGGGACCCAAGCTGCTCCCTTTTAGACCCCGATAACAGACATGGGGCTACACCGCTGGCCTCATCAAACTACGGAGTAGCAATCACGGCCAAGTCCACTCCTTTTCGTCCCGACCGCAGTTTTGGCGTGTTTAGCGCCCGAATCTGAAGTGAGGTGGGTTCGCTTGGCCCACAGCAGCATTCGGTTATCAGACGAACGTGACTTTGCAGAAATCGGCACATGGACCATTCCCTGTGCTTTTTGCACGCGACGCTCCGTGCTTCAAACCTCCAATTCCAGTCATGCTATCATCCATTGCCAGAAGGAAACAATCTCAGTGACAGAGGCGCAGCCGAGTGGAGTGAGACTTCATAGCCTCGGGTCTGCCGTGCGAGACGTGATTCCAAAGGCTGCTAGAGCTCGGGACAAAGCACGCAAAACGATGCCATGCAGGGAGTGGGGGTTCAGTGGATTACGCACTGCTTACTGTGTAGTTGGTCCAGGCCATCAAAACCATTAATATATTTGAGGATGTGGTGATCTTGGTCGCTGGGTCAGAACGCAATGCGAGACGGCGTTGGCGAAGTAGCACGAATAAGCCACAGCCAACTCTGAAAAGCCTGATGACCACCCCTCTCAAGGCCGTCTAGGAGGGAACTTCATTTGTTGTTGACGAATCTCCTACGATTGCTCACTTCGTTCGTCCTTACAGCCCTCCCGGGACTGATGCTCACAAACCCCATGGCCGCAGAGGCTTGGGGCGTGGCAAAAAGAGCCCTGAGGGGAAAAGAAAACCATCAAGACCCCAAAAGGTGTAAACTTTGTTGACAAGTAGCCGTAACAAACCGAGTGTGCGCAACATTGGTCTCGAAAATAACCTCTCAACCCCCCCTCTTCCCCTCCCCCCCTCTCCTTCCCGCTTCCCAAAAGGAAACTATGAGCGGCGGAACAAACCCGCTGTTGAACTTCGGCTTGCCGAAACAAACCAGCAACTACAACACAGCTTCCACCAGCTTCCTACCAGGAACCCGACAGCTGTGAAAAACGCCAACCCACAGCGTGGGAGGACGAGCCTTGCACGGCGCGGCCAGAGCACTATTATGTGAAAGCACCTCTCCGGCGCGAGTGCCTCGTTCGCCGAAGATGCCGGCGCCCCACCGGTGCGGACGTTTCTGCTCCCGGGTTCTGCAAGGAGCCGGCCGCCAAGGATACCGCGGGCCGCCGCTGACGCTGCATGGCAGCCACATCCGGTAACTAACCTTCCTTCCGGCAATGATGTCGCCCCCACCAGACCTGGCTAGATGGCGAAAAAGACAAGAACTTCAGGTAGTTACAGAGCGTTGAATAAACCCATCTTTTGAGAGAAAAGAAGAAACAAATTGCTGCCCTTGTTTTGGGGATTTGGCCCGAGGATTTCTTGTTGTGTCGGGCAGGGTTAGATTTTGATCCGGCTCAGAGTCAAGACAGGTCTCGGACCTCGCAGCTGAGCAATCGCATCTCGCTGCCGCACAGAATGCCAGAGGATCCAACGACACGGCCGTGCAAACTGAGTGTGCGGTCAACAACACAACCGTCACGGGAACGTTAACTACACAGTACCTCCAAACGAAACCCTCCAGTCACCAGACCACCCTGTTCCCTTCAATCGGCCGGCGCCACAGGCCGTGCCACAACCCCTCGGTTTCGATGCCTCGAACGTCGGTGGGGGTCACTCTCTACACCACTCTGGGGTAATCTCCACGCCGAGGAGCCGCCATCCTTGATGAAACAAGACGTGGGCCTGGATGAAAGCGGTGCCTGATGATTCGCAGCCGCTAGCCCCAACGCTTCTCTTGTTCGTACGCCAACACAGAAAACAGCGGCCGTGGCTAATGAGCAGGTAAGGCACCGTTGCCTTGGCTTGCGGAGCACGCTTATGCCAGAGGCTCCTTATTACGAAATGTCAGTTAGGTATCGAGCTAACTCTCGCGCTAATATCCTCCGCGTTCTCCGCAGACGGCGCAGTGCTATCCGCTAGCTAATCGCCCATCACTTTCACGTGCTCGGGTGAAGAAGATGTCAAGTAATAAACTAAGAGATATCCGTTGGCAGATTGATTCAAAGTTCCGCAAGAGCGCTTCAGCTGGGAATTGCGGTGTTGAGCCCTGAGAGACAGGCGACGAATCATAATCGGCATGGTGTGTCGTTTTCGTCCAAACACCAAACGCTTTGCTGAACTGATCGGCGTTTGTGACCAGCCTGACAGCAAATCCATCCTTCGATAAAAAACTCCTCTGTGCTTCAGCCACGGCCCGTCGTTGCTGATAACTATGCTGGCCCCTCGCTTTTAACCCTGCAACCAACGCTACCCTGCTTCGGGAAGTGGCCGAAGTGCAGCTGCAGCTGCCATTGGCTGGATGCGGCTCCCCAGTGGGTGGTTTCTTCGACCAGCCAGTGGGAGGTCGAGCATGGAGATGCAAGCCAAGAGATGTGGCTGATGGAAACGGCCCTTTTTTCGACGCCGCTTCACGGCACCACGTCTTGGCTTCCGCCTAGGCGGAGCCGTTCGAAGACTTGGCTTTAGGCGAAAGGCTTCCGGGCCACCTGCAACCACAGTTTGTTTGACTTGCTTGTGAGCCTCGGTAGCATGTTGGCCTCATCTTATCAGCTCCGGCTCAGCTGAAATCACACAAGACCCAAAAAAGACTTATCAGACTCGTTTTGTGGTTCGCTGCTGCGTAAGCTCTTGCGGATAATCACCGAGTGGTCAACCACAGCCGCCCTCGTTCGGAGATTTGCGCTGGGCGACGCGGAAACTACTATGTACGAAGCCTCGAGCGACCAACAGCCAGGTTTACAGTGTGAACAGGTGCAGCGCATCACACGGGAGACACTGCATCATGCAGCACGAGCTTGCGCCATCAAGCATCAACCCCGTCATCAACCCGCCCTCTGCCAGTCAGCTTGAGGGCATTCCAAATTAATTGTCCCCTCTCTCAAGATCCACGAGGTCCTCTCGGATCCTTCTCACTGGCGCGCTCTGCTGTGAGCTGTGAACTCGAAAGACAGATAGTTACTGCTCTGGATGACCACCAAACCGTAGCCTGTGAGCTGCATGGCAGGCGCTGAGTGTGATTTGCTTGCTGCTTCTCTGTCTTTCAATCAGCGCGGCTGTCTCCGACCGTTATGTTATCAAGAACGGATGGAACGTTGCAATTGCTGGTCGACGCCTTAACCGCGTCCGGCTAGGTTCCGATTCCCTCTTGATCGTGCACGGCCTCCCCGCGTCTTGGCGAGAGCTTAATCCGCTTCCGTCACCGAGAGACCAGTTCCAAAGAAGCGTGGTGTTGCAGTGTCGCATGCACCCGCTAGCCCACATCCAAAGCGGCATCGTGTGCTTTCCGCGGTGTATTCATTTGTATCCCACGAGACCGCCTGCGCACACAACGTCAAAAGCGACATGGGCTTCGGTTGATGGCAACCGAGGATGAGGGGAAATCAGGGAGACTCGCTCTCGATGGCGCGTGCCCTGGGTTGATCTTTCACATCGTCGCGTCGCTGTTCCGAGTTCAAGCTGTCAAGCCCTTGGTTGTTGGCAGTGATTCGACACAGTCAGTGCCGGATAACCGCCAGGCGGCCTTCTCTTGAATCGTCATTCGCCCGGTCCATAAACCCAGCTCCGCGATGCCTCGCAGCAGATCGCGTCGATCTCTCGCCACGAACAGGTCGATCGCCGAAGGGGCTGGCGAGGAAAAAGCGCGGGTATACGCGGGGCGAATCAGTCACTCCCGGCAGCTCGGAACCAATCTCGAATTCGAATCCAATGTCTCGCCATGTACTCAGTGTGTTTGTCTGTCCAACCCCCTTATTGCCCCGTCTCCAGTACAACTCAAGACAGGCGCCGCATCAGTGTCAATATTATCTATCGGCCTTTGGGCTGAGACAGGCTCGGAGAAGCACACAGACCGTCATGGTCTGGCTGAGCCTGGCGGTATGCCTGCCCTCCTGCTGCGGCTCAGAGACGCTCGCCTGACCCTTTTTTCCGTATTTTTTTTTTTTTTTCGCTGTCGAAAATGTCTTGGCTATGAATAGCATCTGACCAAGCACTAGCCCTACGCACATTCAACGTACGCAATATCAACCCGTGTCTTAGCCCTTCCTTCTTGTGCTTCTCGAGCACAACGGAGGCAGAAGAGCATGATCCCGAACCGCCCATGTGCGACGCATCCCCTCACGTGTGAACTATTAAATCGAAGAGGGGGGCGCCTGCTGCGCTCTACACATCGGAACTTGCCAGGCCCTCCCGCACTTCGGAACTTGTATATTGCTTTTGCTTATCTCGTGGAGGGCACTGCATGCTGCACGGTGAATGCTCCCGCGCACGCGGTCCATCCGTAGCCCCTAACCCAGCGAGCCCTTACCCTGACCACGGGTGGGAGGGGCCGTAGCGAGGTAAACGGGAGAGGGAGGTCTCTTCATATATTGCGACTTGTGCTTTGTTTGTCAACTGCTTCTTTGGGTATCCGCGCGCGGGATGCCGAGGTTTCTGGTGGTGGTCGCAGAAGAACACTTGCCTGTTAGGATCTGGACCCTGCCGTTTTAGGAAGATAAAGGGCTCGTCTTGGTGTTGAAGACGGTCTACACCAGTCTTTGATCTTGATCAACTCTTGCATCAGCACCAACCTTTGCTCGCCCTTCTGCTTCTAGGACCATACCAGCGCTCCTTACAAAAAATAGCCCCCAACAAGCATGGACAACAAATGCTCAGGAACCACGGGCGGGACGAAACCAAGCCACATCCCTACATCTATCTTATTACGTTGTATCAAAGACGCCTGCTCCCTAGGCGGTCCATACCAGCTAACTCTTGCGAGTGTGTGCTACCTCATTGTCAATGCTAACCCATGGCATGCTGTAGGACGTCAGGAAAAACTTGCAGTTATTGCGTGCTGTGGTACACTACGCGGCTAGGCATGGAACAACGGAAGTCAGATTCCCATGCCTAGTCTTTTCTAGTATTGAACTCTACGCTTTCCACGTGCCCCATGAACCCGTCTCTATTATCATTAATGACCTGACATATGGAGGAGTCAAACGACTCAAGTCACGTCATCTCATCTCTTCTTCGCTCAGGGCATGTGGAAATGACCATGCCATTCCCGCCTCGGGGTCCCCGACCGAACCATGCTGTGAAACAAGACTCAGAGGCTCAAACAGTGTCGTCATTCGTACTCCCCCGCTACCAAGGAATCCAAGTTCTTCCCAGTCATCACGAATGATATGTTACACCTCGGATTCAAGCTCCGAGAACGCCACTTGTTATACGAACTCGTAACAGGGGTGCGGCTTTACGGACGGAATATAAGCTCCGAAGGCTCGCTCGCTGCTGGCTGGATTGGCTGTCGGGTGTTGGTTAGGCGAAGAAGATATTTACAGTACCACTGCATAGATACTCACAGTGGTATCATGGTGCTCGGCGGTGTCTGAGACATTTTTCTTCGAACGAGATGTCAGGACTTTTGATAGAACTTCCTGTCAGGTTTCAAGGTCAAAAGCTAGGCCGCCGCACTGGGGTGTGTTGACCGAAACTGTCTTTAAAGAATCAAATCCTGATCCCGAAAAACTACTTGCAGTTGAGATTTTTGCCCCGTAACTGGGCCTAAGAATTGGGTTAACCAAGTTTGGAGAAACAAAGGAGATATGGGGCGAATCATGATCAACACGGTAAGAGATTCAACTCAAGACTGATTGCCGGCCAACACAGGTTTTTTTAAGACATTCCTCAGACTCCAGACTCGTATGACGATGGCATGTAATACCGGTTTAGAAGATCACTGGGTGCCTTGGAGCACCGCTGAGGCTCCTGCTTTTTCACTTAGGGGCATCAGAGTCTGAAGTGCCCGAGTCAGCTTGAAATCCCATACTAAATCTTCATTACTGCATCACTTCAGGCCATGTCTTGGAGTAGTCCGCGAGCGGTTTGATCACCCCCTCATATACCGACTCGCGGAATCTGACATCTCTGAAATCGGGTCTCGGTCCAAACGAACAATCTAGGCACCTCCTTACTACATCTGCAATGCTTGCTCCGCTCTCGCCAAGCACATTCTTGGCCCACCTCCGCGCCGTGCAGACGTCTGTTTGGTCGTTTGGCTTGTGGTCGTTGCCGTAGTACTCCTTCCGGAAGCGGCAGTCCTCGATGTTGTGCCCGAAGATCAACTCGAGGATCATAACTCCGGCTGTGAAGAGGCAGGCACGGGTACTCTCCTCGTTGAAAAGCTGCCCGTGCAGGCCATGAATGGTCATCTGGGGATCGTCCCTGTTGCTGTTCGGAATATCATCGTTGTCCTGGTCGTAGGAAGCCGGTGACGGTATGGGATGGAAGCGACGAGAGAAGAAAGGGTAGGTGCTGCGAAAGGATCCCGACTTCGCGTCGACCAGAAAGTAGAAGTCTGTTTTGGACCAGCTCTCTGAAAGCCATGGAGATGTGTGAGCTTGGAGGAGCGCCGAGGCAATGTGTGTAGCCATCTCGAATCGGCGCTGCCGTGAGATGTCAATCAAGGCGTGGTGGTAAGCTGCCATGAGCTCAGGAAGCGGAACCAGTTGTATCTCGCCTGCAGCAGGCGCTTGAGGATCCTTGGGTATTTTTTGAAGACGGAAATGACGGTCCGTGTTCCCTTTGAGAACGCCTGATTCTGGTTCATTGTTGGCTAAAAAGAGACAGAGGTCGACGATGTGTTGAGAGTTTGAGGGCCGAGGCTCAACATCAAGAGTACTGATAGAGGGAGTCGAGGACGCCACGGATACAGCCGTGTCAAACTGCACATTCCTCTCTGGATGACTGGAAGGCCGAATGCCGTTCTCCCCAGAAGGTGCTTTCAGAGAGGAGCGCATCGACTGCCAGTGTGATTTTAGCGGCAGGGCGTTCCTGGGCCTTTGTTTACTTGCTGCCAGATTCTGTTGCATCAGGCTCTTTTGGACATTGGCAAGCAAGGCTGACTGCTGGATATGGCTGATGTCCGTAGGCAATACTGTTGGCGTCGCGTCGGTTGGCACGATTTGGACCTGCTGCCATGACTGTCGAGAGTCACCTGGGCTGCTGTTCAAAATGAATATCATGTCCAAGCTGACGGGAACCGCTGCGGCGCCCAGACTCAGATGGGCTTCGTGATTTTTAGGCTCGCAGCTCCGATCGCATCTCCACTGCTGCTTGAGGACGCTGTAAACGCCACAGGCGTGTTGGCGGATTTTCTCCAACAACCGGATTGGTTCTGAAGACTTCCGTTTGTCAGCGATGGGGATGACACGCTCGCTGTAGCCGAGGATCTCTTGCAATTCGTCGTTACAGGCGGCCAATTTGCGGACCCTCTTGTGCTTGCCCTTAGAAAAGCTAAATTGTATGCGTTTGAAATGCCACTGCCACGGTTTCTGTTCCGATGAACCAATCCATGAGACCTACCACGTGTTAGCAGCTTGAAAGCGAGAAGGGTTATCATAGATTCAGAGCCCTCAAGTGAGAGGTACTACAAGAGCTAACGAAGAGTCGGAAATAAACTTGTGGCATTGGTTACAGCTGAAATAAAAAGTACCAACTCGAGAAAAAATAACAACCTAAGATATTAATAACCTGGAAGGGCACCGCCTATCAACTAGAAGACGGAAATGACGGACACGAAAGTAGGTACCGAAGAGAATAAAAAGAACAACGGGAAGGCGTCCCGCTGGGTACATCATACCTTCCCATTGTCAATCTGGAGCGATCTTTCCAGATCGGCTACCACTTCTTGCATCCTACCCAAGATGCGAAAGAATCTGTCGTGTTCGCTCGCCAGTCTTTGTTTCAGGGGTCCCTCAAGACTGCTGTCATGCCACCGCTGATCTGCCAACGACGAGTCGCGGATTAGACTGGCAAGATCATCCGTGTCGGCAATGATGGGATCAAGTAAGCGGGTCAGGTTTTCATGGTACCGCATCATTTGGTGCCTGATGTCATCAACAAAGGCGATAAAATGCGAACGAAAATTCCACCACTCCTCAAGGGGCTCGAAGCCCTGCCTGTAGTGCTCGAGGCATTTGACTAGGATAGGGAACCCCCCTAGTACGATGCCTGCGATCTCGAAACCAGACATTGGGACCAGGCAAGAAGAAGGAAAAGAGGAAGAATAAATATTAAAAAATAATACTAAGGGAGCAAGAGACAGAAAGAACAGACATGGGTTTGAGAGGGAAGCATGAATAACGGCGTGTTACACATAAGGGCCAGGAAGCCTGATGGCTGGTGGCCAGCGATAGGGCGCCATTTCAGCCATGGAGAGGAGGGGTCGAGTGGGGGGTTCGGCTGGCTGCGCAGTACCTACGGTAGGTACCTCAAGTAAGGTACTTACCTTATGTACATGCCTCTGGACATCGCTGGAAGGCTTCCAGTTGCAGCTGCCGTTGCATATTTTTGACGCAAGCCGACAACCTATCAAGAGAGAGCGGGGTCATAGAAGGATCGACCGACTGCCCGGCGAAAACGATATTATCTCGTCGCCGCTTCTAATCGTTGAGAACGAAAGCTTACTGGTGCTTCTTCGTCGCCTCTTACCACCCATGAAAGAGATGTCTATGCTATCAGCATTTTAGTTTAAGGTGCCTCATTCGACAAATAAAAGCTACTTACCGGAGATTCTCTTTATTTCATATATCAGACCTGCTAACACACCCTCTTGTATTCAATTTGTCTGCACTCTCCCGCTTTTTTCAATCAAGACTCTTGACACTTTCATGCACTCTTCTCCTTTGCCTCTTCTCCTAATTAGTTGAGCATTTCTGATGTTGTAATTACTATTGTTTTGCCTAAACAGTCCGACTTCAAGATGGGTGATCAAGGGATTGCCGAAAGGGTGACATGCTGTCGGGAGAGCCTCAGCAGCCTCCTGACTGCGGCAAAGGAGTATAGGAATCTGGACGAAACATTAAGCCTACGAGATGCTGAGCAACTGCGTGAGAGGTTTGACCAATGGGCTGGAAACCTCGGGGCTCTGCAGCCAGCCAGCTCCGCTCTCTCGCTCGAACATCGCCTCCGGAACAGTCCGGTTGTGAGCGATGCTGTTCTCAAGCTGCTCAGCGATCTTCTTGAATCTCTCCAGTCAGCAACGGATATCGCGACAGGGCGTCGCAGCAACCGTACAGCAGAGCCACTCATCGACTCTGACATAGACCTGGCCGAGTACGGTATTTCATCAAGCGATTCCGACTCTGATTCTTCCGGCAGCGGCGGCCTGGCGAGAAGCTGCGCGCAATCAACGCACGCGACTTCAGAAATCAACGAGCTCATGTCGGCTATCAAGTCCAGTATTGACAGCCTCTTCAAAACCTCCATATTCATCCGAAAATATCCTCAGAAGGACAGGCGACAACGCGCATCGGCAACGAGGCCCTTCGACAACTTCGCTGATGTCATGTATATTAGGGACCGGTACCCGTTGGTAGCGTCAAACAACGACGCCCTGGTGGCTCGCCTAGGCGAAGCCAATGCCAGACGCCGTCAATACTTCAAGTACTGTCGGGATCACAATAATCGGCTGTCAAGGCCAATCCTAGAAGGGGACAGCTTTGGGAAGCCGGAACCCCAGATCCAACCCGCATCTCAGCCCGCGGAGCCCAAAGGGGCACCTCCGAGGTCTACCTTGTCAGGACGGACAAAGCCGAGCCTCTTGGCTGACACTGAAGCGACTGAGTTCGTGGGCGACACTGGTGACCCTCAGCTCCCCAATTTTCTCGACGTGCAATCTGGTCGGTCAGTTGTTTCGTTTGCAACAACCGTCGCTGAGATGTCCAAGGACAACCTTGCCTTCCCACCCTTACCGTCCGAAGCGGAAGATAATGCAACGTTTCTGTGCCCCTACTGTTTCACGGTCATAGCCCTCAACGGAAAAGACAAGACGCACCAATGGAGGTTAGTTGACAGCCCTGCGAATGCCTCTTGGCTGAGGTCGCCTGGAAAAAAGGTTAACATTCCCTAGGAAGCACATCCTCACAGACTTGGAACCGTACATTTGCACGTTCCCCGGGTGCGGTCTTGAGTCTTATCAGTCGCAGCACGCTTGGTTTGAGCATGAGCTGTTGGTGCATCGAAGCGTCTGGGTGTGTTCGAGGTGTTCGGAATCCTTCAAAAGCCCCGAGGCACTGGGGCAACATATTGCCGTACGCCACAGCCAAGAATTTGTAGAAAAACAGATGGCAGCCATTATCGAGACATCGAGAAGGCGGCCCGAATCCATCCAGCCCAGCGAATGCCCTTTTTGCGATGGCGCATGGGCATCGACGGAGCCGGATGTTCTCTCTGCCGAGGAGGCTGTTGTCGTTGTTGATATTGATCAGTTTCGGAAGCACCTAGGCCATCACCTTCGGCAAATCGCGCTGTTCTCATTGCCGCGGCAAAACCAAGAGCAAGAAATTGGCTCAAACGATGTTGCGGCTGTCCTAGATCGTGACACTATACCCCTGGGCTGGAAATGGGAGCGCCATGATTTCGGCCGTGGCTGGAGTCTCGTATCCAGTAAAAAAGCGAAGCTGGTTGCTCTTGCAGCCTTCTTGGACCTGCATAATTTGAGGCAAGGATACCGGGAGTTCTTGTCCCGCAGCCTGTTCGATGTGGATGTGGAAGATGTGCCTGGGGCCTTGAAGAAAGTCGAGCGAGACTGGAGCATCGTCTGCAAATCCAGAGACTCGTTTGCCCTGAGCTTAAACCTGGCGCATTCCCTACAGCACGCCACCTGGATTAACGACATGAGGTTCAGCATTGACGGCTGCTATATTGCGGCTGCATGTCTTGGATCAATCGATATCTCTGATGTCAACACCGGACTACTGCATCGCGCGCTCATGCTGCCCGGGACCAAAACTACTGTGGAATATTGCACTGTTTGGTTCAGTCCGGATGGCGAGTGCATAGTATCAGGGGATGATAAGAAGATGGTCATTGTGAGCGATGCTTGCCTCTGAATCTCTGTTTTTGCTCCTAGCCTGAGAGTGGATTGGCTGACGTTGTGTTAGATCTGGAGCGTCAAAACAGGAGAAGTTGTCAAAACGTTGGCAGGTCACACTGGGAAAGTATCTTCGGTGTGTTGGGCCTCAGATGGCGAAAGTATTGCTTCCTGCAGCGCGGAACCCGTCGATGGCACGGTCCGGTTATGGGATGCTGTCACCGGGGAATGCCGGTTCGTTTTATCTGCCGGGACACCAGTGCATCCTGTTGCTACTAGGATCTCCTCAAAATTGGACGTGGTCCTAGCGGGAGGTGCAGACGGGCTGGTCAAGACATGGCGCCTGAGCGACGGCGCCTTTGTACCGTGTCGGGATGGTCAGAATGGCCATGACGGTAGGATAACCGCTATGGACATATCAGCAGAATCCTCGCTGCTTCTCACCTCAGGCATTGATAAAACGATCAGACTCTGGGGGTTGGATTCCCTACCTTTGCGATGTTCCCTACGATGGTTGGGTCATAAGGTAAGTCTTATCAGTTTTTGATTGTGAAAGGCGGCATGGTTTATGTTAACGGATACCAGACACAGGTCAGGAGCATCGTTGTAATACCCAACACCTTGACATTCCTCTCTGTCGCCGATGGCTGCGTAACCTTCTGGCGCCACCACTCGCACGATCCAGTGGCTGTGTTGCGGTCTGAACGCTTCAAAAATATTGCCGCTGTTCATGTACCAGGAAGTAGTCATAGTACGCTTGCAACAACTGATAGACGGCCTGGGAGGGTTCGTCTCTGGACTATTCCTTTTTTTCCAGAGTCTCAGGTTTAGTCGGGGGTTTATCGAGCCTAATTAGAATTCGATTTCGAGCAGTCACAAAGCCGGAACTAGTAATACATTCTCCAACAACAAAAAAAATTGGCGGCAATCAATCAATCAATCAGTCCTGTAGCATCCGCCACTTGACCATCCGCTCCCGCAAATCCAGCACCTCCTCGCCATCAACGCTAAACGTCCCATCCCCACGGTGATGAAACATGCGGCCGCCTTCCCCGGGCTTCTTGGCCTCATTCACCCACGCCTTGACAACCCTGAGCACCCACAGATGGTACTTGGCCACCATCTTGTCGTCCTCGACGACACACTCCACATTGGCCATGACATGCTCCCCTCCGACCAGCGGCGCCTTGACCTTGGCCGCGGGCAACGCGTCCAGGCCAAACTTTTCGAACTTGTCACCCGGGACGGCCGTTTCTTCTTCGCCGTCGTTCGCTTGGGCACCGCCCAGATCATCCATGCTGCAGTTCCCAATGTCGACCACCGTCTGCGCCATCTCGGCGCTGGGGATGGCCAGCACGCATTCGCGGGTGACCTTGAGCCGGGCGTAGGTTGCGTCCCACGGGCCGATGCATGCTGCGATCAGGGGCGGCGAGGAGTGCTGCAGCATCATGTGGAAGCCCATGGTCATGAGGTTGATGTCGTTGGTACCGGGGCCGGGGTCGGATGATTTGGATTTGGACTTGGGCTTGGACTTGGATGGCGAGGTTGGGCCGGTTGAGACGAGGAGGATGGGACCTGGCTCGATGAGGCGGTAGACTTTGGAGGGCGGGTAGGGGGTGAAGGGATTTGTCGCTTGGCCGGTCATGGTGGCTTTGGGCAGGTTGGCTTGAGTTGATGCCGGCTTTGCTGTCGCGGTTTTAGTGCGCTTTGATTTCGGTGTGTCTGGGTTGGTAGTGGCACCGGTTTTACGCTTCCTGGGCGGCATTGCTGGTGTTGGGAGGGCGAGTTGGCTGATTGATAGTCGGGGGATGAAGTTAGATATGCAAGGGCGCTTGGAAGGCTGCGAGACGGTGCAAGTCAAAAGAAACCGACCAAGCGAACGCGGAATGTTATGTGACGTCATGGGTCGGAGGTGATGAAGGTGCGTGCTACATACAACAAAGCGGCGAGAAGGACTGAAAGGATTGGCGAGGTATTACATGAGAATGGCTGGGTTGGACAACAATGATTGGACATACCACGAGGCAGCGGACCGGAGTACGAGACCCAGTGTGGGATCCCACCTAGATATAGGCGGCCCATGGCATGTTATTTGCCCAAGATCCGATGAGCGGTAGGGTGTCAGTGCGGCCAATGTCCTTTGCCTTGAAATTCTACGTTGGTCGGGGTCTTCGAGCAGCTGCTTCAGTCTGTGTGGCAGCAGAGGGAAGAACTGCGTGGTCTTCCAGCAACTAATACCGTCGTGGGAAACCCGAGCTAATTACATCCTTGCAAACTGAGAACCGCCAAGTTCAAGATGATGATGATGGTGTTGCGCGAGGTGTTGATGATCATGTCGATTGAGAGACGATGAGGATAATGGGGAGGGGCAAGTAACGCAACAGGCGGATTCAACCATATTCGGATCTAACCGCATGCCGCTGCAAAGTAATTAACAAGCCCCATCGAGCATCTGTAATCTTGAAAAAAAAACATGAGTTAATTTGAGGTTACATTACAACCTAGTGCAAGGAGCCTCTAAGAACGGCTGTACTACTTACCACTGCCGCGAATTTGATCTCGGCTCCTGGACTAACAAACAAATTCCAATCAATCTGAACCCATCGTGGCGGTCTCATAATAGAGCAAAATCCTCCTTCATTAGAGCTGGGTATTGGCACGCATTCCCCCCAAAGCAGGCCACAATACCACCCGACCTCAACTTCATTTGGCCAACTCCTCCAGGATCGCACCCTCCAACGACTCCGGCTTCGTAAGGGATGCCCAGCGGCCCTTTACTGCACCATCCTTTCCAACCAAAAACTTCTCAAAGTTCCACTTCACTCGCTTCAGCCCAAGCAAGCCAGACTTTTCCGCCTTGAGCCACTCAAACAGGGGACTCGCAGTGTCGCCATTCACGTCGACCTTCCCCATGATGGGAAAGGTGACGCCGTAGTTGAGCTGGCAGAACTCCTGGATCTCCTCGTTGCTGCCGGGCTCCTGCCCGCCGAACTGGTTGCAGGGGAAGCCGAGGATGACAAAGTCGTCGGGGTGCTTCTCGCGAATCGTGTTCCACAGCTTCTCCAGGCCGGCATACTGCGGGGTGAAGCCGCACTTGGAGGCTGTGTTGACGACCAGGACGACCTTGCCTTTGTAGTCTGACAGGGGGACCTCGGCGCCCGTTTCTGCTCGAATGTTAGCGGGCGGGCATCAGGGGTGTGGGGGGCATGGCACGATGGGGTCACGCACTGTCGAGGGGCTTGAAGTCGTAGAAGGCGGTTGCAGAGGCCATGGCTGCGAATGGTCGGACGAGCGGTGGTAGTTGTTCTTTCGATGGTACGAGGACGGGTTTGGGTGCGAAGCGTGGCAAGAACGACGAATGGAAACTACACAAGCCGAATGTCGCAGTTGCTGTGGATAGTCTAAATCTTGCTGGGTGGATGTGCAAAACACGGGCTGTGAGTTGGCGAGAGATACGGATAATCATGGGTAAGGAGGGAATTATTGATTTGAGACAAAGGTGAAGCAGACATGAGTGATGCTGCTTCAAATTATAAAGCAGGAACTACGCGTGGGGCAAAGTCTTCTGATTCCAAACCGAATCCGGGGGTGCCATTGGCTGGTTTGTGTAGGACGCTCTTGCGACATCAAGCCCGGGCCTCTCGGCGTTCCGCGCCTGCACTGTTTCATGTGCACTATGTACAGTTCTGTAGCTCTGGCGCCAGGCACATGGCACCTCCCGGCTGCAGTACATCGATCCAACCCAGGCATCCATCCGATTGTACCTTGATAGACCTGCCTCGGGCTATTCTATCCTTCCGCTTCCCGACGATCTTCAGAGCTACAGGTAGTGTAGCCATGCTGCCCTTGTCTTCTCTTCTCCGAAATATTGGCGATCATGATTCGAAGATCCATCGGACCTAAATGCAAGAGTAAAGATAAAATATCTACGTAATGCATGTTTCATACACGTACACTTTGCGAGAATAATGCCCGTTACATCGTCCTCGGGCGTCAACATCAACTCCATCACAGCCTTCGACTTCGATGTGAAAGTTACCGAGGCAGGTCAACCCCCACCACGTGGGCTGATTGCCCCGCTGTGGGAAGCTCGGACCACGAGTATGACCTCAGCGGGGCCTCGGGGGTCATTGGGAGTTCGCGGCTGCTGCCAGCAACGTCCGCAGCTTCAGCTCGAAGGGAAGAAGTCGGGTTTTGTTTCAAGAGTAAAAGCTAGATTTGATCATTGAAGTCAACGGCCTCCGTAACTCACTCACGAGAGAATACCTGATCTAACTCGGCCGAATTGAACCCCCGCGTTTGGCTCTGTAGTGGCGCAAGAGGCAAGTCCATCGCAAGGATGGATGCGCAGGAGAAGAGGAACATCGTCATTGTTGGTCAGTCAACCGCAGCCCCTGAAACCCTGTCAAATGCCCACCCTTACATGCACAATAATAAAGGCTTATGCACTCGTGAACGGTAGGCGGCGGCATCATCGGATGCACAACGGCCTACTACCTGACACGCCATCCCAAGTTCAACCCCGCGCTGCACACCATCACCCTCCTCGAAGCCGCATCCATCGCCGCCGGCGCGTCGGGCAAGGCCGGCGGACTGCTGGCGCTATGGGCATACCCGACCTCTATCGTACCCCTATCATACCGGTTGCACAGGGAACTGGCAGCCGAGCACAATGGCGCTGCGCGATGGGGCTACCGTCGCCTAGGATGCGGGAGTCTGGCTGCGATGGTCACCACGAACGACCTCAAAATGAGACCATCGAAACCTCCATCACCGCCAATTGGCAACAACGACCACAGCAACAATAACAGCAACAACAACAACAACAACAACAGCAACAGCACCAACGGCAATCTTCCTATACAGAGCACCGTCTCGGATGAAACGACAAGGGATTGGGAGAAACTCCCAAAACAAGACGACAAAGCGGCCGCTCTACTACAGGACTCCCCTCTGCCCCGAGATCTGGATTGGATCGATGGCAGTCTAGTCCAGCATTACGAAGAGATGGGCTCGCCGGGGTCCACAGAAACGGCTCAAGTGCATCCCTTCTATTTCACCAACGCCATGGCCGATCTTGCAAGGGAGAAAGGGGTCGACGTCAGGCTACGCGCCAAAGTAACCAGAATCAACGACACAAGGATCGCCGGCATACACGGCGTCGCATACGAAGACCGCGAGACTGGGGAAATCCGCAACATCGACGACGTGACAGACGTTGTTGTTGCTGCGGGGCCGTGGACAGGGAAACTGCTCCCGCGGACGAGAGTCGAAGGTCTGCGCGCGCACAGCGTCGTCTTCGAAGCAGACGTCAGCCCCTACGCCGTCTTCACCGATATCCAACTACCAACCAGTTACGTCCCCGAACACCGCGCCAGCCAGGGCCAGAAGAAAAGGCATAAGGGCAACGTGGACCCGGAGGTTTATGCCCGCCCGTTTGGGGAGGTGTACGCGTGTGGTAGGCCTCCGCTCGCTGTCTCCGCGGCCTCGCTCACCAACTGATTCTTGCTTTTTATCTGCAGGCGAACCGGACAAACTGATCCCCCTCCCCGCCACCGCCGACGAAGTGTCCATCGACCAAGGCCAATGCGACGACCTCATCGCCTACATCGGCACCATCTCGCCCGCCCTCGCCGCCGCGCCCATCAAGGCGCGCCAAGCCTGCTATCTGCCACAGCATATCCGGTTTGGCGAGCAGAGGGGCCCGCTGATTGGGCCAACCTCTGTTCCTGGGTTATGGGTCGCCGCGGGACATACCTGCTGGGGGATACAAAACGGTCCGGGGACGGGCTATCTTATGGCGGGCATGATCTTTGGGGACGAGACGGATGAGGGGGTGGGGAAGTTAGATCCGAGGAAGTTCAAGGTTTGAAGTGAAGTAGTTTTGTATGTACACACAATGCTCAAAGGTCACTGCTCGGCCCATAGGCGGGTTGGGGCCAGGGTTAGAGATGTGCACATCGTGTTGCATTACGAGAGAGAGAGTCGCAGATCTGGAGGTTGATGGGAACATTTCAGACCGAGTTCCCCCGGAGGCAAGGATGCTGTCATTCTTGTTTTGGGATCCGCTCGGCTTTCGATGCATGCGCGCCTTCTCGGTTCACGTCTTCCAATTTCGTCGGAAGGCGTCCGGTCAGAGAGCAGTCACAGCCTGCTTTGCTGTAGTCCTGGTAGGTATCCGGGTCATATGTGCTACCAACCACCGAACCGAGTACAGTACCAAGCCTGGCGTAGGTAAACGAAACGAAGGCTCGCGGGAAAAACATGGTTGGTGGAAATTGGCATTCAGCGTCTTCGACGGCAAACTTCCAATGTGCGAGGGAGAGAACACAGAACCTTTACTTCCTTGCTCCTTAGCGGATCCCAAAGATGATACGTCCAATTGAAGGTTGTTGTGTATGTTTTTCCTTGAATTGGTTGGTGAGGGAAGCCAGACGTTCAAACACTTGGCTGGTGTATCTCTGGAAGTTTTGGTTGACAATGAAGTCGGGATTACCACAACCGCCAGCTAGAGCAACTATTATTTCGGGTGCCATGCGCAGTGCCTCCAGATCCCGTTTTACGATGTCCAATGCATTACCTAGTTGATCAGCCCTTTTTCCTTGGCCTACCCATTCCTTCTCAGTAGGCCCTCGGGCTGTATGCCACAACAACTGCTGCCAACTCATGTGCCCAGGGCAAAAAATTCAGGGGCCCACAATCCGGTTCCTCGTTCAAATAACGTTATACACTCCAGCCACTCAGCTAACCGCGGAGAACCCTCCCGGGGCCGCCTTGCTTCACCGCACCTCACCTCACCTCACATCACCTGACCCACTATAACGACTTCTCCAGTTCCATCACCTCCCTCACCCCATCCTCAATCCCCGCCACCCTCGCCTTGTCCAGCCTCTTCAGCGGCCGCCGCGGATACGCGCCATAGCCGAAATAGCTCTGGATCGCCTGCTTGGTGCCAGCGATGGCCGCCTTGGTCAGCACCCAGTCGCCCTTGGAGAGGGTCTTCTGCAGCGCGACGGCCTCCTCCTTCTTGCCCTCGGCGTACAGGTTCCACACGCGCACGCACACCTTGGGCATGACGTTGGCGCCGCCGGCGATGATGCCGCTGCCGCCGCTGGCCAGCGTCTGCACCGTAAAGTCGCACATGCCGCCGAACGCCATGTAGCCCGACCCTTCGGACCACGGCGTCTTGGCGTCCGTCGCCAGCGCCACCCGCGTCAGCTTGCCCGTGTTGCCGCACGTGAACTTGGTGCCGACGATGTTGGGGTGGGCCGCCAGGCGGATCAGGAGGTCCGAGTCCATGTCGATGCCGGCCACGGCGCCCGGGTAATTGTAGAGGATGAGCGGGAGCGGGCTCCCGTCGGCGACGGCGACGAAGTAGTCGTGGATGGCTTGCTCGTCCATCAGGAAGCGAAAGTAGGACGGCGGGAGGAGGAGCGCGTAGTCGGCGCCTGCGTCTTTGGCGAGCTTGCAGAGCTCGACGGTGCCCCGGACGCTGCCCTCGGTGGCGCCGATGATGATGGGTGTGTCGGGGAAGCCGGCCGCGTCGAGGGCCTCCCGTGTTGCTTGGGTCACTGCCAGCTTCTCCTCTCGTGTGCAGTGGATGGCTTCACCGTTGGAGCCCATGGTGACGAGGCCTACCAAGCCGTCCTTGACGAGGCGCTCGGCATGCTTCTTGATGGTGGGGATGTCGAGGTCTTCGGTCTCTGGGTCGAAGAAGGTCATGGTTGGCGCGTAGATGCCGCATGGGAGCGGCCGCCGGCTGGTCCGGCTGCCATTGGCGGCCCCATTGGTCACAGTCATGATGGTCTTGGGAGGAGAGACGCGGAAGGAGGTACGGCTGGGAACGAAGCAATGGGAGGACGTAGAGATACAAGGGGAATTCAGGGCACGTGGGAGGAGGACACTGGAACGTAGGGCGGAAGAGGAAGCGACGGCAGAAGTGGAAAGATGACTGCTTATAAAAGAAATGGGGGCCTTCAACGCGAATAGCCGCTCCATGACCTAAGCTCAACCAAGGGGCCGGTGGGGTTCGGGGTTGTGAATGGGAGAGGTAGTCTGTAGCATGCGCGGGGCCTGGAGCAGACACTGGGGCAACCAGGGGTAGTACCGGCCGGGTTGCGGGTCTCTGCGGGCGAGACCAGGCCGAAGGCCCGCACTAGAGGCAGCCCAGGCTGAAACTCTGGGGAAGACGCGGGATGGGATGGGAGCTCAGAGCCAGACAAGCGCGATGAAGCCACCACTTGCTTCATGCAGGAGGGTGGGCTCGGCAAGTGGAATCTGGGCAGCTATATCGGAGTAATATATATGTCGTGAAGAAATACCGCACCCATGCACCGTTGGGGACAGCGAGGTGAACGTCTCGATGCGGCAGAACGGCAGAGGACGCAGCAGAGAGCAGAGGACAGACACAGCCAGCCCAAACAGCTGGGTCCAGCCAAGCAGGCCCTGATTGATTTTGACGACGGGATGCCGGAATGGACTATCCAGAAGAAGGGAACCAGAGTCTTGGGACCAAAAAAACCCCTTTAATCACCATGAGGAGCCCACTTCCAGAGGGCGTGAGCCAGGATCCTGGTGCCGGTCAAAGTGATCTGCGGGTACTACACCTGATTGGCCCGGATTCAAGCCACCAAGCTGGTGTAAGCAGACAGTTTGGCTGCCACGTTTTCCAGATGCCCCATAGGACGCCGGCTTTTGGTCAGATCATGGCTCGTCGAGTGTGTGATTGGAAGAGGCAACATTCGGCCTGGGAGCAGGAAAGGGTAAACTGTCTGCCGTCGAAGCCATTCGCTGTCGCCGCCCCTCGAGTGAACATTGGCCGCACAAAAGTTAGGTGACGTTAGCGTTCGAGGGAGGCGCGGGATGGCGGCAGAATGGCCGGGTCGGGAACCTAGCACTCTTCCCCACATGACACACATGGATACTAGTTACTGCATAGTACTGTAGTATACCACAGTACTAATAAGCCTGCAGCGAGTCCTCGGCGGCGGAGATCCCGGACGAACGCAAACTCGGCTCGGGTCGGCAGCAAGGCGAAAGGCGAGCTGAAGCACGGCGATGTGGTTCTGCCAGAAACCGTTGGAGCGACTTGTATGAACGGGCTCAATGGCGGCGTCTGATGGAGAAATGAACGCCTTCCCCCGCATTCTTTCTCTCCGGGATAGAGCTCGACAATAATTCAGCCGATTTGTGAATTCGAGACAAGTGGTATCCCGGATCGCTTTCGTGTGCTCGGTGTGCGACGGAAAAATAATTTCCTCCAATCGCGTAATCCAAATCGCAATGGCCCGAACTTTCCCTGTAAGTTATTATAGGCCAGAAATGCCCTCTTCCACGCGGTGTTGGAGTCAGTCAGGTCAGCAGACGAAGCAAGATTTCTTGCATATCGGTGAGCTCATCAGCACCGGTCAAGAAGCTGGCTAGGTAGAATGAATGCTGATAATACAAGATGGGCAGGCAAGATTCAGGCTGTGGGAGGCTGAAGTTTCGAAGCAGGACTAAACAAACACGCGCGGTTGAGGTCCCCTTCAAAAGGCTTGATGCGGGGAAAGCAACGTGGGGGCGGGTCCAGGTCGAGGTGTGGAGCCCGTCTTGGCTTCTCCAATCTCCACAACCCACAATCCACCAGTGAGGAGTGCGCTGTCCGTCAGCGACTCCAACCTCCAACTCGCAACCCACCATACCCTCTCTCTCGTGCCTCTCGCTTGTTGAGGAGCTGAGATGAGGGAACACAACGATCAAAAACGACGGATATTTCTCGGCGCCCATGAGACATTCCACTAATGACAGCACCGGGGAAAAGCTTGGTTTACAGGACACTGGGGTTGCCGGGGGTTTCACTTCTCCAATGCCCCAATTTGGCCCCTCTTTTTTCTATCCATACCCCTCCCTCCTTCATCATGAATTCTTCCGGGACGGCTCAAGCAGTGATTCTTGGTGATGCGAGTGCAGGAGACGGGACAAAAACCCGTGCCCGTTAGAATTGGCGTTTACATTGAGACTGCGTCGGCTCGCTGCTGTAATAACTGGGCCAGTCCCCCTTTCCTGATTTGCCCTTTGATTTGCGTCTTCGACGACAATCTTCGCCGCACAGACTCGCAGTCTCAGTCACAATGGCACCCCTCAATGTGTTGATGGTGAATACAAGTCAGCTCAACTTTGTGTCCTGGACGCTGGCTGATAATGCAATAGGTCGGAACCGGCGAATACACCACTGGCTTCGTCGGTGGTGGCGCTTCTGGTTCGGACAAGAAGGTCGGGGTCGTGGGGTTGACCTTGTTTGACCTCCGACGGAGAGGTAAAGTGGGCAAGCTTGGTATGGTGGGTGTGAATGGGACCAAATTCCCAGCAATCCGTAAGCCGTACACATGGTCCCCGTGGCGGATCAGAACTTTAGCTGACAATGCTGACCAGGGGAGCACCTTCACAAAAACATCACACTGGCCTACAACAACCTGGACACGTCGTTCGAATCATACCCCGCCGATGACGCCAAAGACCCCGACGCCTACAAGGCCGCCATCGACGCCCTCTCGCCCGGCGACGCCATCACGATTTTTACTCCTGATACCACACATTACCCCATCGCCCTCTACGCCATCGAGCGCGGAATCCATGTCATGATCACCAAACCGGCCGTGAAGTTACTCCAACACCATCTTGCTCTCATCGAAGCGGCCGAGAAACACGGCGTGTATGTATACATCGAGCATCACAAACGCTTCGATCCCGCCTATTGGGACGCGAAAAATCGGGCTCTGAAACTCGGCGATTTCAACTACTTCTACAGTTACATGTCGCAGCCAAAATTCCAGCTTGAAACCTTCAAGGCGTGGGCTGGCATCGACTCGGACATCTCATACTATCTCAACAGCCACCATGTCGATATCTGCGACTCGATGGTGTCCCAGCTGGGCTACGTGCCCGTCAAGGTGTCGGCGTCGGCGTCAAAGGGTACCGCGACAAGCTTGGGGTGCCACGAGTCCACCGAGGATACAATCTCGCTGCTGGTGCACTGGGAGAAGAAGGATGACCCCTCCAAGCAGGCAACCGGCGTGTACACTGCCTCGTGGACGGCCCCGCACAGGGCTGGCGTGCACTCCAACCAGTATTTCCACTATCTCGCCAAGGACGGTGAGATCACCATCAACCAGGCTAAGCGCGGCTACGACGTTGCCGAGGACGCCGCCGGCCAATTGGTGTGGTACAACCCTTTCTACATGCGGTACGCTCCGGACGAGGATGGCAACTTCAACGGCCAGAGTGGGTATGGCTATGTCTCGTTTGAGAAGTTTGTGGATGGTTGCCGATCCGTCAACGCCCGTGAGCTGAAGCCTGCGGACTTGGACGCCAAGGGACTCCCAACTTTGAGGAATACCATCGCGACAACCGCCATCCTCGAGGCTGGGCGCCGGAGTATTGACGAGAACAGAGAGGTCAGGATTGAGTGCAAGGACGGAACCTGGAAGCTGGTCTAAATCATCTCTGTAAGGCATTGTGAATTTTCCGAGATAATTCATCAGCTCGTGTGAGTTCACAAACCTGATTTCGGAAGAGAAACATGGTACTGGACATAATCTTCTCCAGAAACTTGGAGTTGAGACGTCGAAATTCTCGGCCCTCCAGTAAACTTATTTTTCAAGACAGATTCCCTGGTTCTTGACAAACCTTGCAAGTAAATTGCGAGTTATTAAGCAGAGTTCGCTTCAGGGGCGAGATACTCGCACAAAGGGCAGATGGTTACCACGGCCACCAGGGTTAGGGTTCACTTATATCCGTCGCTGGGGGGGTGGGCTGCCGTGTTGCTGACCACTCCGCCGCTGCTGTGTCACAGCACCAGAAAATGGAGCCACAGCGCCCGGCGCCGCTGAACAAAGGCCGAACGGAGCTTAGCGGCCGAACACGCAAGCCGATCTCTTTCCATTCCACTCAGCGCCGCTCGCACATCGCGCCCGGTGAGATTCTGACAACATCTCTACATGCAACAAAGTCTCTCAAGATCGACCAGTATTTATATTATAACCCCAGAACAAGCCGGCAATATATATATCTATATATATATATATACATATATATTTTTTTTTCCACTCGAAACCAAAACATGGCCACCGGATCCAACCCCGACGCGGCGGACGAGCCGTCACACTCGTACCCAAACTCGCCCGCCCATGCTCACCAACCCACCACCAGCGAAACGACTCCCCTCCTCCAGCACATCCCGCCCAGACCCATCTCCCCCTCCTCCTTATCCTCCTCCCCCTCCTCTGCATCAACCAACCCGCAGCCCGCCGAACCACGCCCATCCCGCGACGCAGAAGAAACCACCCCCCTCCCAGCCGCGCCGCTCACCCCGACCCGCCTGTGGCTGACCCTCTCGGCCACGTACGTCGGCGTCTTCCTCGGCGCGGTCGACAGCTCCATCATGGCGACGCTCTCGGCCCCCATCGCGAGCGAGTTCCGCTCGCTCAGCCTGCTGTCCTGGCTCGCGACCGCCTACCTCATCGCCACGGCCACGTTCCAGCCGCTGTCGGGCCGGCTGACCGACATCTTTGGCCGCGGCCCGGGCTTGGTGTTCAGCAACGCCATGTTTGCGGCGGGGAACCTGGCGTGCGGGCTGGCGCGGGACGAGGCCGGCATGATTCTGGGCCGGGTGGTGGCGGGCGTCGGCGGAGGCGGGATCATGAGCATCAGCACGTTTTTGGCGTCGGATTTGGTGCCGTTGAAGAGGAGGGGGATTGTGCAGGGGGTGGGGAATATCGCTTACGGGTGAGTTGGTTTTTTTTTCTTTTCCAATTTTTCATTTTTCTCTCTCTCTTTTTTTTTTCTCTTTTTTTTTCTGGGTTGGTTGCCTTTTTGCGTTGTGAGTGAAGAGAGAGAGAGAGAGAGAGTGAGAGAGAGAGTGTGTGTGTGGGGTGCTAATGTTTTGTGTCTTCGGGTGGACAGAACCGGGGCGATGCTGGGTGGTGTCCTTGGCGGGTTCATCAACGACACGTCGGCTTGGGGATGGCGGTTGGCGTTCCTCATCCAGGTGCCCATCATTGCCGTGTCGGGGGTTCTGGTGTGGTACCTCGTCGACGTTCCCCCCAAGATCTCCAACAAGTCGCTGCTTGCCCGCATCGACTTTGGCGGGTCCCTCCTGACGGTCGGATTTCTCGTCCTGATCCTCCTCGGTCTGAACGCTGGTGGAAACCTCGTTCCTTGGACCGATCCTCTTGTCTTGATCACCCTCCCGCTGGGCTTCTCCATGATGGTTGCGCTGGTGTGGTGGGAAAGCCGGGCAAAGCAACCCATCATTCCCGTGCGCCTGCTCCTTGACCGGACTGTACTCACGGCCTGTATAACCAGCTTCCTCTGGTACGTTTCCCCTCCCCTAGCCCCCCCGGGGCACTTCTAGTCAACACCCCCAGAGACAGACCTAGCTGACGCAAGAGTAGTACCATGGTGATGATGATGGTCATGTATTATGTACCTCTGTACCTCCAAGTGCTCGGTCACTCGTCGACCCAGACTGGTCTCCGCCTCCTAGCGTCTTCTTTCGGCGTCTCGATCTCATCCATCGGATGCGGCCTGATCATGAAGAAGACGGGCAAGTACGTAGGCCTCGGCATTTCTGTGCTCATCATATTCACAGCTTCCGTGTCCCTCATAGCCACGCTTGACGAGAATGCCCCGAACTGGGTCCCATTTGTTGCCATGGCCCTTCAAGGCGTGGGCTACGGGGGGATGCTGACTGTGACGCTGCTCGCGTGCATCGCGGCGGTCGACCATGCGCACCAGGCCGTCATCACGTCGGCGACTTATGCGTTTCGCTCTGTGGGTGCGACGCTAGGCATCACGGTGGCGTCCGCTGTGTATCAGAACATCTTGAAGGCTCGGCTATGGGATCGGTTTGGCCATTTGCCGGGAGCGGCCGAAGAGATTGAGCGCATCCGCGATGATCTGAGCGAGCTCACGAGATTGCCCGAACGCTGGTACCAGGGCGTCATCCTGTCGTTTATGGAGGCATTTAGAGGCGTGTGGGTGGTGGCTCTTGCGCTGACTGTCGCCGCCTTGGTCAGCATCTCGCTGATGAGGCAGCACAAGTTGCACTCGAATCTGGCCCGACAGGAGGAATGAACCATGCCCAGCGCTCATAGACAAACGAAGACAATCGGAGACCAAGTTTGGACCGCATCTTAGAGTCCGACCGCAATGATTTAAGTATTGGCAGGGATCTTTGACGAGCCGTATACAAGAGAAATAACAAGACCAAAGACTACGGAAGATGATTCCTCAGTATGGAGATGAGTTGAGAAACTCGAGGAATGGCGGATTCAACCAGGAATCCCCCCATTTCTCCCCCTGGTTAGGTAGTCGGCGCCTTCAAGACATGGTGGTACTCTGCGAACGGTCAATATTGTCTTGACCGCCGGGCTCAGCCTATGGAACATCATAACTCCTACTACCATTAAGATGGATAGATTAGCGCACTGTCATGGGTCAAGAGTTGCGTTCCACTCGTTTCCTGATCCCGGTGGGAGTGTGTATGCGGGTTGCTGGAGTCATCCTGCAACCGGTGCCCTCTGCCCCCGCCGCCTCCGTCAAAGGGAAAAGTGAAAGTGAGAGAAGTAGCCTTCATAAATAGTTTCATTTCCATTTGATGTTTACAGCCAATTGGATCCATAGTGTAATCATACGAAACCTCATCAGAGCCAAAACGCCATGCTTATATCCACCCCAGCTTATAGAAAGCCATGATTACAATGCCATTCCATCCAACCATCCGTTCCACACCCGTCCATGCATATGAATCGTCTCACTCCTCGTCGCTACTCTCGACAACGAACCCCGCCCTAGCCCTCGGCCGAGCCCTCGCCGCTGCCTTGGCGACAGGCATGTCGTCATCCTCATCTTCTCCATCCCCTTTGTCCGCAGGCTTCTCAACCCGGTTCGGACTAGACGACAGAGGCGTATCGTTCGTCACGGCCCCGTCCTTACTAGACTGGGTGAAATCCATCGGATCCCCACCCACGTCTTCTTCCTGGTCTTCATCACTACCCAGGTCAACCACTTTCTTCTGGCCCGGTTTCCTCCTCTTATTTGGCCTCCTCGCCGGTGCCTCAGCCGAAGAAGACCCGCTTTCACTCGCATCCGTGCCGCTTTCCTCCACCTCCTCGTCGCTCTCAACAAGAGCAGCATCAGATTTCCTCTTTCTGTCCCCTTTCCCGTTCCTCTTCTCCTTCGCCGCCGGCGCAGCCACCATATCCGCATCATCATCATCATCACCACCACCACCACCAATACCCAACAACTCCTCCCATGCCGACCCCTCCACACCAGATGGCTTGCTACTCAACCCAAAGCTCGCGTTCTTCGCCTCCTGCCTTGCCAGCTCCTGCGCAAAGAACTCCCGATCGCCCTCGACTTCCGAGTCGTCGTCGCGCGGGTCGACATACATCTCGCTCTTGATCTTGCGCGCCTTTTCGAGCTCCTTCTTGCGTCTGGCACGCGCCTTGGCCTCAAGCTGCTCATCCGTCAGGGCATCGGGCTCCTGGCTTCCGTCCCGGCGGCGGCGGCGCTGCCTGCGCTTCTTGGGCGGCTCGTCCTCGGCTGTGCGCTTGCGCGCCGTCGGGCCGCCGGCGGGGAAGAGGATGCCGGTTCCATCGTCGTCGAGGTCGGAGCCGTCGTTGAGGAGGCCGTTTATGTTGTCGTCTTCGTCGTCGTAGGCGGCGCGTTTGCGCGGGACGGATTTGCGGCGGAGTTGGTCTTCGGCTAGCTCGCCGTCTTCGAAGGTGGGTGGGTTGAACTCGGCTTTGTTGATGAGAGAGATGGTTTCTTTGAGGGCATCGGCGGTGACGGTGCCCGGGATGATCCAGATTGAGTCCGGGGACTCGTCGAGGGTTGGAGCGAGACGCTCCAACCCGACGAGTTTCATGAGGAGGCGGAGATGCGGGTTCTTGAACATGGCTGTGCTACGGGCGTCACTGTCTGGGCGGATGGTGGCATGGGGAGCAATCTTCGCCGCGTCGGGTACGGCGGGCTCTTCTGTCGCCTCACCGCTCAGTCTCTCGGCCGCCAGAGCCTTCTCTGCATTCTCCCAAGCGCGACGCTCGCTTTCGGCTTCTGTGAGCTGCTTCTTCATCCACTCCAAGTGATCTGTTTGGTTCCTGTCGAGCAAGACACCGACAACAATGGCGATCTGCTGGTCGCGTTCCACTTCGCGCTTGAATTCGAGCTCGGCGGCAGCCCTGGGGTTGCTGGAAATGGTCTGCTTCTCGTAGCCGTACTCCAGATAGTGCGCCGTGCTGTTGATCTTAGAGAAGAGCAACTCGGTGAACAAGGCTGGTCGCTCTTCGAGTTTGCGCAGACATCGCTTGAGGACTTGCTTTGAAAGCTCTTTCCATTCCTTGTACATGGAGGAGTTTTTGTCGAGTGGCTCAGGACCCTGAATCATGTTGTAGAAGAGGTGGATGATATCCAGCCGGAATAGCATGACGCTCATTTCCTGTTTGAAGGCGACGCGGTAGAAGTACCGGTGGGCTCTCTTCAACTGAGAGTCGTCAAGGTCGCGGTAATATTTGGTAAAGGCAACGAATGTGTCGACCACACCCTGAGGGACAAACCGGTTTCCGAATCGCTTGAAGTCGAATTTCCTCTCCTGGCTGGTCTTCTCAGCCTGCCTTTCGTCGTCTGCCGAGTCGTCTTCAGCATCGCCTTGGTCTTCATCGCCCCCTTGATCTCCAGTAATCTTGGCCGCCTTCTTCTTCCGCCGTGTCCTCTTGCGAGAGCGGACTTGCAGATCGACGTTTTGCTTCGAGTATGCCTCGAGGATGCGGAGAAAGGTATGTGTGAGTTCGGTGCAAGCATCAAGATATTCGAATCCCTGGTCCTTGTATGTCCGGACAATGTTTGCTATCGCGTCATGTGTCGTCTCCTCGTAAAACAGTCGACTTAGAATATTGTCGGCGATCTCCTCGTTCTCTTCGTTGCCCGAGTCCGACATCTCCTGAACAGTTAGAAGGATCTGGGTAAAACAGCGCATGACCGTCGTCAATAGCGGCCAATCTTTGTCGCCGTATGCCCGATCCAAAGCCCGGTTCATGGTGATAAACATTTCCTGGTTGAGCACCTCGGCGACGAGATTAAAGCTCCCGACATCGTCTCCGGTTACAGGTTGCTTTGGGTCTTTCGCCTTTCGGCGCATCCGCTCCGCCTCTAGGAACCAAGCTACCAGATAAAAGAACTGACTGTGATGAGACTGAAGCGCGTGTGGCGCCTCGCGATCGAGTGACTTCCTCACATGGGAGAACAGGGGGTTGAAGCCCGAGTCGAGGAATTCGGACACGAAGGACCGAAGCTGCTGGCGAGCTCTCTCGTCGAGTGTCACTGGAGGGCCTAGGTCTTTTGGTTCCATATCTTCTTTCCTGGCCCGTCTTGGTGGCTTGAAATTCTTGCTGTTGTCCATCTTGCGCTCGCGGGTCGCAGCATCAAGCAAGGCATCTTGACCGGAGACAGTAGCAAGCTTGCCGCTCTCTCGCTTGACCCAGATCATGGTGCCAAAACGGCTGTGGCGGGTGGGAGCGTTCTTGCTGTACGATCTCAACATGGCGGCTTCCTTGTTCCTCGCGGCCGTGAGCTCGTCGGCCTTGAGCTTGTGCAATTGCTTCTCGCTCACAAAAAGCTTGCTTGAATCGACGCGTTTGACGAGGTGGAAGATGATCTCCGTGACAATCACATCCTCGGTTCGGAAGTCCTCGCCCATGTTCGAGGCAATGGCCAGAAGAGTGTGGAGAATATCCTGGAAAGAGAACGCGTCGATCAGCGTCGACCGGGAGATCTGCGTCTCGTCACCCTCGTACTTGATACCCGGAGGGGGGGAAATCATGGCAATGTTTCTCAGAAAGTACAAGATCAGTTTGATGATGCCCTGGTCTCGGGCGGACCGATCGCCGCTGGGTATCGCCATCGAGGGGAGGGCCACCCTGACGGCAGTACTGAGGATTGGAGCGGCATCGAAGTTTATAATGGAGCGCTTGTAGCCGAGTTGGGCGAGTTGCAGTACGGGCAGGTGGCGGTGGTGGTTGATGGTCATTGTCTCCCGGTCTTTCTCGATGGGCCAGGTGAGCGGCACGATGACCTCGAAGCAGGCCAGGGCAATCCTGGCCTTATACTTGCTGTTGCTGTCGTTCTGCGGCCATGTCGCCAGAATATGCAGCAAATCGGAACCAACGAGGTTGGCTTCGGCGAGGCATCGGGCGACATCCATGCGGTTCGTCTTTTCGTCGTAGAAGCGAATCCATTTCTTGAGATCGCGCAAGACCTCGAGGGCGTCGTCTCCGAGCTTGTAGCCGTCATCGTCGTCTATGCTGTAGCCGCCGAGCTAGACATACAAAAAAACCGTCAATGGGAAATCCAGTCCAGGTACTCCATACTGGCCATGGGCAACAATGAATAACCTACGGCAGACACCAGGCTGTTGATGTGTGCCCGCACCTGGGGGTGCACCGTATCGTTGTTGTTCTCTGCGTCCTCCATCCTGAGCAGAGATCACAAAGGGCGCAGAGAATAGCGCGGTTCTGGCATGGGGATCGCAACGTCAAGACCCTTGGAATTGGGCCGTGGTATTGACTTGGGACTGTGGGTTGAACGGTTGCTTGGCATGGAGCGCGCAAACGCGTCGAAATCAATCAATCAATCAAGCAGCGGCGCGACGCGTTTCCGCCGCTAACAGCTCCAATTTCGATTTCACAGTGATTGAGACAGTGTGTTGTTCAGGCGTGTTACTGTACAGATTACTGTAGTTATCTGCTGTGCGTTGCAAACACCAAGTCAGCCCCAGTTTTATTTCGACCTCCCCCCCCTCTGTTTTTTGGGAATTTGGACGGTCGAGCGGTCAAAAGTGAAAAGAATATATCTCACTATATTAGGCGATATAGGGCATACGCATACCTGCAAATATATAGAGTAGTATATCTGACTATATAGAGTTCAAATCTACGATACGATCGATCATGCGGATAATGCGCGTAGAGATAATGATAGATCTTTTTTTTCTTGATTGAAAGACCTGATCTTGTCAATTTTTTTAAGAACGATGCCAAGGAATGCCAAGGAATGCCAAGAAAGTTCAAAAAATTCTGTTCTCTCGAGGTCAAAAAGAAAGCAAAAAAAGATGCATCATTATCTCTACGCGTATTATCCGCATGATCGATCGCGTCGTAGATTTGAATTCTATATAGTCAGATATACTACTCTATATATTTTCAGGTATGCGCATGCCCTATATCGCCTAATATAGTAAGATATATTTTTCTCACTCTCTGCCAAACTGCTGTTTTTCAAAAAACCGAGGGGGGAACGCCAAAAAAGCGGGGCTGACTTGGTGTTTGCAACGCACAGTGGCATTGGCCAACAAAGGTCCGGCACATGTGAGAACCTGACACCAACGCGGATGGCCCCACTCTACGTCAGCTTTGGGCCGGGGTTTGTTGAGGACCGAGGTTAGCCGCTCTTCCATCTTCTATCTTCTTGCGACCGAGCTCCGTTTGTTCATTGAGCGTCTTGCTCCTTCACTTCGGCACTCCGCTCCTCACAGTTCCTCCCGGCAATGATGGCTGCTTCAATGACGTCTGCACGGCAAGCGCTCCGGCTTTCGAGCCGCGTAAGATACTTCAGTTCGACGGCTGCCAGGCCAGCCGCTGAGGTGAAGCGCCTGGGCGTCATCGGCGCGGGGCAGATGGTAAATTCCACCCTTCCTTCTTCGTTACCACTCGGTAGCATGCGCGGACTGCTAATGAATCCAATGCGGGCTACAGGGTCTCGGAATTGCGTTGGTGGCGGCTCAAAAAGCCCAGATACCTGTCACACTAGTTGACTCTTCACAAGCGTCCCTGGACAGGGGATTGGCCTTCGCAGGTTGGTGAGAGCCGGCACTCACCAGCAACCCGGATCTCGCCCGCTAAACTACCCCTTTCTTGCAGAGAAGCTCCTTGCCAAGGACGTCTCCAAGCAGCGCATCAGCCAGGAGCAGGCCGACGCCGCCCGCGCCCTGCTCAAGCCCACCACCTCCATCGACGACCTTTCCTCCGCCGACTTCGTCATTGAGGCCGTGCCCGAGATCCCCCAGCTCAAGTTCGACATCTTCTCCAAGCTCGCCCAGGTCTGCCCCAAGCACGCCATACTGGCCACCAACACCTCGTCCATCTCCATCACCCGTATCGCCGCCGCCACCACCGGCGGCAACCCCACCGACACCTCCAACAGCTCGCGCGTCGTCTCCACCCACTTCATGAACCCCGTGCCCGTGCAGAAAGGCGTGGAAATCATCTCGGGCCTGCAGACCTCTGCCGAGACCCTCGAGACAGCAGTCGCCTTCTGCAAGCGTCTCGGCAAGATCACCTCGGTGTCGGCCGACTCGCCTGGTTTCCTCGCCAACCGCATCCTGATGCCCTACATCAACGAGGCCATCATCTGCCTCGAGACCGGCGTAGGTGACCGCGATTCGATTGACTCCATCATGAAAAACGGCACCAACGTGCCCATGGGCCCGCTGCAGCTTGCTGATTTCATCGGCCTGGATACCTGCCTGGCCATCATGAAGGTGCTGCACACCGAGACGGGCGACTCCAAGTACCGACCGAGCGTGCTGCTGCGAAATATGGTGGATGCTGGGTGGCTGGGGAAGAAGAGCGGAAAGGGATTCTACGACTATTAGAGCTGGATGGAGGCTGTACATACATACATACAATAGGGCTGAACGGCTCAGGCGCAAAACAACAAAACAACGCGACGACGGAGCAGGAATGTAACCTCGACTCTCGGACGTCGTCCGGAAATCTTGGGTTCTGGATCTTGGGTAGGATAGGGACCGGCCATTGCGTTCGGATATCCCGTGTTGTAAGCGTAGTATTACCACCCAAAAGAGGTATCCTAAACCATTGGGGCCTTGCAGCTGTCAGCCGCAATGTGAGCCGCAGCCGCAACGTCCAACAACTCAACCTCATCTCGTGGCTAGTTGCCAACAGTTAAAACACCACGACAGAACTATTTACTTCGTGGTGTACACAAAAGGGGGCGGGAGAGGAGGGGGCTGAATAGGGGGCTTATGGTCGTTGCCAGTCAAATCCGACGGTGTGGTTAAACAAGTAAACACACGCCACAGAAACACCCATTTCACCCAAATTGCCCCCCCGCAATCTGACAATCTCTCCCCACAAACCATCGGTAGTCGAGAAATTTAACGAGAATTGTGACAGTTGTCGGGAACCGGGGAGACCGCACACTCAGTGATTACTCTCCACACGTTTTAAATTTGCACGAGTGGCTACCAGTCGCTACTCGTATTTGAAGCGCGATCACGGATTTTCCGACTGTTCGCATCGCAGAAATCAGAGCCCAGGCTGTGTGTGTATCGCTGCTTTGCCCCCCAAACCACCACCAAGATCCATCCGCCCGTGTATGTACACAAGAGCCGGCAGTTCTTCCCCTCCTCCCGTGACATACTGCGACGGCCGTGCCAGTTGCCGGCTCTCCCGGTCGTCCGTCCCCCCTCTAGAGCGCTAAAATGGCCATGGCGCGGAGACGACACCTGAGTATGGAATGTTCTTCTTACCCTAGTATGTACGCCAGTCGGTCAGGAGACACTGTCCCGTCCCTGTTCCTGTCCCTGGCAGGATACGGGGCGGTAGGTCCCAGTCCGTTCGGAAGCTTCCCCCCCCCCTCGCCTCCTGGCCGGTGGTTCAGCAGGGTTCATGGGTGCTCGTCGCAACGACGCGCCCAAGTGCCTGCCGCCGTTTTTTTTCGGTCCGAACATGCTACTTAGAATAGTTTGGGGGGGCGAATGAGGAGGGGGCGGGGGTTCGAGGTTCGAGGCGTCACGCCCAGGCCGCATGCAGCGGGGAGACCCACGATCTGGACGCGAAACGAGGGGAAGAGAAGCTCATCTCTGCAGCCGGGCCTATGATGAGCACGGCAAGTGCCCCGTGCCAGACGCGGGAGCGCAAACTGGCAATATATTTTTTATTAACCGGGAGCTTTGACGGGTCTTGGGCCGCAGAGGCAGAGAGGTCTGGGGTTGCCACCGCATCTCCCGGCGACACTTTTCAAGGCTTCGGCGCGGTCGCGCGTTCAAGACCTGAGACTATGTAACGTGTCAGTCGCGACCGGTCGCTTGAAGGCTTGATGACGGACGACGAGGATGTGAGAGAGCAAAAGACCGTAATATAGGGGTATAGTTGCCGCTGCGTCAGGGGACGGCTTCGATGGGATGTTTCTGGTACATGTACAACGGCTCAGAATCCACGAACATGTTCGCCAACCTGACAGGCCGTGACGGCTCGGATATCGATCCGCGGCTTATATGACCCGCATACGGAAGCAGGAGCTTGTTTCCTGAATCGGGAGGTCGCTCAAGCATCACGAGCCGTTAGCCATCAGCTGACAGGGGGGAAAATGCACAAGCCGAACGACGAAGCTGTCAAGCCACACACCAGCCCGCTTTGCGGAAGCAGCTTGGTTCATGACGCACGGCGGCCAAAGGCGGCAAAGAGACGCATCTCGTTCCTGCGTGGAGATGTCGCATGCGAAGAGCACGCGAGCGGCATATCGCCTTGACCATCATGGGTTTCCGATTCGCCCGCTCTGTACAGCTTGAGATCCTCCCAGCAGGCCCAGACACCGGGGGACCAGACCCAGATTTTTTGGCTCGCTCGCGCCAGGAGGTAAAAGGCCCATCCAGCGGCAGTGTGTTGGTGACGAGAGAGGGTGAGCTTCGACCAATGATCTCGCTAGCTGTGGAAACATCAGTCGGCAAAACCGATACACCCACAAGAGCAACTCCGACCCGACGCGCTCCCGTGCTGACGAATACCAGCGAGTTGGGACTTGGAGGAGCCCAAGAGGTCCTGCTCCAGCCATTTATCCGCCGGAATGTTCCAAATCCGCATAGCGGCATGGCCAGCATGCCGATGCAGATTCCGATGCCGAAGAACTCCAAGAATAGCGATGCTCCAAGAAAGTGATCGAAAACGGCTCGAATCACGATGGCCTATCGCGCGTGCTGAAGAGGAGGGGGGGGGGGGGAAGGGGGCCGAAGCAAAGCACAATCCAGCAGGCGAAACGACGAGGGTGACTTTCAGTAGCAGAAACGTCTAGCCAGTATAGACAAGATAGGACCCGGCCGAATGCTGTAGAACAGTGAACGACACAGGGCCTCCAAGTCAGATGCAGGCCCTGGGGGCGTGGCGCACGACTTCTTCACCGCCTCCCTGCCATGACTTCCCACGTGGTGGTTGTGACCTGACTAGCTCTGACTGTTGCGAGATGCTCGTGTCGAACACTCCCGTTTGAGCCGTGGCCAGGCACGCAAAAGAGGCTCGCCCTCGCTGAAACTTCGATCCGGTCACCGGTGTCTGTAACACAACGCAGCTCAGCAGTCAACGGCGCGGGGCCGCAAGTCCGGGGCATCACCTGTAAACAGGGAAGATAGGGCTTGGGTTTTTGGCTCGACAAACAAAGTCGAGCGGTTAAACAGAGAGACGTGACGGGACACGGAGGCGGAGGGTAACTTGTTTAGGGTCCATGTCTCGTACCATAGCCGTAGCTAAGTTTCCCTGCTTCTGCAGACTCGGCCCTGCAAGAGGCCACAAGCCTGGACGCATTATCCGCAGATTCTGTTGTGCTTCACGCCGCGCAGTATCGATCGCGCGCGTCGATGGAATCATGGACAGCTGGGGCCAGGCTTGGACCAGGCCAGCTCCACCACGAAAGTTGCCGATGTGATGTTGAAGAGTCTCCATACCGGCTCGAGGCCTGCGTGGAGCTCATGCCATGACACATAGCATAGCGTATCTTCCGGCGCTGGACGACAGGAGACACCTCCAGCCAACCCACCATACCCTGAAAGGAAGGTCAAATGTGCGAACAGCGTGGAGTAGTGCACCCGTCTGTGTTGATGGTTACACCACCAGCGAAGTTTTACAACGAAAGTTGGACTGCGCACTGTCTTCTGCGCGATCCTGCTCCTGGCCCTTGGTACCGAAAGCCTGCGTGTACAGTATGAACTCACGCCTTGCTTGGTTCCCCAATGGGCAAATCGACGTGAGTTGCCGTCCAACCCGAGCTTCCTAACCATGCAGTCCACACGGTCCGATATTAATATAATGTCTGGTGTGCTCAGGGAACCGGTCTGGTGGTGGGGAACCCAAACGCTATGCAGCCGACGGGATCATGCACTTACGGGAGACAAACTCGCCGCCACCAGGCGCCTGAGAGTCCCCCGAACCCGTCAGGGTTTAGCCGTGGTGGCTGCAAGCGGCAGCCTCTGTCAAGAGAAACGGCACAGAGGTCCCAGCGGGAAATCGTATAGTCGGCCAGACGGGCCATGGCCTCGTCGACCGCGCCGCGCGCAGTCTGCACGCCGCCAGCCGCGTCTGCACGATGTTGCACATTCGAACCAGCTGCATGATGTGGTCAGCCCCTGGGCTTGGAGAGTGCCGCAGGATTACAGGACAGGGCGGCGGCCTGCCTCCTGACCGCCCGCAGCAACACCGACGAGGCTGTTGACATGGTGTGAATGTTTGGTTGTGCAAGGCCGTGGAGCTTTGCGCCTACCGTATCACAACGGAGCTTCGCACTTGGGTGTGAGGGCAAACTTTTGTTTGTTTGGCAAGAGATCGCGGGGCCGTCTGTCGGAACGGACCGCTCGCATAACTTGTTGATCGTGGGAAAATGCGGGAAAAGGTACACAGTTGCAACAACCTGCCCAAGTGAATCAACCAAGCTGATGGCTCCGGTCCCAGCGGTCAGCAGCGGTGGAATACAAGGTCCACGGGTATCTGACAGCTTTCTCTCACTCGGCCATTATCCGCCGATATGGGTAAAGAAGAAGGCTCTCTTCGCATTCATAGGTGGGACTGCTAGGTCCCGTAGGCTAGAGCCAAGAGTTTCGAGGCACAGGAAGATCTTATGGGTGATGTGTTGTGTCGTCGCCACATATGCGTGGGCTGGTGAAAGTTGGACCTGGCGCTTCCCCTTTGGCTCACCTTGAGCTTGAAGGGCCGCTGTGAGAAGATCAACTGATCGGAGAGTCCGACGGGTGAGTGCATTTGGCAAGGAAGGTTGCGATTGCTGGCACTCCTGGATCTAGTCCAACCCATTGATTGATTGCACTTGTGTTCCCATCCGCGCAGCCCGGAAACATGATGGTGGTGGAACACTCGTATTTTGTGTAACCAGAGCATCCCTGGTGCTCATTGTTCCCGACCACGACACTTGAACATTGCAAAGGCTCCTCAATGGGGCTGTTTTCCAGCGATAGCGATTTGCGCGGAAGACCAAGGTCGGCTCTTCTTCAGCCGCGAACGACATAGCGTCGCTGATTTGCCCGTGCCTGAGTCCCGTCCCGTCTTGCATCCCCGAGCATCTTAGGCAGTGGCAGTGGAAATGCTCGACGAAACATGAAACCGCTTTTCAGAACAGGAAATGCCGATGGCAATAGTCTGTTGGCCGAACGCTGCCCGTCTCAGTGTGCCACGAGTCGATAAATCGTTGCGCCCCAATAAAACGCCCATCGACGTTGCGCTGCGTACCGACGAGAGGCTGACTGGCCATAGTTATAATAAACGAACAACTGACTTGACGATTTTCAGTCAGGCACGTGCCTGGCCATGCTTTGTGATGGCCGTCGGGACCGACACGACAGACCGCCTGTGGAAGCGCCTCGGCCTCGTCAGTTCCGAGACCTCGCTGTGGCCCAGAAAGCAGAGCAGCAAAGATGGGACCCTCGCCTCCATAATAAACCTGTAACGGCGTCGCTGGGCGCTTAAACAGCACTGGCGCACAGTCCAAGTCCACAGAGGGCGTGTTGTCGCTGAAGGGGTTTCACTCCCTCCAAACTCAGTCGGGTCGGTTCGGGTCGGCTATGTGGTTTGTTCGGGCCAGGCATGCTTTGGGACAGGCGATAGCCGGGACGAGGCTGGTTGAAGTTGTTGTGCCATGCCATTCATCAGCGCACTTGCATCGCCGCGCCAGAACCGAGGTTTGGTGCATCGCATCTGCAGAGCACCGTCACTGGGGGCCAGGGGCCTGCCGAGCGAAAAACAAGCCAGACCGGTACCGTACAGTGTAGGATTCCGTACTCTGTAGGCCCAGGTCCCGTTGACAGGCGAAGTGGAGCTGAGGGAAAAGAGAGGACGGAACAGCGCCGCGGTTGCTGCAGGCTGTCGTCGAATTTCCGGTCCCAGTTTCAACGCCCGGAGACGCCGCTGTCTGCATTTTGCTCGGACGAAATACCACGCTTTGGCTTTGTCCAAAATCCTGGACGGGTTGTCGAATGGTTGCGCGTACAAAGTTGAGCCCCGCGACGGAAACCGAACCCTGCGCTCCGGGTCTTGCTGTCACGATCAACATCGACTGGGCTGGCTTTGAGAATGGCCTAGGGCTCCTCTGTTCCACAGGTGGATGGCGGTGTTTGGCCGCCTTCCCGTCACGCTATGCCAGATTTGTTCACCCTTCCAGAATGTCGCAGGAAGCCAATCGGCACAACCCTTCTTGATTTCGCCGGCCCCAGCAGGCCACAAAGCCACTGGGCAGCTCTAACCGAACGGGCATCGCCGTCGACGTTACTGGATCCGGACATAGTGTAGAAGTGTGGAAGAGGTTGATGTTTCGGCGCCCACATTGACGGCTTTGGTCGATGACGAATTTGCCGGTGTGGCCCATCTTGGCTGTCCTGTACCTCGTTTTCGCCTTCCGAACCAGTCTCAGCGTCTTCAAATTCTCAAATTTGTCGGCGCTCGATCAGCAAACAAACACGGTTGACCATGTGCTGCGACACAGTGCGATGCAGGCGAGATATGCCCCCCGCCCCACCCCCCTGCGATCCTTAATCTGGCGGTTAGCCGCAACAAGAGAATGCGCATCAAGGGGGGGTGCGCCTATCTCTCGGACTGGTGCAGCTTCTTGCCCCGGCGCATCCACCTCAACCCTATGCAAATTGGCTCCAGCTGTCTGCCGTTGTCAAGGTGGGCTGCAAGATGAGGCTAGTGCTTCAAATGGCGGCCTTGAAACTGTCATTTGAATGATTCCTTGGAGGAAAACCCGCCCAGGTGTTTTTTTTGTTCACTTGAAACCTGCTTACGTACCCGTTTACCATGTGCAGTCAGGTAGGTGAGGTGGTATGTTAGACGCCAGGTCGGCAGGGTCTCCCCGTCCCTTGGACAGCCGGAGCCAGAATTTACCTTCCAGTGGAAGTTGTCAAAGGCAGCCACCCTCATGCACGGAAACTGCAGGTCAACCTTTCAGAGCGCTTTCCGCGTGTACATACAGTGTGCGCAGCTGAGGTGCCCCAGGATCCGATTTCAGGGCAATCCGGGTTATCATATGCGAAGATTATTCCGATTCGAGTTGAAGGTTAGAGTTACTTTGTACATACATGGCTGTGCTGCGTGTTAGCTTTGAGAGGTCCGAGTCGTCCTCTCGTCCCAACTCTACGAAGTACTAACTAACTAGCGCCTTGACCGTTAATTACCTACCTAGGTACCTACCTTACCTTATGTAGGTAGGTATGTACCCACTTCCCCACGGGCGGCTTCCATCTGCGCAACCAGACAAGAAAGACCCCTCCAAAAATCAAATTCATTCTCAGCGTCGTCACACCTCGTACCAAACCACAACCCCCAGGACAAATTGACTGACAAATAGCTGAGTGCCATGGAGAGAGCCGATATGCCAGACTCTCGATTCTGCACCAACAGCCGTTGGCGGGCCAGATCCCTGGATTCAAGCAATGACGTTCATGTCGCACAAGCCATCGGTGACACGGCATTCTTCACTGATCCATCGACGACGGGTCAAACAGACCGTTAGGGCTCGTATCCAATGCCCGCGCACCAACTGGCCAAGGACGCCGCACCTTTTTTTTTTTCCACCTGCCTGTGGGGTTTCGCCAACGGCCATTTTTGAAGTAGACCTTGCCAGTGGCATCATCAAGGATCGGCGTATTTCGTCTATAATTATTCTTCAACTCCAGCAACCGGGGGGTGGAACACCCAACCGCCTTAGCTGTTCGGACTGACTGGCTGTGGGACCAGGAATTAAAGGCACACAAACCCCAGCGGAAATCAATTCCCAAGGAAGCAAGCGACAACTAGCAGCTGCGTCGCCTGGCATTCTGATGCAGCTGCGGAACGTGGTCTGAAGTTCTGTGCGCTCCCGTGGAAGACGCCTAGAAGGACGCACGGTTGAGCGAGATCTAACACAAGCAAGCCGCTTCTCCACTTGTCACTTTCAACGCTTTGCCATCTCGCTGCCGTCATGGTTGTGTGGTGACTGCGGTTGTTGCTCTGACCCGTCCGGGACGCCCCTCACAAGACACCGCCCCCCTGGTGAAACGGCGGGCGCAACCCTTGCTGGAAAGAGGGCTCAGGCGATCCGTGGTGCCTCGATCTCTTCAAGTCTTGGCTACATTAGTAGCACGCCAAGGGGTGATTTCATAAAACGCGAACCTTGGAAGCTTTCGCCGTTGGGGACCACATTTGCGCCCCCGGCTACCCTGGTCCGGCTTGTCGCAAGACACGTCTCGCGCCACGCCCCCAACTTCAATGCGACCCTTTCGATGCACAACACCTCGCCTCAGGCCCGCTTACCACAGCTCTCCTGTATTTTTTCACCCAGGCAGTCGCACCAAACCCCACAGAATCCGTCCTCTTTGCTGTCGGGGTGCCTGGGTGGTAGCACACCACATCAGCCTGCGGCTTGTTCGGAGCTGCTTCCCACCTCTCCGAGACGCGTCCGGGGCCCTGTTTTGTGACGAGATGGGATGTCATCGCAGCTCTTCCCCAGACTCCTGGCTCCCTTGTCGCGTCGGCATTGGTTTTGGCGGGAGAGCACACGCACGCAGGGAATGGTGCGACGGTGCAGCCTGACCAAATGCCGCGTCTGTGTCAAACCGCACACCCACCACTGCCGCGACCCATCCAAGGCTGTGGCAGATACCCTGAAGCGCGCATAACGTTAGTGCCGCCCACTTCGCCGCGCAGCCGCCGATGTGCTCGATCTACTTCACCCATCAACAGCTGCGGGAGCAAGACCCGGCCCTACGCACGGAGGCAGAGCTGCTGGCAACTCGTCTCCTTTGCCCAACACGCAGCCCCGGGGGACCTGAGCAACGTGCAAATGCAAAGTCGCTCGGTGCAGGGCTGCCTGTCCCAGGCTAAATCCTCAGGCATTGAGCGCTACCGTTCGGAGCTGAGCACATTCAAGCCGTCTAACCTCCTTCCTAATCGGTGCAGTACACGGCTGCTGCATACCACCGTTCCCATCGCTGCTACACAACCTCACCACAACCACCGCCTAGCCTCTGGCCTCTGGCCATTTCCTTGGTTCAGATGCCGGCAAAGAGAGAAGAGATCTGCTCATCAGTGATCCATCCTCTCTCTTGTCCTCTTCCGTCCAACTAGGCCAGGGTCCAACATCTCAAATTCGCTCTCCCCACCCCCAGCACCACCATTCCTAGTCAACGTTGCCGTTTCGAGCAACCACTGCCCCGATCTTACCACTCAAGATCGCTTGCTGGGACCATCCGGCACTGTCAGCGTACCTGCCAGATCCCCTGTCGCTTCGGTGATCTGGCTTGCATTCACACCCCTCCTTTTGGCGTCTCCCTTCTTCACACCTCTCCCCGCAGACCAAGCAGCAGGCACAGGCACGCACCACACACCCCCTTGGCCTTGAAGATCAATGTCCGCGATTGGCTCGACCCGAGTGGAAGCTCAACAACGGGTCATGCTGTCTTCCGTGGAATCGACGCAGAGCTAATGTGCCCCATGGGCCAATCGGTCACTCCCAGGCGCTCCAGCCGAGCATGCTATGCCACCTCGTTTTATGCATCTCTGCGAGTGCTTTTCCGGCGTCTTGCGGAGGCTCTCTGTGCCTAGTCCTAGACGCCGTGACCTAAACATGCACCGCTCGGCAAGAACAGGTAGACCAGTGTCTCCCATTTGAGCGAGAGCCTGTGAATGATGATGCCCCAGGAGTGTATCCACAGATTTCTGCTCATGAGCCGCGGTTGAACAACTTTGTCTCGCCTACATACTTTGCTTGGGTATCGGATGTCTGCGCTGGCGCCATTGGCTCAGCAGGATACTCGCCTACCTCTGGTCTTGTCTGTCCATGTCTCCATGCACACATTCGTAGTACGTCCTCGCTGCCGCATGGCCGAGTTCCACGCCTGCTGTGTACTGCTCCCCTTCTTCATTCCCCTTTCAGCCACTTGCTTTCGCCCGCTTGCTTGACGTTGGACTTGGCACGAACGTTTTCCCATCCGTTTTTCGGGCTTTGCTCTTTGCTCGGTTGGTTCCATCAACCTCCCTGGCACGGCATTACCCATTCAGCCGAGATCTTGTATCGTCCAGCGCTCACTCACTATAGCCCCGTTCTTCACCTCGACCCTTGAATGCAGAAACGCAGGACGGTGTGGCTCAGCTAGCCCATTCCTAGGAATCCGATATTATTATAGCCGAGTCCGTAGCCTGCGGCTTTTGTCAAATCGAGGCATCCACCCCCTCAGACGGCCATCCTGGGAGCGCCCGTTTATACCAGCCGTCTTCTGTCAGGTACCAGGTACCCCCCCCGGCCCCCCCCCCCCCCCCCCCCCCTCCCCCCGGCAAGCCCCATCCATTGTTGCGGTTGCCCGTGCATACCCTGTCTTGCCTTTCGAATGCGGCTTCGGCGCCCCTCCGCAGTGGGCTGGACTCACCTCCGGTATTGATCCCACCTCTATCCTACGTTAAGAGCAGGCAACCAGGGGAACGGGCCTTAAGACCACCAAGGGCATCCCTCATCAGCACCATAACTCCCGAGCCTATTCCGTTCTCGAGGATATCCATCAGCAGACCGGCCCCGCCGTGCATTGGTCGACACCCAGATTTCATACAAGATATCGTCTTCTCCCCTGGATCCCAAGCCAAGGCCAACTCTCCCTCCTCTGTTGGTCTACTTCGAGACATTTCGCCAACGGACGACCACCACGGTTGACAAAGACGGGCCTCAGCACAGCTCGCGTAGATCACTGTTCTGCAAAACGAACCTGGCGACTTTCCACGGCGGTTCTGTCTGATCCTCGTTTTAACTGGTGGGAACTCGTCTTTGGTACCACGCCACCACACATCACCCCGAAGTATTCGCTCTTGACCCCACCGCCTTGTTTCTTCCCTCGGCGCAGCTTTCTAGTTTGATCTCCGGAACGGCCCTGGAAGGCCGCGGTAGACATATCTCAACGAGCGCTCTCCTCTCCCAGGGCCTCCTCTCGGACGTTTGCCTGTGTCTGGACGACAGCGATCTACTGAGCAGAGATCACCGCGAACCGGATTTGTGGCTCTGGAGGTAGCAGACCCGCCTACCTGGTGTTGCCGGCGGTGATGTGCATCCGTGGCTCCTGACCACTCGTACACGCGCACCATCACTCGTTCGCTTCCGTTGCCCGCTCACCATTCGCTCCTCTGTCAGCCTCGTGGGCAACAGTTTGCGCAGCTGGGGTGATTGTTACCCCCTCACATTAGCCAGAGACGCCATCATTCACGTCGACGACCGACACCCGATTCCAAATGCTTGTTACTAGGCACACCGCTACGGAGCAGAGTCCTTGGTCCATAAGCAAGTTCGAAACCGCCTTTCGCAAGTCCGCGGAAAGATTACGCATGTCGAACAACTTCGACACGGTGACGCAGTCGGACTGGCAGGCTCAGTATTCGTTTCTCCCGCCAGGAGACAACGCCATCTTTTCGCAGCAGTACGAGCATGTGACGAACTCGACCGAGAACACGGAGCCGCAGGCGCAGCCGCGGACCGTGCCTGCACCGACCGAGGTACCCAAGTCGGAAAACTCGCCGCTGGGCCATCGCCTCGATCCCTTAGGTCTGCGGCAGCCGAAACAGCCTTCACCGATCCCAGAGCAACCGGAGAACCAGGGAGATCAGTATCCACCAAAGGTATCCGAGTTGGCACACGAAGAATCATCGACCTCGACTGAGACCCCGGGCATGTCGCTCGGGTCCAATCCTCTGAGCTCAGTGTCCTCGGGAGGCCAAGGTTCTGAGACGGCCCCGAGCCACTCGGGGAATGAGGGGCAAGCTGTTGTCAAAGAGGAGGACGAAGAGGTGGTAGATGATGAAGATATGATCGAAGGGGAGGGAGAAGGGGAAGCCCAAGCTCAACCTCAGACGGCGGCCGAGCGGACCGCCCAACGCAGGAAAATGAAGCGCTTCAGGTATGTGACCCCCCAGCTTGCCTCTCAACTGGCAGCGAGCAGTGGCTGATAGTTGTTCAGGCTCACCCACCAGCAAACGAGATTCTTGATGAGCGAATTTGCAAAGCAGCCACACCCCGATGCCGCCCACCGCGAACGCCTCTCGCGAGAGATCCCTGGACTTAGCCCTCGTCAAGTACAAGTGTGGTTCCAGAACCGGTAAGATTCACTTACGTCGAGGCTTGAACTTCCTTGTGAGGACGGGCGTCGTGAGCTGACCGGTAACTAGTCGCGCCAAGATCAAGCGCCTGACCGCGGACGATCGCGAGCGGATGATGAAGATGAGGGCAGTTCCCGAGGACTTTGACAGCCTAAGCGCACTCCACTCCCCATACGGTGCAGTTCACGGTCTGGGGACACCCATCACCTCGCCGGTTGACCTCGGCGGCTCTTCATACGCGGACCATATGATGCGACCTCTCATGGTGGACGTAAGGCGTCACGATGGCGACGAGCATCTTTCGCCAACTGGCCTCAGCCCAGCGTTTGGGAACATAGGTTTCAGCCACTCCGGAGGACTCAGCACACCGGACATCCTTTCGCCAATCTCACCCACCTCGACCGACCGTTATGGCTACCCGAGCCATCTCTCAACAACGTCATTGAGCGCCGGGCCGAGGACTTCAAACCCGTTCGCCCGACAAGCAAGCCTCGATTCCGGGATGCAAATGCATAGCCACCACTCACGCCAACAAATCCGGCCGTTGCAGCCCCTCCAGCTTCGTGAGACCATGACCAGATCGCGCTCGGACACGCTCCAGTCCCCGCTACGTTCGAGCATGTCGTGGAAAGGCGATGCGATCGACTACACTACCTACCATGGCGGGAACCCATCTCCTCAGATCGGAGGCCGGCAACATAGCCTTTACCAACAGGATCAAGTCGGCGGCAATTCCGCGGGCGGCATGGGCCCCTATGACTCGAGCAACTATTCCGGTAGGTCCTAACAGATCTTAAAACGGAAGCATGCGCTGATCATACTTCACAGGCTCCACAGTCCAGTCGCCGACGCATTACTCTAGCTTCCAATCGTCCAACCTACAAGCGAGCCAGCAGCGCAACTCCCGCTTGAGGGCCGCGTCCGCATCCCTCCCCTTAGGCTTGGATCTGCGGACACAGTTCAGGTCTGCTATCGGGTCTGGCGGCTTGCAGACCTCGGCGCATTCTCCAGGGCCGCGGACATCATCAACATCACAACTCGGCGGTGTCTCATCCAGCTACACGGGGAGCTTCCCATCGGCGCCACTCACGGCGCCTGTCGACTTTTCCCTACCTAGGACGTCCGCGTACAGAACCTCGACCACGGATTATTCGATGCCCCAAATGAGTGCCCCGATCGCACCGCCGAATGACTTCTCTCAGGCCTTCCAGGCAAGCATGTCCAGCTCAAGCACAAGGACGCCGATGAGGGATAGCTTTGGAGGGGGCCCGCTCGGGCTAGGACAGAGCCAAAACTCAGGGGACCGCAATGACGACTACTCAGACCCGCTGGGCATGAAGCGCAAGCGCAGTTTCACGGGGCCGTCATCCGCCACGGCTGCCGGAGCCGGGGCCTACGGCAGCACAGCATAGCCGTGCGAAGGGAGGGCCTTCCTTTTCTCCCCCAACATGACATCGGACATTACCGGTGGGCCACGGAGGATGAGCAAGCACGCACTCTAGTGACTTGCAATGAGACAACGACACCGATCCCTCGCAATTCTGGCTTGAAGCACCAAATTGTTTTCTTCCCGCATTCTTCTCTTCGAGAGCGCTTCTTCGATTCTTGTCCTCCACGGGACCGAAATACCCGACTTGCTCTTCTCTTGGGTCGAGCGGATTGTACTGCGTACCTTTTACGATACTTCACTTCGTCACGGCAGCAGCGGCCTTCTCCATCATGCTTCTACTCCTCGCTCGACTACTCAAACCATTCTTCGGTGCCCCATTGAGATTGGCAGCGCTTAGGTGGCTTTAGTCTGGGCAAGGTCTTTTTTTCCTTCCCCAAACATCTCTGCTTTTTCTTTGTTCTTTTACGACAGATATTGGACGGGTTGCAAGTTTGGAGCGGTTCAATTCAACAGTTATAACTGGTGTTGGTGCGAGAGAATGGATCAATTTTTGACTTGGGAAGTGCAAGGAGTTTTACATTACTACTACGTTTCTACGACCGGCGAAAGGGATTGGGGATTGGAATGGTGGGGGGGTATATGGGTGGATGGAGGGAATGGATGTTATTTCATGGAACGAGAAAACCATACTTCAATGGAGGATAGGTTGTTGTTGGAGTTTGCATTGGGCGGTTTCGGGGCGGCTGATTCGCCAGGGATGTGTGTGTGTGTGTGCTTGTGCGTCTCTGTGTGTGTGTGCTTTTTACTGTTGTCTGGGGGAAAAACAGAGGATAGCCAGCCAACTGGCGTCTTCCCTCTTCTCCCTTTCTGTCTACTCTACGAGTTCTGTACATAGATAGACCCCTCCCCCTCCCCCCACAAAAAAAAACCGAGGACGTTCAACATTGATGGGTTCGTTCACTCTGATTCCGTGTCCCAAAAGTGATGTGTGCTTACAAGAGCACCCAGCGCATCGCAGCCTGCCAAACTGTCTGCTTCTCGATTCTGGCCCACCTTTGGGCGACTCTTCTCGTTTGCTTACATGACAAGGAAACTGCCGTGTCCTCGAGGTCCAATCTCAGGTTACAACCGCTTGAAAGGAACCACATCCGGCGGCAGCAGGAAAACGCCCCGATCAGTGTACTGTACATGTACGTACATACCAAAGCAAGAGAAAGAGAGGGGCTCGACGTTGACACAGAATCTGCCGGGCTGGGTTCAGGGTTGCCTGCCTCAACCAGTCAGGTCGAATGAAGCGAGGAGAGACGCGCGTGTGTGTGTGTGTTGCGTGTGAGTTGAGGGTGAGACGTAAGATGGGATGACGCTCGCATCGCATCGGGCCTTGCATTGCAGCACTCCCCCCTCCACCACTCCACACTCCACATTCCACACTCCACACTCGGATGCAATAGCGCTGTACCTTAACTCGGCATCTCCACCATGCAGCGAGCGAACAACGCCGTCTCATTCGCTGCGGACTTTTAATTGCCGTGCAGCAGCGAGGAGAACAGACAGGTACATGGCACCTTGGCTGGGAACCAATCCCGGTTGGGATCGCCTCGAGAAACGGAGCCACAACTGCCTTTTATTAGTTTCTTTCCTCTTTTCACCTCGAACCAGCAAAGTTCACAAAGCAAAGTGCGTCGCCGCCTCTTGGCTGCTGCCGGCCGCCTCACAGCGAAGTCAAAGCCCGTCTTTCGTTTATTAGCTTCGGTGGAATGCTCGGACATTGCTGAAACGACCTGTCAAGCGGCATTGCAGTCGCTCTCCCGGCCGCCTCCCGCCCATCGGAAGCCGTTGCCGGGAAGTTGGCCTTCTGGTACCGGGCGTGGTTGGCTGCCACTGACGACGGCCTCATTTCGGTCAACGTCCGCCCTACCGTCCCGTGTCGGCGCCACAACGTTGCTTGGGTAGCTAGTAGGTTATGCACGTAATCACCACCGAAAAAAAAAATTGCAATAAAACGCCGATCCAGGCTCTCGAGAACACCCGCTACCAAAGCGATGACCTGGCTCCGGACAAGGGGAACGTCGCCCGTTGCGCCCTTGTGCTATGTATGCACGTATACATAGTACGGGACAGGTACCTAGAGATGTGCAGATCGATAACCCCGCCCAAAGCTTAAACGCTAACTACTGTAACGGCTGGCGGTCATAGGTGGGTGGCTGGTGACAAGTGGCACGGACGTCTTCCTCTCTGGAGCCGAACAGCGCATGGGATGATGATCATGGCTTCGGCGGAGCATCTCGAAGGTTTCCGCGTTGGGAAAATGGCCTGCTCGACCCCCCCACGGTCCACCCCCCTCCCCCCCCAAAACCAACCATCAATCATGGCCAACCACAACGCCCGGCGTTGCAGCCGGCCGGCCGTCCCGTCCGCGGACTGTGGCTGGACGTCATGATTTACCATTGTTTCTCGCTGATGAGGGAACCTCCCAGGCAGTGGTATCGTCTACTTTCCTTGAAACCGCGGGGAAGCCAGTGGGCTTGTCCGCGTTCCCATTGGGCGCAAGTCTGGGGGAAAAGGCTTGATCGGAAAATAAGACAGATTAAAAAAACGTGCGCCGTCATTAACTGCGGAATGGAACGCCGCTGCCGTCGTTGATTGGAAGATCTCTGGACAAGCAGAAATGACAAGGGGGACAAGCTTCCTGTCAGTGATGCAACTTGAACCAAACCGATGTGCGGTGTTGCTACGTCAAATACAGCCTGTTACTCATCAGCCTGCTTTGACCCTGTCCGGGAGTTCACGATCAAGGGTCACGGCCTACATGTACATACATACACCAAAAGCTGGGGGATGCGGGGAGGCGTTTTGGCGACCAAGATCCATTTCCCCCCCCCCCCCCCAGACCGTTCATGCAATTGCCGGGAGATCTTGCCCTAATACGGGCCATATCGCCGTCGAACCCTGTGCAGTTATGGTATGTTAGTTCAACGCTTTCCGGGAATGGAGCATCGCAGGCAGTCCGTCTCCCGCTCCTTGTGGAAGTCTCCTTCGACGATCTTGACACTTTGAAGACGGGACCCGGAATCAGACATCCCAGTCGCCCGATTCGTACATTTCGGTGCTTCTAGAGACACGGCAATGCTTCCAGAGTCCAAGTACCAGCCACGTGCGCCCGAATGTCGCACAGTTTCCCGACCGTTTTTGCAAGTAACGGGAAGCGCCTATGTAGAAGGTGTCCGTCAGTTTGGGGCAGCTCCACTGGAGCCAGCCTATGTTCTCGATGTTTTGAAGGTCGGTGGTATGCTGCAGACTAGAGGGTATGGACATACATACCTATGTATGTACATACAGGAGACAAGCAGGCCAAGCTATCCGGGCGCACTAACCCCCCTCGCAACCTCGTTGAGAAGGGCTCATCCGTGTGCCAAGCAGCATCTATGGTGAGACTTCAAGAGCACACGGGCGGCTATCTCCGCGGCGGTCGCTGCTCGTAGTCAAAGTAAACGGTTGAGAGGAAAACACATCGTCAATCGCATGAGAACAGCAATCGCATATCCTTCCTCCCCTAGGAGAACGGGCCACCGCATCACGGCCTCTCAGTTCCGAGCAGTCCTACCACGCCATTGACTTGGACCACTGAGTCAAGTTGCATGCCTCGCATCGAGTCCCTAGATCAGAATCCTTGGGGACACCCGAATCGGCTTCGCACCTTACAGTCCGCACCACACAACAGCTAGAACGGGCGGTTGGGGCTTCGTGCAGCAAGGTGGGACCGATTTGGCGTCGGGCCCAGCAACGGCAGATCGAAGGGCTCCGACTGCCGGAAGAATGTCGAGAACGATCCGAAGATTTGGCAACCCAATTTTGGATGAACCAAGTGAAGGCCAGGCTCAACGGGTTCTCCCCGGCCGCTCAGGCGGGACGCCCTGAGATAGATCGATCGATGGCCATGGGAAAATCCAGAAATTCAACAACAGGAGGGTATGTATGAAGCGGCAACAAGCTTGCATGGAGCCGGTTGAAACAAGCCGATTGATGAAAGCATGCGGACTGCCGCTGTGGGCCGGTGGTGGATGCCCCATGCCAACATTCATCTGCCCAACAACTCCCAGACCGCGCGAGGTCGCGGCGGAGGATTTTACGACGGGGAATCCCAGGTTGACTGCAACTCTAACTCTGGGGTAAACGAAACGAAGGATCGCGGAAGAAGCTGTTGCGAGCAGCACCGGTTCTTCCCATCCAGGGAAGGCGGCGGGCTGTCCGTGATGAGAGCGACGGGCTCAGGGATCACAAACACGATGAAGTGCGGAAACGAAACAATTGGCAGGCCCCGCCCTGTCAGTCTGTCACTGCCACTGTCGCTGTTACCATCACTGTCACTGTCGCTGTCACTGTCGCTGTCACCGCTTGCCAATGACACGATCTGGACCCACATCGCCCGATCAACACTGCCAGGGACCCTGTCGTGCCTGGCTTTGCCTGCCGGCCACGCACTAGCCACGCACTGGCCACGCACTGGCCATCGGCAGCGGAGTGGGCAGTCCGCGCCCAACGCTACTGCCCGAAATGGTAAGAGCGAAGCTTGACGGGAAGGAAACTGCAAGGGTAAAAACATCGCTTCCTTTTTCTCTGCTCTGCCAGATCCAACATTCCGACACCCCGCGGCGCGGCGCTGCAAAATGCACCATGCAGACCTAGAATACATACCTACCTACCTAGTAAAGGGTTTCCCGATTTTTATCCATACCGGGCCAGCAGCCATCAGCCATACGCAGCTTAAACATCACCAAATCCACATGTGATGCAATCTTCTATGAGTTCTACCTGGGGTACTGTACAGCCTCGCGTATGTATGTATGTATGTACATACATACGTGTATAACACAAGCGACGGACGTGACATGGCGGCGACACCCCGGGTCGGTGGGACTGTCTCTGTCGCAACCAGCCCTCGCTGCGGAGACCGGCTGCAACATCACCGAAAGACGACACCTCAACAACGGTACCGATAGACGTCGTGGTGCCTGACCCGCCTATCGGGGTCATTATTTGCGAGCCGAGACGACCAGCGAGCCAGCGACCAAGGATGCCATGCTCAACACCAACTTGGTGGGGGGAGAGGGGTGGGAAGGGAAACCGCAGCGATATGCTACAGGCGGAGCTAGCGAGTATCCGACTATCGATTCATGGCCCATTTCTGCCGTATCCCGTTTCCCGTTTCTCGCGCCCTCGCAATACCCAGTACCTACATCTTTCGGCGGCTCATTCCAGGCTCTCTTTGACCCATGACCTGGTTGAGCGGTCTGGTGGTTCAGATCCAATATACGCTTCATTCGGCTAAATTACCCGCGTCCTCGCTGAATGGAGGCGAGCTGCCTTCCCCATGGGACCTGCCGTCGCTGACAGCTTCGCATCTCTTGGCCCTGGGAACAAAGAGCGCCGAGTTGTCCGAAGTGTTGCTGCTGCGCTGCTGCCTTCTGCACGCCAATGCCGCCCCTCTGCCACACTTAATCTAACTCTCGGGTCTGGTGTGTGTGGTATGCCAGGGGTCGACCTCCAAGAGTCGCGGCCTGGCAAAACCTCAAAGGGCGAGGTCAACGCCAGAAGACGGAAGCTGGACAGCCTTCCCGGAGACGGGAGAAATGATCGCAGGTGCAAAACCATCAGGCTGGGCAGTCCACCAGTCCTGTCCCACCCGTGGCAGGCGCCTCGCCTGCACCGGCTCAATCCATCACGGCATCATGCACCATGGCGCCGGCGCTTCTTGAGCGGAGAGGTGCCGCAATCTCACTCTGCGCTAGCTGATGCATCGATCGAATGAGGAGAGGTGGATGGGGCTCAGTGAGTGAAAGCCTCAAGCGGCAAGTGATGGGGATGTGTCGCCTGTATTCGCCACCTGCCTTCTTGAGCGGGCCTCAGCTTCGTCTGCCACCATCGAGCTTTCGTCAGCCGTTGGGAGCTGTCTGACCTCCCATGACGTTCGGCCGCTCCGTGGCGCCGATCCAGGCGCCGCGGCAGAAGGGGTTAAAACCTTTCAACGTGAACTGAAGTCGTAGATCTATCTGACTGACCCAACCTCCAGCCAAAGTCCCGCGGGGAGGGGGGGGGGGGGGGGGGGTCCACCAGTGACAATCCTTCCGCAGAGTCCAGGGGTCTTGGTGTAACGAGCAGGGACCAGCTTCTCGGCTCTTCGAGGAGTGGCATGTTAGGCAGTCGTCCACCGACGGAAACGCCAGTGCAAGAAAAGTCCGTCGAGCCCGTCGGCTCCGTGTTGCCGCCTCCAACTTCGTGTCTGCGTTTCTTGATGGCGGTTGTGAAGCGCGCGAATTACCAGATATCGCCGCCAGCAGCCAGGATGATCACATCGGAACAGGAAGCCGGCACCATGCAGAGAGGAGTTCAGCCACCCGAACAAGCTGGTTCGACCGACCCCAGGTGCCGTGGATGAGCATCCAGACCAAGGCCGTTGTCTGTCCATTCAAGGGTTGCATTCCGCCCGGCTGGAGATGGGGTCGATGGACTCTCGAGGCGAGCAGAAGTACCAAAGACCTCTTGCAACTATCAGGGCGACCAGGCCTCCTGTGGGGCCTCGGAGGGGGGTTAGTCGCAGCAGCAGTTACCGCAGCGAAGTTTTCCTCTTACAACCACCGTGTTTTGCTCAGGGGGGGAACCAAGGCGCTTTATGGCCTTCCAGGGAGACCTTTTCCACCACGGCATCCATCAGCTCACAGTAAGGTCCGGAAAGCCCGCCCTGGGGCTCCTCGCAAGATGCCTGTTCATCTATGGTGATTCTTGTAGATGAAGAAGAGCCCAACGAGTCCATTTGCATTAATAGGCTTTGATTGTGACCTGCAAATTAAGCCGATGTCCATGTTCCTGGTTGGCGAAGCACAGGCGGTGCGGGTAATAGGCGTCGCTGCCCGTGTATGACATGTTGGGCCCAACGCTGTGAGAGGTAATGAAGATGAGCCACGGCCGGCGGTTGGCGATGGATCAAGGCCATGACGATCGGCATGGCGTGCGGATTGTAAAGTGTAAAAGCAGTTCCAAGCCGCTGTTGGTATATGCAAATGTTTATTAGAGTAATTCGAATCCCATGCCGTCGTGCGCGGCTCGCCTCGTCTACGGCCGAGGAGGATGCTGTCGAGATTTGATCAGATGAATCCCGAGATTGGCCTCTCTCCTGGTTGCTGCTTCGCCGAGAGAAAGTGATCTGGTGACCCGAGTGTTCTTCTAGATAAGACTACTGCTCGTTTGAAACCCGTCGTGTCCCCCCAGGAGGCCCTTGATACCGGCAGAAGAAGGCTTGGAGGCTTCACGGGCCCAGCGGACCGTCCTAGTCTACGATGGCGCTCTCGTTTCCCGTCAGCAAGATGGGAGACCCAAGAAACAGCAATCTCTATAGGTGATGATCATGATCGTCCTAGCCTCTCTGGTTCTCGATGTCAAGCGACGAAATGTAATGAACCGCACGCCCGCGCGGCAGGAAACGCCGCCGACACCCTCCCGATCGCCCCCTCGTCGACGACCAAGACAACCCCGAGACATCGATCCCAACGAGCCACCGACGCGATTCCCTCTTTACCTACCTACGCACTGCCTTCACGATGTAGCGTACTCAACCGCCTCCTCACCGTCCCCGACCGACTCTCCCCAAGCTCAGCAAGCTCCTCCTCGCTCCGGGCATCGCCGCCGGCCCGATCCCTCAGCACACCCTGTCCCTCGCCGCCACCGACCATCCCATCCTCCTCCTCCTCCTCCTTCTTCTTCTTCTGGTTCTTCGTCTCCCCCCTCGACCGATCCGTCTCCTCCCCGGACCCCGCCCCGGGCGCATCCAAATACACACCCTCCCCGCCGCTCCTCCTGCCACCGCCGCCAAACGCGCCCCCCACGCTCTCCATCGTAAACGGACTGGCCGTCGGCTCGTCCAACACGGCCAACTCGTCCGGCGAAAGCCACCGCGGCAGCACCATCGCCCTCAGCGGGATCAGCAAGAAGATGAACACGGGAAAGCCAACCGCGGCAACAGTCTGGGTGATGGCAAAGGTGGCGCCAAAGGCAGCCAGCTCGACGAGCACGAACGCCCACACGGCGGCCCGGCGCACGCGGCGGAGCGGGTGGCCGGCGGGGGTGAGCGCCGCGTCGCGGAGGAGGAACACCAGCTTGCCCGTCACGCCGTTGGCCTCGAGCGCCTGCGTCCCCATGATGAAGAAGAGCCCTGCCAGCACGCCCTGCGGGACGAGGTGTAGCACGCTCAGGAGGGGGCCTGTCATGGCGACGAGGGTGAGCAGGCCTTGCGCGAGGTTGGATGCGCGCTGCTCGACGACGTGGGCGGCGCGGAAGACGAGGTCGCTTTTTTCGTTGTTGTTGTTGTTGTTGTTGTTGTTGTTGTTGTTGTTGTTGTTGTTGTTGTTGTTGTTGTTGTTGTTGTTGTTGTTATCGGTTGCGTTGCGGGGGACGGCTTCGGTGACGCAGAGGGATTCGGTGTGGAAGGGGGCTTGCGGGATGAGGCCGTTGGGGAAGGGCAGGCCGAGGAGCCCGGCTACGCCTGTGGTGAGGCCGAGCAGGAAGATGTCCCAGTGGAAGCCGGCGGGCTTTTTGAGCGGGAATTCGGTGCCTTGAGCGATGAGAGAAGAGACTACGTGCCGGGGGGGTTGGGTTGGGTTAGTCGGATGTTTTGTTTAATTGCTGGGGGGAGGGGGAGGGTGAAAAGGCAAAAAAAGGAGGCCACATACCGTTGTGATCGAACCAAAACAGAATGGTCAATAGGAGGGCAAAGGGGATGGCCACAAAGATGTCGGCCACGGGGATATCCCAAAAGTGGACGAACCAGCCTCTCTCTGACACGGTCGGCATGAACGCAGTCCCCGTCGGCAGGGTCTCGAGCGGGACCTGCCTCATCTTGCCCATGTGGACGAAGCCCGTGAAGAAGACGACCGTCAGGGGCGTGCCGTAGTCCTTGAGGAAGACGCGCACGGGGTGCTTGAACAGGCTGCTCTGGCCGAGCTCGCCGCAGATGTAGGCGACGGCAAAGACCAACAGAGCCACAACGACGGATAGGTAAAAGGGCTCCCCATCACCGAGCGTCTCGAGGATCTGGATGCCCTTTTGCAGGTAGATGAAGGCGACGTAGAAGCCAAAGATGTCGCAGGGGAAGCGAGTCACGTAGCGCAACCAGTTGCACGAGTTGGTGACGGCCAAGATCCAGTGGAAAACGAGTGACCATCTGGGCAGCAGTCAGTGAGTGCCCCATCCCAGCGGCACCATCCCGGACGAGTGAATGAGCAACTCACAGACCGACCCAGCACATAAACGCCAGATAGTTGGTACCCGTGGGCATCATGATGTCGTAGACGGTGCTGGCGGCGCGTCAGCTCACATCCCATCGAAAGACAAAGAAGCAGGAAGACGTACTAGTTAAACACGGTAATCGGCCCCGTGACGCCCACAATCACCAAGGGCTGACACGCCAGCACAGAAAACACCACGGCGCCCAGCACCGACGCGAGCAGCACCTCGTTGACGCCGTATTGCATGCCCGTCTTGTTGAACATGTCGAGTGAGAAGGCCAGAGCAGGCAGGATGCTGTATCACGGCAAACACTCTCTCACCATCAGTCCAGTCCAATTCCACGACTTCACCCAGGGGTGCGGAGATAAGGGGGGGGGGGGGGGGGGGGGTTTAAGACGAGAAGGAGAGAGAAACCGACTTGGCAAAGAGCATGTATACGGTGGCGGGCACGACGCGGTAATTCCAGGCGTCGGTCCAGTCGCTGAGGTAGAAAGGGGCTCTCTTCCGGACGTCGTTCACCATGCCCCGGAAGAGGTGGATTTTCCACCAGGGTTCGTACTTTGGCCCGCGGTGACGCTCCGGGTCCGGGTCTGGGTCCGGGTCCAGGTCCGGGCCGGAGCCGGTTGGTTGGCCGGAGTCATGCCGCGGGGAGCGGGCCCAGTCGCGGATGCGAATGCCGCTCTTCTTTTGGGATCCTGATCTTGGTGGTTGTTGATGGGGGTTGTTGGTGGTTGGGAGGATCAGATCGTCCCCGGCTCCGGCTCCGGCTCCGGGCTTGGACACGGTGGATTTTTCTGCTGTGGATGCCATTGCTCGACCCGCGGTCCGACGGCGCGACGTGGAATACGAAACGCGTTAAATGGTTGCAGGGTTAAAGAATACCAGAGGGGAAAGGGACGAAGAGAGAGAGAGGTAAGTACTATCCCGGTTCTCAAGCTTCAGCAGTTCGTTGTGGCGACGAGGCTGTCAACATGAACCACATGTCATCACCAGCAGCTCTTTAAAATATTCTGGGGGGTTTTTTGGGTTTTTTTTAAGCGTGTTCCAATTCCAACACGCTCCGCCGTAGTGTTGGTGGATTGGACAAGCCACCTGTTGATGTTTTACGATAATCAGACCTCAATGGAAGTATGGAAGTATGGAAGTATAGAAACGGTGGAAATGCCAAAAGCCAACTTCTCAACATCAACTCCCAATCCGGAAGGGAATATGAAAATGGAAAACGGGCCCCGTCTTGCTCTTGACAGCGTCGAAGGCGACCAACGGGACCCACAACGGACCCCCCGTCCTGATCCCGCCCTTTCAACAAAAAAAAGGTGCACATCGGGTGCCGGTTTTCCGGGCATTCGTCGACAAAGGAGCTGAGTGTTATTTCAAACTCCGTTGAACGACGTCTGGTTCAAACACCATGTTTACAGCAGCACCATGTGAAAATAAATACCCTCGTTACATACCACGCATACAAGTATCAAAAACCAGCCGAGTAGCGTGTATGCAAAAGCCACAGATAGTCTACATCGTAGATACAAACGAAACTCAAAACATCGAGTAGTAATCGTACACGCCTGCTAAAGGGTACTCGTCTATCTACACTCTTGACACTCTCCCTAGTTTAGGCCAGTCGCCTGCTCCCCGCCGAAAACAGAAAGACGAGGAGGGAATCAAGAAACAAGGACCTTCTTTCTAGCAGCAGTTGAACTCGCTCCCCTTTCGCCTTCCTGCCTGCTGCATGCGCCATACCTCATACCTATTGATACAAACATGTACGAGTTGAGTAGTGGTATTCGTGGTAGGGTTTTTTTTTTCTTTAAAAAAAAAAAGTTGGGCCATATGATCTCGACCGGACGGGCAGTCAAAACGGCGTGTTTCTCTCTTTTCTCCGACATATTGGCCGGTCCCGCTCTTTCACACTTGCGTTTCTGGATGATAGGCCGTCTCCTCCCCTCTCACCTCTCACCCTCAACCGGCTTCTCAAACAACGCAGGCTGTGGTTCAGTCGGTGAGTCGGTGCTTTCGGTCGGGAACGGCGGCGGGGCACTCTGCTTGCCGTTTCGGTTGTCAAAGAACTTGGCAAATTCCTCCTTCTCGGGCCATTCGCGCGGGCCGAGCAGCCTGACCAGGTCGTCGCGCGTCAGCACCTCCTTGCGCAGCAGCTCCTCGGCGACAATATTGATCTCCTTCTTCTTGGCGAGCAGCAGGTCCTTGCACTGCTTGTATGCCTCGTCGACGATGCGGCGGACCTCGGCGTCGATGGCCTGCGCCGTCGACTCGGCGAACGGCTTGTGCAGTTGATTCTGGTCGTTCTCAAAGTGGAGCGGTCCCAGCTTCTCCGACATGCCCCATTGGGTCACCATGGTGGTGGCCATGCGCGTGACCTTCTTGAAGTCGTCGCTTGCGCCCGTCGTGACTGTTGGGAAGTGGATCTCCTCCGAGACGCGCCCGCCCAGCGTCATGGCCATGCGGTCCATGAGTTGATTGGTGTTCATCAGGTAGGCGTCGCCCGAGGGGAGATACTGTGCGTAGCCGAGGGCGCCCTGCCCGCGGGGAATGATGGACACCTTGAGCAGCGGGTCGGCCCACCGGAAGAACCAGCCGCAAATGGCGTGGCCGGCCTCGTGGTAGGCGACTGTCCGCTTCTCCTCGGGGCTGAGGACCAGCGACTTGCGCTCCAGACCACCAATGACACGCTCGATGGCCTGCTCAAAGTGGATCATCTCGACGCTGGCCGCGTTGGCTCTGGCAGCTGCAATCTGTCAGCATTCCTAATTCCCCCCGTCAAATACAGGCAGGGGAAAAAATAAATAATGTAGACGTACCAATAAGCGCAGCTTCGTTGACGGCGTTGGCAATGTCAGCGCCAGCGAAGCCTGGCGTCAGAGCAGCGAGACGTCCCGTCAGGTAGTCCAAATCCTCCTTGGTCAGAATCTTGGCCAAGTGCACCATGAAGATATCCTTCCGGCCCTTCATGGTCGGCCTGTCGATGTGAATATGTCTGTCGAAGCGCCCAGGCCGCATCAGAGCCTTGTCCAGAATGTCGGGTCTGTTGGTGCCGGCAAGCACCACCACCTGCTCAGACGTATTGAAGCCGTCCATTTCCGTCAGGATCTGGTTGAGCGTGGCCTCGCGCTCGTCGTTGCCGCCACCCCGGAAACCGCCACCGTCGGAACGAGACTTGCCAATGGCGTCGATCTCGTCGATGAAGATGATGCAGGGAGCGTTCTTACGCGCTGTAGCGAAGAGATCTCTGACGCGGGACGCACCTACACCCACAAACATCTCGACGAACTCGGAGCCGCTGACGCTGTAAAAGGGAACCTGTGACTCGCCAGCTGTCGCTTTGGCGAGCAGCGTCTTACCAGTACCGGGAGGCCCAGAGAGAATAGCACCGCGAGGGATCTTGGCGCCTAACCTTTGGAACCGCTCGGGCGTCCTCAGGAAGCTGACAAACTCCATAATCTCGACCTTTGCCTCGTCCATGCCCGCCACATCGGAGAACTTGACCTTGACAGCGGAATCATGGTTGAACATCTTGGCCTTGCTCTTGCCAAAGCCAAACATGCCGCTCGAGCCACCGCCCACGCCGCCGGCCCTACGCGACACCCACATGAGCAGGCCAACGAGCAGAACCGTGGGCCCAAACGCCATCAGGAGGTTGGCCGCCATGCCTTCACGGGCGTAGCTGACCGGTATCCTCTCGGTCCCGGGGACCCCAAGCTCCTGCTGGGCCTCGTCCAGCTTCCTCTCAAACGCATCGATCGAGCCGATGGAGAAGTAGTAGGCAAAGTTGGCATTCGCAGCTTGCGAGTCGGGATACATGCTCCGGACCGCATCGCGGTTGAGTTCGACCCGCACACGGTTGCCCATGACAACCATCTTCTCAACTAGGCCCCTGTCCAGGAAGTTCTTGCGGAGCTCCTGCCAGGTAATCTCGCGAGACGTCTCGGAAGGAAAGAGCATCGAGTAGAAGGGATACAGCAGAACCGCGCTGATGATCCATGTCAACGTGTCGGACGTGTTGAAGCGGCGGGGTGGTGTCGGCTGCGGGGCGCCCTTTTGCTGCTTCTGCTGCCCTTGTTGGTTGGACGACTGCTGTTGGCGCTGCTGCCCGCCCTCCGGCCCTTGGTGTTGGTCCTCGTCGGGATTCATCTTCTCGTCTTCGCCTGGCTTGTTCGAGGTGAAGTTGGGTGCCTTATCTTTGGTTGTTGACGAACGTGCCTGGAGCTCCTCCGCCATCCTGAATGCTATCTTGGGGATCTTCAGAGCGTCTACCATGCTGAGCTGTCTATTCATCTTGGATCGCAGGATATCCCGAAGCTCCTCGGGGACTCCCATTTCGCGCACCTCCTTGAACACCGCCTGTATCTCGTGCCGTTGCTGCTGTGAGGGAAGAGCTTGCATGAAGGATTCGAGCTCGGCATATTCTTCTTTCGTCAGGTGGACAAAGCCGGGAGGAGGCTGCCTTGGTGGCACTGGCTGATTCGCGGCGTCGGAGGCATTTTGTTTCCCTGGCGGTTGGTCCCGATTCTCGCCCTCATTATCGGGTTTCGGGGAGTTGGTCGACGTGAATCTGGGAGCCAGGAGTGCCGCGGCGGGCGCGGTCTGGGGAAAACGGCTAACTCGAAATGTTGGCCTCGCTAATGGCCTCAGCGACAGCCTCGAGCAGCGCGCCAGCTGGCGTGCCGACGTGCGAAACATGGTCGCGAAGTTGCGGGGGAATTGGTGGTGGTGAGGTGACGTGAGGTCGGCGAAGGCGAGGCAAGGCAAGGTATCTGTAGAGATTGCGGGTCCTCTCTCGAAGGGCTCCGCTCCGAGTCTCCGAGGCACACGACGCCCAGAACCTTCTTCTTCCCTTCCTTCTCCCACCCGCTAAATCTTCCTTGGGCTTGTTGCCCCTGATACCACACGCGCCCTGGCAATCGCTTTGTTGCCGCCAAACGTAATAAAAACCGACAGGTCGATGTGTTGTGTCTTTGCCGCGCTGCGTTTTGACACAGCCGAGAGATGAAAAAAAATAAGGTATCCAAAGGCCTTTTGCAGGCAAATCCAATGGATGACGCCCTTGCGCGCGGCGGGAAGACCGGCCACCGGCCCACCTGGCTAATCCGCAAGCAGTTTAGCGCATAGTCACGTGAGCCCGCAATGGGGGCAATTTAGCTGACCAATGTCGGCCTCGGGCCATGGATTGCACCGTTGTCTAGTATTCCCACCGGCATCCATCAAGCAGAGGCAGCTGACATCACAATAAGCCATGAGCCGGGGACAGGAAGATGGACGTGTTATGACTGTGGACTTATGTCTTGGAACATCGAGTTTTTCTTTTTGATAAACATGAGTAGTGAACATGGAAGTGTAGAGCCAACGAAGCCTCGAGCCCAATGGTCCATCATCATCATCATCATCGAAGCACTGCTATAACCATTCAGATAACTGGCCGAGTGCTGTACCGGGAGACATGCAACTCCATCATGCACCCCGCCAGGCTACCCTTTCGTACAAATACAACATGAAATTTTCCGTTCCAAGACCCCAGACGCACGCAGCACATTGCAACCTCCAGAATACCACCACCCTTCCCTAAATTTCCAACTGCCGACCACACACCCCTCCCACAACATATTTCCAAGAATAACTCAGAGCTCTAGGGGCACATCCATGAGAACCAACACCTGCGCGCCAACCTTCCATGACTCGGTCGAGCGCTCCTGCAGACGCCAAAAATAAACAATTTTTGACTGCCCAACGAGCTAACGCAAAAATAAGCCATCGTCTATAACGGTCGTTTTACAAGAACACTCTCCGACAAAGGAGCAGTCGATACCATACAAACTCTATGCCCACACTACAAGAGATGAGAATTTGAAACCCAAAATAGGAGCTGTCACTATGATCAACAGGAGGTACCCCCCAATTCAAGTCATCCCAGAAGACATAACCCGACATAACCTATATCCAAGCGGGAAAAAATCCGAGCAAAAATATCCACCATAAGAACGAAACAAGCTCCTACGCCCTGCTATGATTTAGAAAGAAAGAAGAGCGGGCGCGCCACCCAGTCTCGGTAGGTATCCTCGTACACTTACCCTCCCTACCCCCCCTCGTTATCTTCCCCATCCCGATCCCGCGCACCTCACATCCTCTGAGAGTTCTGCGCCTCCCCTCCACCTTGACTCCCGCCGCCCACATCCATGTTCCCAAAATTCCCATTCTCCACGCTCGGATATGCACCACCACTCATCTCCGCCCAATTCCAATCCAACGTCATTGGCAAGCTGAACAGATCCTGGGGTAGCATCGGCTGCTGGAAGAAGCCGCCCCCTGCCCCGGGAAGCGGCGGGCTTCCTAGCCCGCCCGGTCCGATCCCTGCCGCGTTCATAGCGCCCATGGCATCCAACGCAGCCATGTCCGCGTACGCGTTGTATTCTGAACTGTCTGGTGTGAAGTCGTTGTGCCAACCTGTTGGGGCCGGGCCGGGCGATGGGGACTGGCTCATAGTGCCTGCCATAGGGCTATAACTGTTCGCGCCTGGTGGCGACCGGCGGTCGTTGGCGGGCGGCGAGAGGTGTCTTTGGTTGTTTGCTGCATGACCTCCACTCGCCTGAGGCGTTGCCGAGCTCGCTGTGGCGGGTCGTGATGATGGCGGTATTGGATTCGGGTTGAAGGACGGGGAGTCGCCCGTGGTCGCATTGTTCAAATTGGCCGCAGGCTTGCTGAATGACTGATCCTGGTTCTTCCGTTTCCGCCTTGATGCATGATCTTTCTCTGCCTTCTCAATGACAACTTTGGCAATCCGGTCAAACTCAGAGCAGACGCCAAGCATGCGGTGGACGCCCCCCGTTTCCGCCTCGTGGCCAAGCATTGATAAAAAGTTGACCACCACATTCATCAGCTTTGTGTCGGAGCGTGCCCTTGGGTCGAGGGGGTTCTGTAAGATATGCCCAAACAATGTCACAAGCGCCGTGACCGGGAAATACAACACCATCCTGCAATGTGTTAGGAATTCGGTTCGACCGAAACAAGAGGCAAGGCAAACTTACCAAACACACGAGAAGTCGCCTTGAGGAATATATTTGAGTAGAGATATTGATGCTCTGGCGGCAGACGTGCACAGCGCTGCCGAGGAGAAGATGCGCGGGTTCAATGGCCTCGCATTCAGCCCCTGAATAGCAAAGTCGGAGAGTCGGCTGGTCCAGTACCCGTGGTGGATGGACATACGGTGGATTGTCGTGAGGCAATTGTAGTAATTGAAGTGCAGCATGACAATGTGAAGAATAAGTGGGGTATGGGAAGCCTTGATTTCGTGCTCCGGCCGAAAATCAATGGGAATGCGGTCCTTCCAGTCTTCCAGCTCCTTGTCGAGCTCTCCAATAGTGTTGAGCAGCTCGCCGTCTGACTGTTTGGTCGCCTTTGTCGAATAGAGCTTGTTGTACACCTTGCTTTCGACGATTGCGAGCTCGCACATAACCCTGAACAAATTCATCTTCCCTTTCCCATCCGCTAGCGGAATATTGCCTATGCCATCCGCAGGATCAGCGTCGGGAAGTTCCACGTTCATGTCGTCGTCGTCCTGGGCAGGTGGCCTCCCAGACCGGAGGCATAAATCCTTGTCCAACATGTAAGCGATCCAGAACACCCTTTTGCGTTGTTCAATCTCAATAGGGTTCAGGTTGAATCCCGTCCCGCGTTTGTGGAGGCCGATGGTGTGTGAGAGCCGAATTGCTGTGGCAATGAGCAGGAAGGAGGGTTGCGGATTCGGGGTCCCCTGCATGAACAGAGACATGCCGAGCAAGGCCTGGACGCTGAGGAGATCGGTGTTGCGCATTGTCAACTCGGAAAATACCGCCATAGCGTTCTTCATGTAATCCCAGGCTCGGTCATCCTCTTCTTGCGGGACTAGGTTGCTCATAACACGCAGACGATGCGCAATCGCCAGTGCGACGTTCAAGCTTGCCCACCATCCAGATCCGGTATAGGGGTCGTTGGAATATTGCCTCTCCACCAGGTGCATAAACGTCGGCTGGTGGAAAAGCGGGAACATGCAGTTGAAGTTCTCAAAGTAATCCTTAAGCAACGACAGAGCTTCAGGCTTCGGTGGCAGATCCCTGAATATAGTGCGACGAAAGAGGTCTCCGAATACGTCGGGCTTCCAGGCGGTCCACTTGTGGTCGTCGATCGAGACATCTGAGATCATTTGCTGGAAGGATGTATCGCCCATTTTCTCGTTCACCCACTGCACCCCCTTGGGCGAGAAGATAGAGAATCCGGATGATGACCCTGTGAAGTGTTAGCAACGAGAGACCAGCATCGTCGTGATGGCTTTGCGCACCAATATACCGCGTCTCGCCATTGTGATTAGTGACCAGCGAGCACATCATTTCTGATAGCTCAGCAACCTCTTCTCGTTCGTCATCCTGGTCGTCTTTCTCCGGCGTGACAGCCCTCATCTTATCGCTGTCCTTGGTAGGAGCCGGCGATGCCAGCGAGCTGTGAGGCGTTGATGCGCTACCCTCTTGAGCCGACGTCGGCTGGGGCGAGATAGGGTCGGAGGCTGCCTGGGAGGCTTGCCTCGACTGCTGGTGTTTCTCAACAAGCTTTTTCTCCAGCGTTCCCAGGTCGGTGGCGCCATTGTCGTCTTCGCCGAGCAAGCCTACCCCAGCAATGTTAACGAGAAACGTCACCAATGTGGGTGTCCGTCGGTCGACAGTTGGATACGGGACGCTAAGCCATACCTGATAACCTTAACAAGTGTTCCATACGCCCCAAGCGGTTTTCGAGTCCCTCGATGTACTTGGCCCTTTCGGATTTGTAAGCCGGGATGCTGCAGGCGTAGTCAAGGGAAGGGAAACTCACCCCTTTGGAGGGTTCCTCTTCTTTTCCACTTGCGTGAAGACGCAGTCCGTCTTGTAGTTCGTGCAGTGTGTGCAAGCCGGCAGCTTGCCATCGCACTTGATCTTCTTCTTCCTGCACATGTCACATGCCTAACGGGTAGAGTCATGTTAGCGCACTCTCCAACCTGTCTCATAACGGCAGAACCGCGGGCAGCCTTCGACTCACCCTTGCAATCCTCCTCCTCTTGGCTTCATTTGTGTCTTCCAGTAATCCATGATCGCCAAACATCTGCGCAGCGATCAGGTCGGGTGGTAACTGCGGCATCGAGAGCCCATGTTCGCTATAGCCCCCAAATATTTGGGGCGGCGGGTTCATGAGCGGAGGTGGCGGGATGGGCATCTGAAAGCCCGAATGCATACTATGGTCCATCGTGGAAAAGGTGGCTCTGCCGGCGCTGTAGAGCTTCCGAACGGTAATGAGAGTCCCGGCGGCGGATGGATGGACTGAGACTTTGAATCTCGCTGATATCAATGGGAGGAGGTTGTTTTCGACCCGGGGGTAGATAGATATTCGTGAAACAATGTAGCCGCCGACTGGACGATGCTATTATTACCGTCCACTCCGAGGACGGTATGTGCCGGAACCACCGGGATTTAGGGGCTGAGCAACTGGGCACAGAATAACGTCTGACAGAGAATGTCTGTTATCACCGTGGCATGTTGGCAAGTCTTCGGAAAAAGGCGTTCGGTGGCTCCACTGCAGTCGTTGCGGCTCGTGGCAGAGCAGACGTGGGAATATCTCGGCAGGATCCTTTGTCGACCGCTAGCGTCGTCTTATTCGCGGGGCGAGGAAGCCACACCCGAGAGGATGCGGGTGGCAAAGGTCGGATAGGGCTGAGAGGTAATTGCAAAAATGGTGGATGGCGTCTTGTTGCTGGCCGCGTGGTCCAGATGAGCAGGACAAGCAATCTCTGATTATGGGCAACACAGATAGGGAGCTGTGAATGAAGACCGGACGAAGGAGGTTGACGTGAGAGAGGATGCACTTGGGAAGCAAATGTTGGGTGCCCTGTGCAAGGCAATTGCCAGTGCCGACGCGTATTATGGCGGGGCCAACGATCCCGATTCAGCAGTCGAGGCCCTGTGGGATCGAGCCAAGCCAGCAATTGTGGGGGTGCGGGATAGCGCCGGGCGCACGGACGGCAGTCAAAATTCAGGGCGCTCCGTTAAAGTGCTTGCTTGGTAAGCTCCTCTGCTGAGCAATTGCGCAGACACGGACTCCAGACCGGACATCCACCGCCTGGGTTTTCGTCAAAGCGGCACAGCACACGAAGCCATCGCATCTTCCCGCCCTCGAGTACTGGTACAGAACTCAAGTAGGCGGCCTCCTCTTTGGCGTCAGAGCTGCTACCAGACACGGTGGGGCCCACGCTCTTCGTCGATACACAGCACAGTACCCCTGACACGACAGTGTCAATCCCTGGAACCGAAAGCAGTGACACCTGAATCCGATGTGCTGTGGGGCCACCCGCTGCAGCTGACCCGGACTCCGGTGTTTAGGAACGGCCAAGAATCTCACATGGGCCTTGTCTTGCAGCTTTGCACCATCAAGAGACACCGACAAGCTGCCGTCATCGCAGCTCTCGTCTCAAGGATTCTAGCATGGCCTCATATCGGCACCCGGATGTTGCTCCGAATTGCTTGGCTCGAGATCCCTTTGGCATGCGTACTAGCCCTCAGCGTATATTTCCAGGATGTAACCGGATGGCTTCATGATAATCTTTTCATGCCGATGACTTCGACAATTTTCTTCCAGGCTTCCACCACTGCCCTCACCACCCCGGGAACCAAATCTTCAAAGTCGATCACATTGCACATATTGGGCTGTGGGTGATGCCCCGGTCGTCATTCGGCGGCTCTCGGTAGATGTGCAGGGGTTCGTTTGTGAGACAATCTTGAAACGGGCAAGGGTCCGGTCAGGAACCAAACCAAACCTCCACGGCCCACCGCTTTGACGATACTCTCCCAGAATGACAAATTTCGATCTGAACCGGTAAAGCGGTTCTGTTTCCATATCAGGATAGGTTCGAGAACTCGACTTTAAGCCTTGGCGTCAACACCAAATGGAGCTCTCTAACCGGCCGTGCCTTGTCCCATCGTGTCATGTCCAGGGAACTGTGTTGTCGTGAGAGGGTCTCACCGGACGCCCGCTATACATAAATGCACCCAGTCGTCTCTAGTTTGGAGAGTGTATTAACTCTATACTAGACTTCTTTTTTTTTTTTTTTTTTTAAAAAAAAAAAAAAAAAAAAAAAAAAAAAGAACTCTCCTTGTTCTACGTTTCCTTTTTATCTAGTCCCGTTCTTGATCATTCTAAGATGCGAGAACAACAGGGTCTACCAAGCCGGTGTTTGGTCAGGCAGCGCAGGTAGCATGCATTCTCTTCCGCTCTGTCTTATCCTCCGCTTTACCTCATCTTCTGGCCTCACAGATTCGATGCATTGGACATAAGCTTTTCCTTGTCTAGCCTTTCCCTTCCTTCCTTCCTTCCTTCCTTCCTTTCTTTCTTTCTTTCTTCCTTTCTTTCTTTCTTTCCTTTCTTTCCTTTCTTCTTTCCTTTCGCTCGCTCGTTCGTTCATCTCTTAAGTTTTCACACCTAAAACCCTATAAACAAGTCCTGAGAAGTCAATGGAATACCCCCGGCCTCGACACAGATGTCCAAAAACGTGTCGATTTCATTACTTAGTTTATGGCATCGGTTCCTTTCTTCAATCGACATTCAGAACCGTTACCCATGATGGACCTTCTTCGTGCAAGATAAGGGAAAGTGAGAATTAAGCCTACGACGATGTGTCACGGAGAGTAAGATAGCGACTGGCCTTGCGCTAGGAATAGTATTGTTGACAGGGGTAAGCGTATGCCCGACAGGTTTATTCCGCGGTGATGGTTTGTTCCTCAAATATGTACAACGAAGCTCATAATAATAACCTGCCCAAATCCTCTTTCAACAAATCTGGCACCAAGAGCCAGCCGGCGGCATTAAAATAGACGACCGGTTGTACCCAAAAAAAAATCTGCCAGCCGAGCCCTGCTTCTACATCTATCGTGTCCAGCAGCGGCCTATCTGGTTGTTATTCAACAGATAGGGGGATGTGGGTATGTCAAAAGTCGCGTCAGCGTGTATGGTGTTTGTCGAACATCCGCAAAATAAACCTTTCCCGCCCTGACGCCGTTGTTCCAGACATTATAAAATAAGTGATGCAGCATGTACAGTGGAACCCTGATTCCCCTGATCAAGCGTCTTCCGTAAACCGTGACCCAGACCCGTGCGAGCCGTCCCACGATGCAAAGCTGCGGCCGACGGGATCCGGTATCGGTAGGGTCGTGGGGAAGGCTGAGCGTCGCTGACCCGGCGGTAAGGGACCGTCCTCCTGAATGGGTATCCGCTGTGGGCCGTCTCTGAAAATGGGGACGCCACTCACTGGCCGCATCGGTGACCCGAGTTGCAAGGGCGAGAGATTCGAGCTATCCAGAAACGCCTGTGAGTCTCGATAGTACGAGGAGCCGCTGCCGATACTGTCGTGCGGGTCGCTGTAACCGTCTCCCCCGGATTCGAGCACTGAGATCAGCTTCCTGCCGGATACCCTGTAAAACCCCTTCTCTTGTGGAGCCGCCTCGGGGGAAGGTGCGTCGATCGCCCGTTTGCCGCCTAGCTTCGCAAGGGTAGAGTGTATCGCAAACGGGCCTGACCGCTCCGTCATGCCTCCAACGCCGCTGGGGCTGGTTGGTCCCTGGGATGAGAATGCTCTGCCGCGAGTCGTGCTGTCTCCGTCGCCTAGGAGCATAATCCCTTGGCCGCGCTGTCTCCTCCACTTCAACAAATACAAAAACACCAGGGCGATCAGGGCGATGCCAGCAACACTGCCGACGACACCTCCAACAACAGCGTTCCGGGTTTCCGGCGCGAGTCCGGACGTGGGTTTGGGAGCCGGTGTGGCCGGAACAGGAAGGGGGGCTTGAGCACCAGCATCGGCATTGCCGCTGTCCTCGCCTCCCTGGGCCACAATGGTAGGAGCGTTTAACGTGGCTGTCGAAGTCCATAAAGAGCTGCTGCTCTTGGTCGAAGTCGAAGCGAATGTGGAACGAGAAGAGGACGAGGTGGTCCGTGTAGAATTCGAGAAAAGTCCGACCGTGTGGTTGCTAAAGAGCGATGGAATGTGTGCTATATAAAAAAGGTCAGGAGACATACAAGTAGCATCGGAACCAGCGAGACAAACATGACGAAGAGTTGAAAACCCCAGACAAGGTGGGGAAGGCAGACGAGCTGCTGAAAGGAGTGGACGTCAGCGTCTCCGAGGACGCGGACAAAGATAATGATGACGTCTCCGACTCGGCGGACGTTGTGGACGATGGCGCGCCATCTGTCAGATCGGGGATTAAGCCGGAGAGAGACACGCTGGGCAATGCCTTATCGAGAGCGCTCAGACCAGCAGTGACAGCTGGCGGTAAATCTATCGCAGTCGGTATGGCAGGATCAGATGAAGTCAGGGTCTGCACGCTCGTGACTCCGCCTGTCGCATCGATGTAATGCACGACAGACACAGTTTGGACGACGACGACCTGGCGGCCATGCAGCTTCTCGTTTGGTGGTGAACGAATGTGTGGTGAGGTTGAGTCGGCCTCGGGGGGTTGCAAACGACGGTGTTGGTGGAAATGCTGGTGGTGGTTGTGGTTGCGGTTGAGGTTGTGGTTGTGACGGGTGCTGCGGGCCTGAAAGAGTGAAGGCCCGCGGGCATCGCCTTGGCTAGCCATGGCGCTTGCGTGGGTGTGGGAACGAATGTGGGCAAGAGCTGCCAAAAAAAAACACGAGCGTTGGCGGTGGACACGAATGACAGGCAGGCTTTCACCAGCCCGACCCCGTATTCGATAGCCCCGTCGATAGACCGGATGGATTCGGCTCGTAAACTCGAGGCTGGGTGTGCTGCGTGATCCGAAGCAGGCGGCTCGTCATGGTCGCAGTCATCCCATCATCTCGTCTGGATTGTCGAGAGAAAACCGGAAATTCGACTTTAACCGTCCCCTTTTTTAGCAACCAAGAACCGGACGACAGAGTGAGGGCAACCAGACAACCAGAGGTGATCAACTTACCCGCTCCACATGTCAGCAATTGCTGAAGGAGGCCAAACTTGAACCGGCACGCCTGACAACCAGGTGCAAAAGAAAGAATGAAAAGATGAAAGCAGCGCGAACGGGCAGCGTCGCGTGGAATCAAAGCAGCCTTCTCCCGACAGCCAGAGTTCTAACTATTTTAATTTAAATTGCCGGCCCACGACAGCCCAGACAGCGAGCTCCGCAGCACGAATGCTCGTCGACAAGCAGGCCCCAAAGCCAGTTGCTGGCAATCTCGCTTCGTTGATCAGGCCGGCTTCCCTCCAGCACCCAGCCTACCATTGGCCAATCATGCCGTCCAGGCCGATGCAAGAATGCGGACACCTGGCGCTGTCATTGGCTGAGGGGTGTGTCTTCTGGGCCAAGGCCAAGGGATCCACTGAACCGCCGATTGCCTGCTTTCAAGAGGGAAACACGAGACGATCCCCACTATTCTCGGGGGATTGTTAGGTACTGTACCTTAGCTTTCCAGAATCCGTGTCACACAACACGAGAAGTACGAACACCGCGGGGCTGGTTCTGTCGAGACACCTGGCACCTCGCAGTCGGCGTGAAACTGTGGATGATGGTGCCGGAGTTCCATTTGGCGTGCCACTCGGTTCGAAACAAGGGAAGAATCGTGGGCGGGGAATCGGGGATGGATGTATACTCCCGCGGGGGATTGCCCCTTTCTCCTGTTTCACAGCCCAGAATGTGGGCTTCTTTGGAGAACATCTTGGTGAGCAACGCTCCACAATAAGCACTACATACTAAACATTTTTGACGCCAGGTCACTGGAATTGTTTCATGGCACATGTCTATCAGTGAGGCGTTTTGGGCGTTGTCCAAAAGGATGCACCTGCACCAAAAATGATGGGAAACGTTGAAGCGTTATATTACCGTATGAAGCTTGCAGACGTTACCAATGTTACGGTGCCTGGCTTTGTCTGCCCCTTGATCGCGGGAAGTGGGCCAGGGCATTTCTCCATCGGGCAAAGAGCACGACACCCGCTCTCAGTAACTAGCAACTACGCAAACCAGAACCTTAACTTGTGGCCTTGACGAAAAGAAAGCAATCGAGATTTGGAAAACCGATTGAACCCGCCACCCATAACAATCTGTCTATTTTGCAAATAACCTTGGAACGGTCAAAGCCTCGCGAGCCACGCCGACATCACAGAGCACCCTCCTAATCCCTCACTGACGTCATGCAGTGGGCTCCGACCCCGGCGTCCGGGCACTCGGCGCTCGAGACAGACGATGCCGGCCGCTCACAAGGGCCGTCAAACGCCTTGAAGCCGCCCGCCGGCCGCCCCGGCGGCCTGTCCAGCCCACAGTGGGCTTGCCGTGACCCCCGCACCTCGTCGACCCAGTCGTTGGTGTCGTCGACGAATGACAATGCGGAGGGCGGCCGTAAACGGAAACTCCTTGTTGTTTATATCCACGGCTTCATGGGAAATAACTCGTCGTTCCGGTCATTCCCAGCTCATGTGCACAGTTTTTTGAAGGATATCCTTGCCGAGACCCATGCCATCCACACCAAGATCTACCCCCGGTACAAGACCTACAAATCCATCGATGTGGCTTGTGAGAACTTTAGCAAGTGGCTAGAGCCCCACGAGTCCCCTACCACCGACGTGGTCCTGGTAGGGCACTCTATGGGTGGCCTTCTGGCCGCTGATGTGGTTTTGTCGGTATGTCTCTATGGCCACCGTCCCCCTAATGGAGCGAGAACCGGGACTGACGTATTCCCGTCAGCCGAGCCAAAGCCCATACAATACATCGTCTCCCTTCCGTCACCGGATTTTGGGAACCATTTCCCTCGACGCTCCATTGCTCGGCCTCCATCCGGGTATCGTGGTTTCCGGCATCGCGAGTCTCTTCCGGCCCGCGCCCAGCCCACCATTCATGAACGAAAACACACGGACCGAGTACATGCAGCCCACCCAGTCAGGGAGTCTCTCGCCTAATCCATCCATCTACTCCGAGGTCTCACCTCCGCCAGGGGTTTCTTCACCCAGTCTCCAAACATATCCGTCCAACTCAACAATGAGCCCCGCGGCCCAGCGCCCCTCTGACCCCTACTTCGACCCGCCGTTTCCAAATGATGTTGCTTTTGTAGACCGCGGCTGGTTCAAAAACATTGTCCACTTTGCCACCAAACACAAAGAAGAGAACCTGGTGCACGCCGCCGCATCTCACATTGTGTCTCACCTGGAGTTTGGTGCATGTCTGGCCGACTATCCGGAACTAAGGTCTAGGTACAACCGGCTTAGGAGTTTGGAGGATGCTGTCGACTGGAGCCAGCCAGGAACGGCGCGCGTCCGATTCGTCAACTACTACACCATCTCGACAGGAATTATCAAGAAACCCAAGTCGCCCTCGCCGCCGGCGTCTCCAAGGCCCTCAGATGCACGTAGGCATTCCAACAGGCCATCCACGGAGAGTACTTCGCTAGCCCACTCTCCAGACCCGAGAATATCAACCGATGAGTCTCGCGCCCCGACGCCCAGGATATCAATCGAGGAGTACAGCGACGGGCCGCGGCGGGACAGCCTCCAAAGTCTCCAGATGCTCGAACCGATTCCAGAGCCTGAGCCGGAATACTCCGAGTCGGCATCCCACCCTCCAGAAAGCGTCGTTGATACAGAACCGACAACCGTCGACAACGACGAACCCGAAAACGAAGCCGCCGTAGACGAACCCAGAAATAACGAAAACTCCCCATTTGAACTTGACAAAAGCGAAGACCCCAACCTCCCTCCCATCCCTCCTCTCCCCTCCGCCCCGCCCCCCCCCGACCTGGACTCGTACCCCGACAAAGAATCTCGCAAGCAAGCCGAAAAGGCCTTCAAGCAGGCCCAAAAAACCTACACCCAAGCCGTCAAAGCCCGCGAGAAAGCCATCAAAGACCGCCAAAAGGCCCTCGACAAGCAACAGCGCAAGGCCCTCAAACTCGAAAAGAAGCTGCAAGCAAAACTGCACAAATCACCGCCACCGCCCCCCGAACACAACGCTTCCCAAGAGAACGACAAGGACAAGGACAAGGACAAGGACAAGGAAAAGGAAAAAGACTCAAAGAAGAAGGATGCGAAACCGCCCCGCCGCAGAAAATTCTGCATGCTGCCGGCCAAGTCGTCCTCCACCGGCCTGCGCGATCCGGCCTGGATCGAGGTCTACATGGAAGGGGTTGACGAGGTGGGCGCGCACTGCGGCTTGTTCATGCCCGGCCCGCACTACGAGAGGCTGGTGGGGGACGTTGGGGAGCGCATCGCCGGGTGGGTGTGGGAGGACGCTTCGAGGCGGGTGATTTTGGGGGAAGAGGCGGGGGGAGGAGCTACCTAGCTAGGTAGCTAGGTAGTTTGTCGCGCTCGTACTCACGTTGCCTAGGTGACGGAGCCAAGGGAATTTAAATGCCATGTGTTCATGTAATGTTTATTGGGCTCATCAGTCATGGGATGGTTTTCCCCCTTACTACCTATGTATTATGCGGTCGAGGTGAGGTTGAAAAGTGGGAACTGCCAAGGTCTCTACGTTGCAGGTAGGAGGAATGAAATCGCGATCGGCACCGTAATTCAGCATTGGTGCTGCGGGTGCGCGGCTCGACTCCATGTTCACCTACTTGCCCAAGGGCTCATGGTCGGTGATTGACGTGTCCGAAGAAAACCATTTCTTTGGCTGAGGGTTCGACACCCAAGGACCCGGCTGAGTGAATAGCCATTACCCATCTACAACACCAGGACCTATCATGAACATGAACCAGATCCATGGAAATTTAGGATCCCTTCTTCAGTAACCGTCAGGAACAGCGCGGATAGACACGCGGGGGAAACAAGCTAATACACCGCTGCATCATTATTGCTTATATTGACCAGCTATCTCGGGCCCATGAAGTCGCGCTGCAGGCATAAAACCATAGATAGACGTAGCAAAGTTCCTCCCATCATATCGTCCGCTGCCTGCCCATAATCATCGTAGCTTTCCTGACCGCACGTAACAAAACCGCCTTCGTCTGTCCGTGTGACCATCGTCAAGCCAAACCATCCGAGGACGACGTAATGCCCCCGAGTCCAAATGCAGTAACCATTCCGGGAATATGTCAAAGCCCTCTCGTTCTTGGGGCCGAAAGTAAAATAAAAAAAAAAACACCAAACCCCAACGCCATGCTGAATGTTTGTCAAAAAGCAAATATAGGCCTGCCACAGCCGCTCAAGGCTCGCTGTGCGGCGACATGAGAACCCATCCGCTCTGTGATGCAAGGAGAGACCGACCTCTCCATCGAGCATCATACCATGAGCTGTGGGCCCATGTCTCTTTCCTTTTCCCCTACTCTCACTGGCACCTGTGCAAGCCCCAAATTCTGATCGTCTTTGTTTTCGTCTCGGTTGTTGCTCTTCTCTCGGCTGTGATAGCACGCAGGACATGGAGCGAAGAAGCCGTTCTGCTTTGTTGTGAGAAAGGTCTTGTCAACCGGGTCACCAGGTATCACCCTGAACACTGATCAGGCGGCCTCTTAAGTGCGTTAAAGAAGGGGTCTGCCACTTCCGCGGCGCCGCTCGACAGACTGGCTGCATGGCTTAGCACCTCTGGCAGGCTCCTAGGTACCAGTGGCGCCAGTGCCATAGGCCGGTTGCCGCGCCTGATTGGCGTATGGCTGGTTCGCGGGGTGGGTCTATATTTGGGTTAGCAAAGGTTTCTCATCGACAGGATCATAGCTGTTGATGAGCACCTTTTTTCTCCGCTTTTGGCCAGAGGCCATGTCGCCCTCGCCGGTCGAGTAGCCAGTTTCGGCGCCGGCCTCGTCATCGGGATAGCCCTCGCCGTAGCCTTCGAAGCTGCTGTCACCGTAGCCTCGCTTCTTGACGATCCGCTTCGATCTGGCCGCATCCTGTGCGAGCGGTGTGCCTACTTTGGGCCGGGGCACACTCGACAGACCCGCAGACGGAAGCGGAGTGTTGGGCGCGGTCGGTCTAGCCGACACGGCCTGCTTTTCGCCCTTTCCCGGGCCGAGCTCTCCCAGGACCGAACTATCCCAGAGAGACTTGGGAACAATGCCTCTGTTCATGGTCATAGCCCTCAACAGCTTCTGCCGCGCCTCGTTGCTGAAGCCATCCTTGATATCCTGGCCCCGAACCAGTGTCGAATCCCACACATCTTGGGGTAACTTCGCAAGGTACAATAGGCCAAACTCGCGCTGGGGGTCTTGCTTGACCTCGTCCCAATGACCCTGCACGCCAAGTTTCTTGATGTGGCCCTTGTACGTCTTCCTAAGCGCATTCTTTTCGCCGTTGGGAAGCACACGGGCGACTTCGGTAGCCAGCGCCGTCAAGCCATACTTCTCAAAGAGATCTTCCGATATTTGAGGCCGGGGCGGCGGGTGCGCTGCAGAGTTTACCATGTTAACCAAGTCTCTGTAGAACATAGAACAAGCCGAGGTTTAAGATCCCAAGTCAAACATCAGAAAAGCACAGCGAACCACATGCGCCATGGCAAGAGCGAAGTGGGACGCCTATTTCTGCCGCAGCAGATGCCACTGCTCTAAACAGGTAGAAGGGAGCCTTACGAGTTCTGCAAAGTAGGTATTTCTCGCCGACATCCAAATGAAGGTCGTCAATACCAGCATTGCGGTCCTCGACGTGAACTTTCTTCTGCGCTCTGTCGCCTGTATCGTCGGCATCTCGCTTGCGCTTGTGGTGCGGGGAGTCTTCTCCCATGATGGTGTCTTGGGTCATTTCCGACGGGAGCGAACTTCCGTTAACGCTATGGGCAGGGGTTGGCAGCGTGGTCGTCGTCGACGCTGCGGAGCCGGTCATGCTCATCATCAGGTCGCTCGTGTTAGGAGAGAACTGGGAAGGGCTTTGCGGTGTCTGAGGGTGACAGGACATGATGGACCGATGATGCGCGGATGCGGTGATGTCGGGTTGGCGGGAGAGAAAAATCTTGGCGCGATGGTCGCCTGGCTAGTGGCGACCCCCAGACAAAGAAAACTCGTCCGAGACGATCGGTCGGCGATGGTGCCGCAAAGAAATCGCTGGTCGGATGGCGAAAGCGATTCTTTTTACAATGCTCGTATGAGCGAGGCGGGAGGTCGGAGGGGTGAGGAGGCGGTCGTGATGAATCGCGCGAAAAAACGCCGACGATGGCAATCACCAAGCCTCCAATCCACCAGCGCTCCTCCTGCTGTTCGGCGGGCGATGGAAATTCGAATCCAAAGGCTGCTGGAAGTCGGAAAAGCAGTCTTGGGATTGTTAAATCGATGTCGGCGTGGATCGCGGGCCTCGTAGGGGCGCTGGGCGATTGAAATCGGGTTGAGCGGTGGGAGGTTCGTCGATGATGATGGGGGTGAGGACAGGGCGAAGAGAGGAGGCGCCCATTCTTCCCGGGTCGAAGGTAACTTGTGGGTCGGTTTGCCCAGCCCGTTCCACTCCCCAGAACAGCCCCAGCGGGCGCGGTGTGGGCCCTCTTTCGCACACCCTCCGCGTGACAGCCAATCGGGTTTATCAGACTTTTCCCTGGCTTCTGACATCTCTACGGGCCGGCGACCTCCGAGAAGGGATAACCGCGCTCGGCCCTGGCTGTTTTTCAAGAGTACAATCGACATTCAAAGATGCATTTCCCGACAATTTTCAGCTTGCATTATCAGTCCAATTGATCTGCAATTATGTTATCCGCAACAGGAGACCCTATAACCGCTTCTAGGGCACTACACTGCTTTGGTTTCGTCAAATACAGTTTCTGGTCGCAACACGACCAGGCAACAAACTAGTTAGTTGAACTGTGGGGCTGACACGCCCTCAAATCGTCGTTCCGCTGTGTTGGGCTGGACCTTCCAAGGCTGCAGGCGACTGCATTTTTGCGGTCGCTCGAGCTGAGGATCATATGAAATGAAATACAGAGTAAACTGGTAGCGTAAGATGGAGTTGGCTACAATTCTTTTATTCTTGGGGGGGTTATCTGCGTCCCTCCTCCTGCTGCGTTGCTCGAAACCAAGGAATCTGCAAGCCGTGACGCGGCTGACAGCGCGCGGCACGATGGGCCCCTTGAATCTTGCCGAGACCAGTGACACTAGGTGCTTAGAACAATGAACAAAAAGAACGACAAAAACGTTGAATGTTTTCGGAAGGATTACACATCAGGAAGTGCTCAGTCGACACAATGTTGTCCTCGGCCAAATCTGACACGTCGTGCGACCGAGTGACCTCCGCCGCCTGACTCATCGGGCAACCACCTTTTTGGTCCCAGGCCCCAAATAAGCCTATCATCACCTCCAGGCCTGTGCCGTGGTCCATGCCCAGTCATGATTGGCGTCAAAGCCGAAATCTCGCTGTAATCAGCGTCCCTTCAAGGCCACTGCATTGCCGCTAGACCGTCAACCCCATTTATCCTTCACTCTCTCCCATCGCCCCCATCCACCTTTCATTCCCCGTTACCCTTCCTCGCCACGCTCGACAAGCAAGCGTTGGCAACGAATGATAGAAATGTCGAAGCTTCTCTTGGCGAGATGGTTTCCCCCAAATTCCCCAGCCAGAGTCGGCGAACTGGAGCGGTCACGATGTAGTTGTCAATGAGCAAAAACATGATCTCAGACGAATCTTTACAGATGCATGTGAGCCACTGCGTTTGAGGGAGGAAAAAAAAAGAAGAGGACGAGGAAAATATGAGGCGGGAGGCGGTTCAATATATAGACACTTGTCGTGGTCTGTGCACGTCTGCAAAGTCACAAGTGGACCTGGAGTGGGGCTTGGGCATGGACGGCACCAGCTCAGTCTGCTCAGACACACAGCCCAACCCTAACCAATAAACCCGACACTCGCATGCAGCGCAGGAAGGCAAGGCTTGGTTGGAACTTGAGTCCGGGTGCCTGCAAGTCATCATAGTCATGGGGGGGTTCACCCCAGCTTCCTTTTGAAATACTGTTGACCTCAGACTAAGACAGTCTAGCCATGCGGTCAACTTTGCAAGGCCCGTGTCAGCGGATGGCCTCTTTCTCTACCTCCCGTTTCTTTCTTTTCAGTCCAAGGCTCGGGGGGGACGATCAGAACCATCACGCGACTTTGTGCAATCCCTGAATCCAAATGGCTTCATAATAAAATGATACAATTTTACAGCTGCTGTACACGGCACCGGCCCATTCCACACTGCCGGATGGCGCTCAACCGAGTATACTCTACAGTACTAATCCAATCCAGCCCCTTCGTTCCCTGCTCACCGGACAAGTACCTGTCCCAGCGCTGGCTTCGCATTCAGCCCCTTGACCGCCACACGCGAAACAAGATCGCTCGAGTGCTCCTTAATCATCTCCCTCAACGCCGTCCTCTCGATGACAATCCTACTCGTCTCCAGCAGGTCCTTGACGTCGACATCCTCCAACTCCAACGCCCGGCCGTTTTCTCCCGCAATATCCAAGCCCGTGAACAGGTTGGGCCGCCTGTCGCCCGTGATGAAGGTAGTCCGGCCGTGGTTCTTGTCCCACTGCAGCGCGGCCAGCAGCTCGCCGACATACTTGCGGACAAAGCCGTCCTCAAGCTCGCGGCCGAGAACACCGGATTCGGCTAGCTGAAGAAAATCGTCGGGCAGTGGCATCTCCAGCCCATCCTCGGTGACAATCAGCTCGCCACGGCGGTACCGGTACGAGAGCGCGGTCCGCCATGCCAGGTCGTAGACCTTGCGGTTGAGCTTGGTGCTGAAGTCGCGCGGCTTGGGACCGAACGTCTTACCGCCGCCGCGGAATAAGGGGCTTTGCCTTGTGCCGGCGCGGGCGCGGCCACTGCCCTTTTGCGGGCGGACCTTGCGGTGCCCACCGTGTACTTCGTAGCGGGTCTTGGACGAGGCGGTGCCCTGTCGTGTCTTATCGCCTTCGTAGACCACGGCTAAATGGAGAATATCGCGGCGCAGAGGAAGGTGCAAGTGCTTCGTGGACCAAACCTCGAGGGATCGCGGTTCGAGTGTGGGAAAGGAATAGATGGTGACGGGCACGGCGGATACTGTGGTATGTCTGTTAGTGAAACTACACAACCAAAGTGTGGCCGGGAGCAATGGCTCGCGGGGAACGGCGCGGCACGCACCAGGATCCCAGGCCTCGGCGACGGATCGTGTGATGTTCGCGGGCTTTGCCTCAACTGCCGTTGCCATTGACCTCCTGCATGCCATGGCTGCTTGCCGAACCTGAACCAAACGTGTCAATTACCAGTCGGCTCCTCAATCTCTGGCGGGAGAGCAAGACAAACCGGCAGTGTTCGGCAGGGCTGCGATGCAAAACTCAAGCCTCTCATGGCCTCGCTGAGGCTCTTCATCCCCTTGCCGGCCATGGCCGTCGTGTGTCGCGCAACACTCGCAATCGGTAAATTGGTGCAAACTAGATTCATCCGCGTCCGCCCGTTTTCTATCGTCTGTTTGTCGTCACGGTATTTCCACTCCTCATACACGCGGAGTCCACTGGTGTTGCTGAGGTTTGGCGAAAAAAGATCCAGAGTCGCAGCGCACAGACGCCGCTAACTCAACTAACCCCCGGGTTAGCACAGCAGCGGAGCTTGCCGGCCCCTGGTGCATGGGGGTCCACGAAATTTCGTCGGCGCGTCTCTGGACCACAGCCCCAGTCCCTCTGAATTTCGAACCGAAGCCCAGCTGTGTTGCTGCCCCAAAGTTGTCGACGCCGATTTCCCGCCATGTCGAGGCCCCAACAGGTTGCGCGGCCGATTGTGCGGTCGCTGCGACAGGCGACCGGCGCAACAACGACATGTCCGCGGCGGTCAATTGCCCTCCGCCAGTTCTCGTCAACACCGAGCCGGAAAGATGAGACGACACCGGCAGGCACAAGCACCCCGACAGAAGCCAGCGCCGATGCGGCACTCCTCAGCCAAAAGCAGGCTCCATATCCCTCAATGATCAAGCAGGGAACCGAAGAGCAGCTGTCCCAATTGCTATCACCACAACTTGGTTCCAGGAGGAGACGCGCTGCCTTGGCCACGACAGGCAATGTCCCCTTCGAGCATATGCCGTACCAAGCCTTCCAGGAGGCGCGCAAGATTCTGGCTCAGGATCGGGAGGAGAAGGTGGCCAAGATCGTTGCCGAGATGGCAAAGATCAAGCGTTTAGAGGCGGCCGATGCGAGCACCTACCGGGGCGGCGAGGCGTATAAACAAAAGCGATTGGAAAGCTTGCGGGATTATGTTGAGAAGCTCAAGATCCTGGCAGACATCAACGATCCGCTGGTGAAGAGGCGCTTCGAGGATGGCCAGGGTGCGTGTCTTTGTCCTGTTGAGCACACTCTCTTTCCCTCCGCTAACCTCGGATAGGCGATATGAACAAGCCCATCTACCGGTACCTCGCCCACCGCAAGTGGTGCTCCATGGAGCGCAAGATTATCATGCAGCGTATCGAGCAGTTCGGCATTGTGCCGGATCTTCTGCCCAAGTTTGAGCCGACCATGGACGTCAAGATGACCTTCCGTGGCTACAAGATCTCCCCCGGAGCCATCCTCAACAGCCGCATCACCGAGACCGGCCCAACACTGCGCATGCAAGTCTTTGACAAGGGCGAGCGCCTCTTATCCGTGGTGGTCCTGGACGCCGACGTCCCAGACGCCGAGACCGACTCGTACAAGAAGCGGTTGCACTTCCTGGCGACCAATATCCCCTGGAACCCAGCCAAGAATTCCCTCCCTTTGAGCCGTCTGGGCAGCGACTCCGCCTCGGCCGACCCAGAACTCGGCGCCCTCGCTGTCTCCTGGCTGCCCGCCTTCGCGCAAAAAGGCACCCCTTACCACCGTCTGACCGCCTTTGTCCTGCAGCACAAGGACAACTCCCCGCTCGACGCGTCCAAGCTCCAGGAGCTTTACGACGGCCAAGGGCGCGAGGGGTTCAGCCTGAAGAGCTTCCGTGACAAGTTTGACCTGACGCCCATTGGATTCAACATGTTCCGGACCGTGTGGGACGAGAACACTGCCGACGTCATGGCCCGCCACGGCATCCCCGGCGCCGACGTCGAGTTCAAGAGGCAGCGCGTGGTGTCGCTCAAGGGCCCGCGCAAGGCGCGCGGTTGGGAGGCCAAGCGCCAGAAGCCCAAGTACCGCCACCTCTGGAAGTATACCAAGAGGATCAAGGGGCTCAAGTTTTAGGGGTCGAAACGGGGCAGACTTGGGTCTCGGGAAAGAAGAGGACAATAGAGGCGGGGTGTACTTGTATCATATCATCAATGTACCAATTACGTATAGAAAAAAAATATTGGATCCGGGTTGTTGTCCTAGGCTGGGAATGCCAGTATCACGTAGTGTCATCATGGCCAATGGAGAGGTCTGTGCCGGGTCAGCTCTGTTGAAAAACAAAGTCAATCATCCATACAACCTCCATTATCCTCCCTGCTACTTGCTATCCCAACCCATACAAGAGCTAGATATATCGTACAGCTGCACCCTGTCCCTGCTCTCTCTCTAACTGGGTACCTTATTCCACCCACCGACCTCTGTTGCAACAGTCCCGGAGCCCAGCCCCCCCCCCCCCCCCCCTCTCCTTCTACTCATACATACAAATATTACCGGCTCCCCCCGTCCGCTCCACACTCAATGTCATGTCATGTCATTACCCACCAACAACCAACCCCTCACCCCCCCAAAAAAAGAGAAAAAGAAAAAAAGAAGAAAAAAAACAGGAAAAAAAGACTAATCATAAGCGCCAGCATCGGCATCAGAATCAGAATCAAAATCAGAACGAACCACAACCCCCCTCGGCCGCGACCCTCTCCCGGATCCAAACCAGCCTCGCCTCCGCACGCTCCGCCCTCTCCCGCCACAGCGCGCACTCCTGCCTCGCCCGGCCAAGTTCCTCGCGCAGTCTGCCGATCACGTCCGCGCCGCGCGGGCTCGTGCCCCCGTGCTTCCGGCCGGAACCGGCTGGCTGTTCGGCCGGTTGGTCTCGTTCGTACTGGCTTCTGCTCGGTGTGTCGGTGATGCCGCTTGGGGGGCTGGTGGTGGTGGTGGTGACCTGTCTGGGGCCGTTGGTGTGGGTTTGGGTTTGGGTTGGGGTGTGGGGTGTGGCTTGTTCCTGTTGTCGTTGCTGCTCTGGAGTGGTGGTGGGTCGCGGGGGCAATCGGCGGCGGGTCGTGGAGGCCGGGCTGGCTTCGTCTTTTGGTGGGTGTGGGGAGTTTGAGTGGCCGTGGTTTTTGCGGGGGCCGGGAGTTGGGGTTGTTTGTAGGTGGTGTGGCTCATCTGTCGGAGTCGTCGGAGTGGCGGCGCGGGGTGTGTGTTGTGCGCTTCGCAAGGTGTCGTGCGTTGCCTGCGGTGGTGTGTCCGTGGTCGATCGAGGACTTCCGTTTTCAGGGCTCCAGGAGACAGATACCGGCGTGTGCGGCTGTTTCGGTGTGTTGCTCTGTTCTGGGGACCGTACTCTCGCCGTGTGCTCGCCCGTTGGAGAACTGCCGGCGCTGTACCAAACCCTTGTTCCCATTCTTCTCGCAGTCTCCCATACCCTTCCCTGTCCGCTGCTGGCTCCGCTGTTTTCCTTGGCAACTTCCCTTCGCACACCTGCCCTGGACCCTTGGGGATGACGGCCTCGAATGAGCGACGACCGCTTGTGGTGGCCACTGGATATTGAGTCTCTCGGTTTGGGGGACTTGCTTGGTAATATTGTTGGCGATGGGTTAACCGTATACGGCGAGAGCATGCCGCTTGGCTTGATGTCATGTCGGCTGGCGTGTGTCTCCACTGGTGAAGGATGATGGGTTTTGTCACTGGAGGTGCTCTCAAACATCGCGGCCATTGCCCTGACTGCACTGCCAGTTGACTCTACTGGCCTCGACCGAGGAACCGTGCCTAGAGTCAAATGCGCCGGGTTTGGCCTGGGACCGAGGGGTAATGCTCGGGCAGTTTTTTTGTCCTTGTTCGTGAGCTCTTTTTTCTCCACAACATCTTGAACTCCCAAGGCTTCAGTCCTTTCGGATCCTTGTGCCGTAATGTTGCCAGACAACGCTTGGAGCGGAAGGGGCTGCTCGGTGTAAACAGAAGCTTGCCTTGACCGCCCGATGTCGGAGTTCAAGGGAGAGCCTTTGTCAAAGAGCTGGTCGTCATGTTTGGCAGGGAGTCTCCTCCGAGCCTTGCCTTGGCCAATACGATTCTCAAGGACGTCGCTAGATCCTTTGATCAGATAATCTCGACGCTTATCTGCTGACGGCGATGTGGATTCGGTATTCCCATGACGCAACAGAAGCTCCCTTGAGCTCTCCAGCTCTGCAGTTTTCCCCTGGGTCTCTTCTGAACTCGGTCGGCGAAACACAGGACTTCCGCTATCTGTAGACACAAGGGACCTTCGTCCTAATCTCCACGCTGATAGCCGTGACCGTCCCCGCCCAAACACGTCTATCCTGTACCCATTATCATGGTGAGCTTTCTCTTCGAACGGTTCTCTCATTCCTGACCCCGAGACATCCTGTGACAACCTCTCGATTGAAGCCTGCCGTGATTGGGCTTGACTTTGAGAACGAGGGGTGGAGCCCAATGTCATATTGTGCCTGTATGGTCTCCCTTTGAATGGGGTTGTTCCTTTCGATGCTGTCCTAAGTTGGCGCCCGGCATGTCGCCACCTGGTCAAAGTCGCCGGGGTGCTTAGAGATTTTGCTTCTATTGCTGACTTGTTTAGGGAAGGGCCTTTCTCTTCGGTAGTCAGCGGAAATCGACGCTTGCTTTTGAACACGGGAATTGACATGTCGTCCGAGGGCTCGAGCCAGTTCTGCAGGCGCGCTGACTTCTGTTGAGGGGCCCCTACAGATGATGATTCTCTTTGCAAAACTGAGTGCGGCTCTTTCGTAGCTGAGACGTAACAGTCTGTTCGATAATGGTGACGCTGTAGGTGTTCGGCATCGACAAACGCTCGGGATTCCTCTGCCTCGGTCGTAGACGGTTCCTCTACGGGTGGTAACAGCAGTGAAGCTTTGAGGCCCGCAAGACTGCTAGATAAAGGCCGTATACCCCTGGGCCGTCGGCGAGGGAGTAGCAGCGACGATCGAGGCCCTTCGTGTGGATTTCTCGCTTACCATAGGTCAGCTATCATGCAAAACAATTGGCCCTAGGAAACTCACCGGACTCAGAAGCAGGACTCGGCGGAACTGGTGACGCGCTGAAATCGGGCGGGCCGGAGGGGGGTCGTGGTATTCTTGACATGAAGGCCTCCGAGGCAGATGGCGGCAACCCGGTCCTCCTTTCGGACCCAGTTCTCCCTGGCCCCAACACCCCGAGGCTCCTCATATGTCTGACAACCTCCCGCCAATGTGTAATGAGCATCTCCATGATGCTGTTTGCCACATAAATTTTGTCAACTGCCAGGGTAGATGGGTGAGCATCTCCTGAAACTCTGGACCTCCGCCTCTCATTTCTCATATTGGGTGGAGTGACTGGGAAGAATGCCTGGCCAGGGACGGCCGTCGCCGTATAAGCATTGAGCAAATCCCCGATCAGAAGCGGACCAAAGATGATACCCAGAGCATTGTATCCCATCAAGTCTGAGGTGGGCAGCGGTCTTCCATGCTCATCCTCTCGGGGTGCCATTTCAGCCGCCCGTCCAATCAGACAGAGTAGGCCAACAACGGCACATATCAGGTCGCGGCGGAGCTGGGATTTGACTGTGCCAACCGCCAGAGCAATCAGCCTCGCCCTGAGCTTCGTCTGCTTCGTCTTCAGAAACTCCGCTTCTCCGTTCAGCTGGCTCTGGATGGCGACCAGTGTGTCAAACAGAGACAGAGAGCCCAAGATCCCCCCAGGCAGACCGGACAACAAACGCTTGAAAGTTGAAGCGACATCGTGGGTGCCGGCTTTGATATGAGACGGCAGGTTTGGGCAGGATATTGTGCTCGAGATTTCGTCTACGTCGATGTCGGCACAGTAGTAGTTGTAGAGCGCGTTGATTATGCGGACCGAGCCAGGTATTCGAAAGATGCCTCGCGTTTCTGCTCCTGCCAATGGTGTTAGCGCATTGCCTGTGTCCTCTAGGCCCGGTTCAATACATACCATGCTGTACAAGATACTGCGCAGTGGCGCGAAAGCATGTCGGGAGGACGAGGGAGCCCGGGGAGTATTCCGACGGCAGATACAGCTTGCTCTTGCCACAAAGTCGGACCAGAGATTGGAGGTCTTCGTCTTTGAGACTGTCCCTCCTCGCTCCATTCACGAGGTGTAGTGCCAAATCACCGACACTGCGCTTGTTCCTGACTTTCTTCTCCGACTTTGTGGAGCTGGCGTCGCTTGCTGTTGAAACTTGGCGCAAGAAGGTGCGCGAGAACCAGCTTCTTGTTTGCTGTCGCAGAGGTTGGCCTGGCTGTTTGGCGGTTAGAGAAAGCTTTTTCGGATGGGAGAGTGCGAGAGATAACTCACCAGCGAAGGGCTGTATTCTTCGAGTGCAAAAGCGGGAATGCCATGCTGCCATTATTAGTAAAGTCGGCCCTGACACGACGAGGAAGAGAATCAAAACCCACCTTCCTCGCGAGCCGGTTGTACTCTTGGACAAATTCATCGCGGACTTCGACACCATCGGCGTCGGAGATGTTAGCCAGATCCCCACTGGACGAAGTCCAAGTCGCACTGATGGCATTTGGCTGCTGGTCGTGCCCCGAAACGCCGAGGTGGCGAAGCGCGGATGAAGGAATTCGCCGAGCCCAAGCCAGTGGGTTGGGGTCGACGTTTGGGAGAGGTCGCTCTGGGTGAGGTGACGCATCCCAGCAAGTCGACGTCTCGTCGAATGCTGGCGCGGACGGTGCACCCATGGCTGTTACGATGATGTCGTGGCGGTAAACAGAAGAGCGGATCTCAAGCCGGTGTGCAAGTGGTCGATTGCAACCGTGGGCAGACGCGCTGCAACAAGCAAGGATGAGAGCTTGCGCAACCTAAGGCAGGTACCTAAGGCATGTTATGTACCTTAGATACCTACCTAGGTAATGTTGAGCGGCCATAGACTAGCAAAGAGCAAAGAAACAAACGGGCTGCAATGGTCTCAGGCTCCATGGAGCCTGTGATCACTTCTGGCTGCTGCTTCCCGTCTTGCACCCCTTGGGTGGCTCCGACACACCATGCTCTGTTCCTTCTTCGCTTTGGAGGAAATAAACAGAAGGACGGCAGGGGACATTTGTCGCAAAACAATAGTTTTGAGCATAGGGTTTAAATCGCTCGGATGTTATTATCGAGTTGTGCTCAGAGCTGACTGCTTCGGTGACTCTCTTATCCAGCGCTCACGGGACCATTCCCCTCCTTCACAGTCGATGTGCTGCAGAAAAGTCTGTGCCGCATACCTGAGAGGACAAGAAAGCAGATCTATACCTTGGGGTAAAGAGAAGCATGCAACCATGGTATTCGTTATCCACACATCCGGCCCTGACGCCATGCAAATGCAAAACTCAACGGTAGAAAAAAAAAACCAGATCGAAACGGAACCCGATCCAACGCAAGTCAGGGGCGGCCGAGTCATGACAGGCAGAAACGGCATTCCACCGAGAGAGCCTCACTAACCGAATGCGATATTGTCCTCTTCCTCTCCAAAAAGTAGGACATACTTGAGGATGTCGGAGAGCGAAATGATACCCTTGAGCCGGCTATCGTCATCGACCACAATCAGCCGGTGGACCCTCGACTTGCGGATCGTCTCGAATATAGCATCCAGACGGTCGTCCTCGCTGCACGTGTAGATACCAGGGAAATCATCGGCGCGTCTCGAGAGCGCCTCGCCAACCGAAGAGGCCAGCTCGTCGTAGGCACCGCCCTTGATACAAGGGATGACGTCAACAGCCTCGAAAAGGTTCAAGACTTTGTTGTCTCTGTCGACAATGGGCACAGCCGAGATGTTGTACTTGACCATCAGGTGGATGACGTCCAGAACAGAGTTGTTCATGTCGGCCGTGGCGAGGTTGGTGTAGGTCCCGAGCCCAATTTCCCTCACTGACTTCTTCAGCAGTATCGTGTGCTTCTCGTTGTTGACGGCAATGAACTTGAGGATGCGGTACTGAGTAATAACGCTGACCACCATTTCGTGGCCCGTCTCGTCGTCGACATCGACCAGTGGAATCCTCCTTGCCCTCGTCTTGAGCATGCGGCGGCAAGCCTCATACAGCGGGCGCATAGGATGAACGGACACCGTCTCAAGAGGTAGCACCCCAATCGCTCGCTCGATGTCTACCCGGCACACGTCAGGTCTTGCATGTCCTCGCCGGGTTGACGACAGGTACCTACCTCGGAGACTGCTGAGACGGAACTGGTCGACTTGATCTATTTCATCCGGAAACTGCCAGTAGTACTGGATGACATTGATGTAGTCGGTGCTTGTCAGCAAGCCGGCAAATGCCGAGTTGCGCGAATCCCAGAGGGGTGCCGAGACGATGCCTGTGCGTTGTCTGTCAACACAGCACTTTTTGCGCTGGTCCCCTTCCTCGGGTTCAAGGCCAGGGAGAGAGGCCCGGGGCAGACGCACCATTCTGAATCAGAATGTTTAGGCTCTTCTTGATGAGCAGGTTGTTGTCGAGCACAACGAGACGGAAGGAGAGCGGGAGAACATCGTAGCTGGTTCGGACTTTGAGGAACTCGCGGATCCCCCGCTGTTTTGACGAGTGTTAGCTACCTATCCGACTCTGCAAAGGACGCCCGGAACCCCGCATCGCAGCCTCGCGTCCTGGGGACCCCAACAACGCAGAACGCAGCGGCGGGGCAGCCAGTAGCATCGGGATGGGCATGCTCACCAGACCCTGCATCTGCTCCTTATCCAGAGCGCTTGGAGTTCTCTCCGACATTGTGCGACCGGGGGCATTCGGCCGGAGGTACGACGAGGGCGCGACGAAAGGGAGCTCGTGACCAGGACGCAGCGGCAACTGCCCACTGCCATTTTCTCCGCCTGCCGAAGTGGTGGGAGGGAGAGCAGGCGGCGCGCTACGGGAGCCGGGATGTGCTGCTTCGGTGGGAGCACGAGGGTCGTCCATCATTATCGTGATGGTGGAACATACATCGGGGAAGCTACCCGTCTAGGCTTGGCTGTTTTGCTGAAGGGCGTCTTTGGTTCCTCGGGCTGAAAGGAGTTGCCGCTCGGCGGACCGAGGACCGAAGACCGGGGAGGCAGGAGAAAGGCGAATTTGTTGGTAGAATTTTGGGCACCGACCCTGCGATCCGCTGCGATGACAATTGAATAAAATCCTCGTCCTCTTTATGCTCTAGGCCAACGCCTCAGCATGTGGTTTGGTGTGCGAAGAAACATGAGGAAGTGAGTTATTAGTGTTCGTTGCGTCGGGCAAGGACCTTGCCTGCGGTGCTCCGCTTTCCTCTGATAAGAGACTCGGGCGCTGCAGCGGCTGCTGCGAAGAATGAGAGGTGTGACGCTCTCTAATAATGCAGAGATGTTAGTGGATGTCGATCCCTCCCGTCCCTCTGTGGCTCGGCTAGCGTCTCCCGAAAACCAATTCCAGGTCAAAAACTTACAGAGCAACTCCTTGACACACAGTTTGAGCTCCGGGATACGAAAGGCTGCCTCTAATCTTAGACTAGCAGGCCCTTGAACTATAATAAATGGGAGTTCCTCATGCTGATTACAGTACTGTATGTAATGTATGTACCTTGGGCGGCTCAGCCTGTAAGCGCACCTCTAGCACTGAGCCCCACTGACTACCACCTATTCACGGCTCTTGTATGTATAAGTTCACCACCCTCCACGCTAGTCTCTTCAATAAAAAAAAAAGACAAGAGAGGCCAGAGAATTACCCGAGATATTGAGACATATATTGTAGGTTTCTGCGCTTATTCAACAGCCAGTATCGTCCGGCGTGGCCAAGCCATGGATTGACAAAATCATCTTGATCATCTGCAATTCCATGACGTGTTTTGTACCTGGGGCCTTCCCATCTTTGGGCCTTCAAGAGACAAGAGAACGAAACTGGGGGGAAAATTAGCGAGAGTCAAAAGGGGCATTGATGTGACAATGGCATCAGCCAGCAGTGTCCTCCTATACTGTGTATATCATCGAGGATTCGAGATCAATGCGCTCTGAAAGGTGCTCTGCATGGTGTACTTGGCATCCCACATTATGCCGTCCGACACTTGGGAAATTCGATTTATCTGACATGGGAGCAGCCCCAACCCTGTGCCCCGTCGTGCCCGTCAAGCCGTCCGAAATCTTACCAAGGTTGGAAGTTCCAAGGTTGTGTTGGCGCTGTTGCTCCAGTCTCGTCCTGTGCCTGTCCTTTGCTGTCCTCTGCTGCCCTCTGCTGCCCACGCCAGCAGTTAGGCGAGACCCACCGGCGCACAGACCTCCAAACCCCAGAGTTCCGTTCGGCATGACAAGGCAGCTTCGATGTGATGGAGCCTGCCGCTTCCCATTGCGTCTCGCACTCGATGCAGCTGACCCGACCAAACAACCAAACAACCAAACATCAGCCTGGTCCGTCAGCGTCTGCCACCACAGCAGCACTATCGCCATCGAGCGCGGAGAAGGCACATCCTTTTCGCCGGATGTACCTTGGTCCCTTGCCGTATTGTATCGATTTCAGCGCTTGCGAACCGTGCGCCTGTTGTGGTCGACCCGCCGACCGCTTTCCCGCCTGCTGCTGTCTGAATCACGAAGCACAAAGCCAACCTTTGGCCCCAACAAGTCAAACCTGCCCCGGAAGCCGACCCCGACGTCGGGCCCGTCGGTGTCCCCCCATCAGCGGCCATGGGCATCTGCAGCTCATCATGCTGCGGAGGTACGATTGCTTGCTCACCGGCGCGCGGTCGGATTCGCAAGTGCGCTAACAGGCTTAGGCAAATCCCGCGATGCCCTGTACGAGAATGTGCTCGCTGAGAACGAGCGGGAGGCTGTCGCCGACCTCCTCCAGTATCTTGAAAACGTCAGCAAAATGATTGCGCATTCCTGAATATCGGTCGGCACTGACCTATCCATAGCGCGCCGAAACCGATTTCTTCTCTGGCGAGCCCCTCCGGGCGTTGAGTACTCTTGTTTATTCCGATAACATCGACCTTCAACGGAGCGCAAGCTTGACATTTGCCGAGATTACGGAGCGAGGTGCGTGTGCAATGTTGTCGTTTGAGGAACTCGATGGCGATCCGGGCCTGCGACCAAGTTGGCGACTAACCCAGTTGCTTTAGATGTCCGGGCTGTTGACCGGGACACCCTTCGTCCTATTCTCTTTCTCCTTGAGAACTCTGATATTGAAGTGCAACGGGCAGCCAGCGCCGCACTGGGCAACCTTGCCGTTAACAGTAAGATCTCTTGCAGCGTCAAATGGTGAGGTGGCTAACTGTAAACATAGCCGAGAACAAGGTCTTGATCGTCCAGCTCGGCGGGCTGCAACCGCTGATTAAGCAAATGATGTCGCCGAATGTCGAGGTCCAGTGCAATGCAGTTGGATGCATCACCAACCTGGCAACCCACGAGGATAACAAGGCGAAGATTGCAAGGTCTGGAGCTCTGGGCCCGCTGACCCGGCTGGCCAAGTCCAAGGACATGCGAGTTCAGAGGAATGCCACTGGCGCTCTTCTCAACATGACACATTCAGGTGCGTTATTACCAACAAATCTTCTCAGCGACTTGCAGCTGACACATTGCAGATGAGAACCGGCAGCAACTGGTAAATGCCGGCGCCATTCCTGTGCTGGTACAGCTCCTGTCATCCTCTGATGTTGACGTGCAGTACTACTGCACGACCGCGTTGAGCAATATCGCTGTGGACGCCAACAACAGACGGAAGCTGGCTGAGACCGAATCTCGACTCGTTCAATACCTGGTTAACTTGACGGAATCCTCCTCGCCCAAAGTTCAGTGCCAGGCTGCCTTGGCACTCCGGAACCTTGCATCCGACGAGAAGTATCAACTGGAGATTGTCCAGGCCCACGGACTTGGCCCGCTGCTCCGCCTCCTTCGGTCGTCGTACCTCCCACTCATTCTGTCTGCCGTCGCATGCATCCGGAATATCTCAATTCACCCTCAGAACGAGTCGCCCATCATCGAGGCTGGCTTCCTGAAGCCCCTGGTCGATCTACTCGGATCGACAGATAACGAAGAAATCCAGTGCCATGCCATCTCCACCCTTCGTAATCTGGCCGCAAGCTCGGATCGGAACAAGTCGCTTGTCCTCGAGGCGGGCGCTGTCCAGAAGTGCAAGCAGCTCGTTCTGGAGGTTCCTGTCACGGTCCAGTCCGAGATGACCGCCGCGATTGCGGTGCTTGCGCTGAGCGACGAGCTCAAGACGCACCTCTTGGAGTTGGGTGTCTTTGAGGTCCTAATCCCTCTCACCAAGTCTCCCAGCGTTGAGGTGCAGGGCAACAGCGCTGCTGCCCTGGGCAATCTCTCCTCGAAAGGTAGGTCTACGAATCGCATCGCAGTTGAGACTGTACACTGACAGAGATTTAGTGGGTGATTATAGCATCTTCGTCCAAAATTGGATGGAACCAAGCGACGGTATCCACGGTTATCTTAGCAGGTTCCTCGCCAGTGGGGACGCCACTTTCCAGCACATCGCGATCTGGACGTTGCTCCAGCTCCTGGAGTCAGAGGACAAGAAGCTCATCGGGCTCATTGGGAAATCCGATGGCGTTGTCGACATGATCAAGCAGATTGCCAACCGCCAGATGGAGTCAGACAACGAGGCCGAAGATGATGACGAGGGCGAAGTTGTCAACCTGGCTCAGCGGTGTCTGGAGCTTTTGGGTCAGGGAGGTTCGAAGAGCCACATCGAGGGCTGATAGTGATTTCCAGTTGTTGAGGGCGCCTATGACGTTGGTCGCACCTCATAACCGTTTTTTTTTCTTTTCCATCGTGTTTCTTGCTTGTTCATTGCGCATAGGAGCGGCGTGGAGTTGATGGCGTCAAGTATTGTCAACATACAAGGGTTGGTTGGAAGTTGGGGGGTTCTGGGAGATGTGTACACTGCAGGTGAGCATTGGGAAAGGTGGTTTGGAGGGAGAGCTTCTGAATTGCCGGCTTCCAGTGGGTAAAACCTGGACTCCATGCCTGGTTTGTTATTTTCTTTTGTATTATGGGTAGACGAGTGACGTGGATGATGCCGGAGAGCCCGAGCTACTATCATACCCCCGCGGGTTTCCGCGATGCCTCGTTACCCGTTAACCACACAGCCAACCTGGATCACCAGGCTCGGCCTGTCCTAAACTTATATAATTAGAACACCACAATCGATACATACACCATACGAAATTGAACCTACGCTATCTGCCCTTGCTATGATGCTGGCGCCAAGAGACGCCTTGCGAAAAAGATGAATGGTATCACACAGCACAGCGCACTGCTGAGGCTTCACTCCTCGGAGCGGCTGTCTGCTTTCCGCAGGCCATTGGTAATCCACCTGAGCTCGGAGAAGGGCCTCACCGTGGCAATGACCTTACCCCGGATCAGAGCCAGCGGCACGGGCCCAAAGTACCTCGAGTCTCGCGACGCAGCCAAGTTGTCCCCCACAATCCAGCAATGACCTTGCGGTACCTGATTGCAAAAAGTCAGCGCGATCCCCGTTTCCCATCCATGGCCCCGATGAAATCAACGGCTTGGAGGGTCGAGCAGGTTTAGGTAACCAACCTGGATCATACTTCCCCCCCCACCCCGTCCTCCCATTGAACCGTCGTCGGGCGTGTCCATCAACACGTAATCCCCCGGCAGGCCCAGCACCCGCTTCACGCCGACCTCTTCGTTGATGGGGATGTTGTACGCCACCACATCGCCGACGGATATCCCGCGCCCGAATCGGTGCAGCTTGGACACGAGCAGCCACTCGCCGAGTACTTCGAAGGTGGGCAGCATGGAGGGGCCCGAGGCGGGCGCCATGGAGATGCCGTATTCCCAGATTAGGTGGGTGAAGGCGACGAACTTGAGGGTGGTTAGAATCAATCGGAGGGGGTGGCCTAGCCAGGAGGGGTTTGGCGGGTTGTTGTTGTTGTTGTTGTTGTTAGCATTGTTTTTGACATGGTTGGGGTTTGGGAGGGTGGTTGGTTGTGAGAGTGATTGTTTGGGTGAGAGTCTGATCCTGGTTGGCCTGAAGAGGCTGCGCAGAATGGGGGTTATGACAGGCATGGATGTGGGATTGAAGAGTGTTAGCGGTTCATGGTGGTTGGGGTTTATGAGTGAGGTGAGGGTTGATGCAATCAATGGCATCCCGCGACCCCCGGACTGCCAAGCCTTGCGCTTGCAGGACTTGGCGCGCTATTGGCTTAAAAGCTCCCAACTCCAGGGACTGGACGAAGGAACCATCCCCGTCCAATTCCAAAGCTCCAACGAACCGAAAAGTTGCAGGAGGTATATTTCCCTTGCCCACACATTTTCGGCAGCTCACCGGCCTACTATGAGGACGTCACAATGTCTGTTCAACCCGGCCACTGCCTTGCGCAATGTCTTCGTTAGCACTACCGGGGTGGCATGGGAGACCCCCGGGCAACTGCAGCGCCTTCTGCTGCCCGCTATCACCGTCCCTATCCAACCGTCATCCTCGTCGCCGTCTCGACGACCTTTTTCCACCCACCACGTCGCCCAATTCCGCCATAGCCGCCCCGGTCCAAACTCCTCTGGCTCCGGAAATGCGGCCCCCGCAAAAGACCGCGCAATGCGGGACTACGACATCGTCTTCCCGTGGGTTCAACTGCGTCAAGACGACGGGACCCTCACTGAGCCACAACGAACAAGCGCCGTTCTCAAGAAGATGAACATGGAGCGAAACACGCTCATCCTCCTCGCCGCCCCCAGAACAGACGACTCGTCCAAGGGCCCGCAATATCCCATCTGCCGCATTGGCGACCGAAAAGCAGAGCAAGCGGCGCAGGCCGAGAAAAATGCGGACAAGAAGAAAACGCCAAAAATCGTGACCAAGGAGCTGGAGCTGAACTGGGCAATTGCGCCTCACGACTTGCGCACACGGATGACGCAGCTGAAGAGGTTTCTGAGTAAGGGGTATCAAGTCAAGGTTACGATGTTGAATTTGAAAAAGAGGGACAAGAGGAGAGCTAAGGTGGAGGAGGCCAAGGAGGCGCTCAAGGTTGTGGAGGCGGCGGTCGCAGAGGTGCCGGGGGCGAAGGAGACCAAGCCCAGGGACGGCGCGGTCGGGGAGACGCTCATCATGCTTCTACACGCCCCGACAGGTGGTGCTGCGGGTGCGGCGGAGACCGAGGCTGAGACTCTAGACACCCCGGCGACGACGGATGCCCCGGCAGAGAAACCAGGGCTTACTGAGGGGCAATAAGGGCTTGTGTAGGATCTAAGATGTATGATATAAACGGCTCCAGCCAGGTGTGTGAGAATGGCCTCTCAGACCTGTAAAATAAAATAAAAAAGAGCATCGCGGATTGCATAGTGTTGCCAATGTGCGGTATGAAGCAATTCCGGTGCATACATATGACTGCTCTCGTGAGAACCTTGGCTGCTTTTCAACACGGGATAAAGTGATTTAGTAAGACAGCTTCAATTCCCACGTCCCATGCCTCGACTGCAAAGGGCCTGCTATTTCCTCCATCCCATCGCCGCCAACAACCAGTCCTGTTCGCTTTGTCTGCTTCCCAACGCGGATTAAGCTCTGCTGTGGGCTTCGAGAACAATGCTAACAGGGGTCCGTGCCCTTTGATTGGGAAGTTCCTGCAGGATTGCGGGGCGCGGGGTGCAAGGCTGCACGGCATGTTCATTGCTCTGTGACTCAATTCCCTAATTCCAAACTTTACCCAGCAATCAGACTCACTTTCAGTGGACAACGCAGCACGGTTCAACGTCGCTTGAAACGAAACCCAGCCTCCCAGAGAACCCCGTATCTTATCTTCGTTCTTTCCCCCTCAAGTGTAGAGGAACTTCTCCAGTCAAATTCGAAGAGCGAAGTCGCCAAATTGTGCCCCGCACACCACACATCAACAACGAACAGTGCTCACCAGCCTCATCACAAAAGTGCCTGGTGCCCGATTTTCTAGACTATGGCGGCCGAGAGCAATGGGGCTCCTAGCGGAGCACCCAGCGGAGCTACAGTAGCAGATGATGGAACGAAGAATGCATCGGCTCCCGCTAATCCGACTGCTGCCCCCGCCGACACAGAGAAGCTCACTCCAGCCCAGCTGAAAGCAAAAGCAAAGGCCGATAAGGCAGCACGGCGTGCGCAAGTGAAAGACGCAAGGGCGGCCGCGGCGACAGCATCGCCCGCGCAAGAAAAGGGTACCGCAGCGGATGGAAAGGGAGGCAAGGGCAAAGGGAAGCAAGATGGACACCGGCCTTCAGTCAGCGGGCGACGGCCGTCGATGCCAGTAGTTGAGAAGGATGTCAGGAGTAGTATTCCCGAGTGCTTCAGCCATGTCCCAATGGCGAAGCGGATACCGATGTCTCAGGCACACAAGGACGTGCACCCCGCCGTTCTGGCAGTCGGTCAACAGATGGCGACATTTGCCCTCAGCGACAGCATCTCCCGTCTCAAGGCAACTCTTTTTGCGTTTAGGAAGGTTCGTATGCTGTCGCCTGACTGAGCGTTACACACACCTGCTGACGGCAGCCAGGTAATTGAGTCGTACGAGACACCCAAGGGGAATTCGCTGTCACGACACTTCGTCCCACACGTCCTGAACCCCCAGATCGAATACCTGACCGAGTGCAGGCCAATGTGCTTTGCTATGGGCAATGCCATTCGCTTGCTCAAGGGGAAGGTCAACAAGTTCGATATCGACACGGCCGAGGACGAAGCAAAAGAGTGCCTCCTGGAGTGGATCGACTTCTTGATCAACGAGCGGATTACCCTAGCAGAGTACGCCATCGCCCGGAATGCCGCTGAGTCGATCAACGAGGGTGACACCATTCTCACATACGGCCGCCACCGGCTCGTCGAAATGACATGTCTCGAAGCGAAGCACAACGGCAAGTCGTTTGAGGTCACGGTCATTGATGACCCCTTCGAGCGTGGTGGTCAGGAGCTGGCAAAGACGTTGCGACAGGCTGGTATCACCGTGTTGTACTCGCCCAATCTAGGCGGCCTGCGGCCCAAGGTAGCAGCGGCGTCCAATGTGTTCCTCGGAGGAGAGGCTATCTTTGCCAACGGCTCGCTCCATGCGCCATCCGGGACGGCAGACGTGGCTATGGCTGCGATGAATGCTGGTGTCAAAGTGATTGTTCTTTGCGAGACAATCAACTTTGATCGCGATCGCGTGTCGGTTGATTCGCTCACCTATAACGAGATTGACCCCGAGAGGAACACAGCGGATTGCTTCCGCCTGCTGTTTGACAACACGCATGATAAGTACATCACAGGCGTCATCACCGAGTTTGAGAGTGGCGGCGGCAACTCACCGGCGCAGGCCATCCTCGCTCTTTTGAGGAAACAGGAAGACCCCCTAATTGATTGAAGTGGATGAGTGCTCATGGAGTTGGAGGGGAGCAAGTGCGTCACTTACGTTAGGGAAGGCACAGGAGCTGGTTGGTCGAGGGCAGACCGAGGCCTTCATCTTGAGGATCCGTTCGAGGGCGTTGCCTTTTCCAGCTTCGGGGTCCATCTACTAGGATGATGGCCATTTAGGGAATCAAAAATAATTTTGTACACTGAATACTGGCTCGCTATCCGTAGCTTGCCCAATGCTCTAGATAGATCCTGCCGCAGTGACATGACCGAGTCTGTCTTTCCCTCCCTTCACACCCCCCAACCCCCAGCACCTCAACCTCGCCATTCCCCAGCCCTATTCCATCCCATCCCATCCAATCCAGCCCTCTTTTCGCATTGTCTTCAAGCTATCCACCTCACGCAACAACCTCGCTCGGCGCGGCCGCAGCAGCGCTCGCCTCCCGCTCCGCCCTCCGCGCCCGCTTCTCCAGGATGGCTGCCTTGCGCTCCTGCAGCATCTTGGTCTGCCGCTCGTCCACGCCCTGCAGCCAGTACCCAAAGCTCGCGCCCACGCCGCCGAATACGGGGTACGCCCACAGCGACTTCTTGTTGAAGAAGGGCCGCATCTCGATGCCGAGCTGCCAGAAGCGGACGACGAGGCCTGGGATGCGAGAACTGTGGTTAGTTGCTGCTTGGGTTGGGGCGTTTTGAAGGAGAGGCGGAGAGAGGGGGAAATGTACCGAAGCCGGTCCAGAAGATAATTCTGTTGACCATTTTTTTTTTTGGGTAGGTTGGTTTGGTGGTGGTGGTGTGTTTCTCGGGGAGTGACTCGACTCGGGATCGGTTGGAATTCAAGGGAGGTAGGTGGTGGGGGATTCGTTCCGTAGCTCCCGAGACGTGCGAATCTTCAATTACTCCTATGGCGCTTCGGTGCTCGGTCGGGAGAGTGGAATTGGCGCGCCCGGCGTGAGCTATCTGTCGACTGCTGCTCGGAGCTTCGTGATTGGGACGTTGTGGTGGTTTGCGGGCAATTGGCAGCTGCATCGAATTGGCAAAGCCACTTTGGTGCCCTGTGCGCTGCTCCGTTCAGTGAAGTGAGGCGCTGGGATGTGGCTTGCTCTTGCTAGTGGCGGCGGGCGCCTGGACCTTGCATGCACAATCCGCCCCCTGTTCATTTAAGCTTCCAGCGAGCCCCACTCACTTTCTTTCTCGTTGCGGCGGCATCTTCATAACGAACGTTATCGCGGCTTGCATCCGACCCGACGCGGCTCAAGGTTCGGCGCCCATCCGCCTCCCGGCCCTCCCTCAGCTCTGACTACAACCAAGACGGGGTTTGCAACTGCGCTGCGAAGAATGCGCGAGAGCACGCATCGGAAATGCTTCGAATATATTTCTAGCACCTTTTGCATTCCCATCAGTGCATTTCGTGTGCTTCAGAAGTAGACGCAGCCCACGGTTCTTGGTGACAAAATCACAGAATCACGACACTCACCAGCCGCAATCATGTCCGCCGCCGTCGAATCATCAGTTATTGCCGCAAATGGAACCCCAGTGGTTGCCGCCGGCGACCTCGCTGCAAGCGGGATGCCTGCTCCTAAGAAGTTCAAGGCATCCGACCTGCCACTCCCCTCGGCGACACGAACCGCGATTGAGGGTCTCGCACATAGCTTCAAGAAAAAAGGCGGTTACGATTCGATCCGCAAACAGGTGTGGGAAAAATTTGAGGCCAGTGTATGTGTTTTCTGAACAGTACTCATCCCCATTCACGATTGCTGACACGCATCAGGACTACGAAGCGCAAGTCACCAAGGCCATCCTCGAAGTCGCCGAACAGGAAGTTGAGCGCAACGCAACACAACTCCTCACTCTCGAGCGGGGGAAAGCCGCAGCCCTTATTGACGGCGCGCTTGACCGCGGTGGTGTCTACCAGAAAGCGGAGGAAGTCATCGGCGCCCTGATCGACAGCCGTGCCATCGAAGCCCACATTCGCCAATTACGTCGCGCCGAAATTGGCGACGAGGCCGCCGAAGAAGAAGAGATGCGCGGAGCTAAGACGGACGAAGAATACGCCGCCGAAACGGCCGCCCGCCGGGCTGAGAGGGAGCGCGTCCGGGCGGAACTCCGGGCGGTCGAGGAAAAGAAGCGACAATTGGAACGCGAGATCAAAGCGAGGGAAGAGACGAAGAGACGGGAGGCTGAGAGGGCTGCTCGCGAAGAGCGGAGGAAGAAGGAGCGCGAGGAGGATGAACGGAGAGAAAAAGAACGCCGCGAACGCCGCGAGAAAGAAAGGGAGCAAGAGAAAGCACGGGAAAAGGAGCGAGATCGGGAGCGTGAAAGCCGGAGAGAAAGGGAACGAAGCCGCGATCGAGAGAGAGACCGAGACCGAGAGCGCGATCGGTTTCGCGAACGTGGTTACGACAGCTACCGAGGGACTCCTCGAGATCGATCAAGGGAGAGGGATAGAGGCAGAGACAGGGACAGGGATCGAGATCGGGATCGGGATCGCGACCGCGACCGCGACCGCGAACGGCACGATAGTCGCGACACCGGACTGAAGCCTCCGACCGAAGATCGGGCAGAGGATGTCAAGAAGAAGCTCACCAAGGAAGACCACGAGCGTCTGGAGGAAGAAGCGCTCGCGGACCTCCTCCGAGAGAGCAAGCGCGTTACGACAAAGCAGCCTGAATTAGAGGTCGACGAAACACTGGTCCCGCCCCCGAAAAAGGCGAAACCTGCGTCTGCTATCGACCCTATCCAACGAATGGTTCCGAAGGTTTCAGAGGCCAAGCCAGCAGAGGCCAAGAAGGCTGCGGCCACTGGAGACTCAAAGGAGGTCAAGGAACCAAAGCCTTCTGTTGATACCAAGGAACCGGAGGCTAAGCCGGAAAGGCGGCGGACTAGGAGTCCCTCGCCCTCTTCTCGGACGCGGCGCGTCAAGGATCGGAGCCGATCCAGGGACGGCGATCGCAAACGGAGGGATGCTCGATCACGTTCTCCGCGGACTCGTGATCGGAGCCGTTCCCGTAGGAGGAGCCGGTCGAGGCTACGAGACAGGAGAGAAGACCGGAGGGATGATCATCGGGACGACCATCGCCACAGCCGTCGTGATGATTCCCGTGCTGGACGCAAAGACGACCGGAAGGATGAACGCAGAGGCCGTAGTGGGTCTCGCGCCCGAACCGACCGGCGAGAGCGGAGCCGCTCCCGGCCCAAAATTGCCAGAACGGACGATAGAAAAGATAGGAGCCGCTCCCGACGCCGCGACGCCCGTGACCGCACCCGCTCGCCTCGTCCCCGAACCGAGCGGCGCGACCGCTCCCGCTCCCGCCTACGGTTTGGCCGCCGAGATAGGACCCGCTCTCGATCCAGGGATCGTGACCATCGTGATAGGCGGGAACGCAGCCGCGACCGCGATCAAGTCCGCGATAAGGATCGCGAAAAGGACAAGGTTAAGGAAGACGACAAGGACCGACGCCCTAGGAGCCGCTCCCGGTCCGCCCCGAGCGCCGCCCGGCCTCCCTCTCGCCTAAGCCACACGGAGAAAGAGGCTTGGAAGCAAGCCGAGGTCAAAAAGCGCGAACAAGAAGCCAAAGCCTATCTTGCTGCCCAGAAAGAGGCACGGGAGAAGGGCATGCCGGTACCCGGTATCGATGACCGACGCGCCGGGGACAGGTCGCCGGATCTCAAGCGGCGGCGCGAACCGGAGGAACATGACCGCTACCTGCCCGGCGACCGAGACCGGGAGCGAGGGCGAGACCGCATGGACTACCGCGGCGGCGACCGCTACGACGGCGATCGAGACAGACCCAGAGACAGAGACAGAGACAGAGACCGTGATAGGGATCGCGATAGGCGTGACCGGTCTCGTGATCGGGACCGAGCAAGGGACGACCGTCGGGACACGAGACGCCGGAGTCGGTCGAGAAGCCGGGACCGCGAGAGGGACCGGTCCAGAGACCGAGACAGTCATTACCGTCGCAGTCGGCGCGAAAGGAGCGTATCTTCCCGGCGCGACCGGGACAGGGATCGGGATCGAGATCGAGACCGTGATCATGGCCGGAGCCGGCACGACAGCCGAAGACGGAGCAGAAGCCGCGGTTAGAAGTCTCGACATTTTCAACCGTCTGAGGCTACCACGCAGATCATATCGTATCGGCCCATGGATAAGAGGGACTTGGGCGTGTAAGGTATTCTTTTGGCGCCGGCAGAGATGGGTTCCCAGGAGTAACACGGACACGGATGGACAGGAACTAGACCAGGCCGTATCATGGATAGATACCCTTATCGGTTTGGAGGGTATCATGTACTGTAAGAATACTGTAATTCGGAATTGTGCGGTTACGTTGTCAGTTTCTTGCTGGATGCAAGTGATCGGGGGCTGGTGAGCAAAACATATGGAACGAGCAGGCTTCAGGTGTCCGCGAAATGTTCAAAAACGTTGCAGTTCCGTTTCTCGTCCCAAGCCTGTCTGTCGCCTGCTGTTCCCGCTACTCTTTTCAACGTCCGTCCCACCCCCGCGCAAAGCAGCCGCCAAAAAAACCATCACATAACCAACCTCTCTATTCATTAAAGTGTCATTGCACTCACTAGTAGTAGACCAAGCGGACGGCCCGGTCGGGGTGCCTCTAAATCAGTTTAGGAAAAAGCCCAGCCCATCTTACAAACGAGATTCCCTTCGTCTTCCAGAAGAGGCGATCTCCCGTCAACGCCAATATGTCATGGTTTCAACGCAAGCAACCCAGCAGTCCCTCACGACGTCCCGACTCCGGTAAATTGCTCCCCACCCTTCAACGCCTTGCCGCCGTAAAAGAAGGCCCCCGCCAACACCAAAATCGTAAACGCCGCGACGGACATGATCAATGCCCTGCGCACGGCGACGGGCAGTCGGCCCTGCTGCTGCTCGTCGCCACTGCCGCTACCTGGCGATCCGCGGATGGATTCGTATCCGCCCTTGGCGTAGACCCATAAGCCCTGCGAGAGCGCGACAATCTGATCCCAGCCGAGCGAGTAGTAGACGAGCCCGGCCAGGGCGATGGCGTAGCCGAGGAACTGGAGCCACGAGATGGCCGTATGCCAGATCAAGACCGAGATGATGACGAGGAGGATGTTTTTCAGGATGCCCGTGAGGGTCATGACGAGGCCAGATGTTTTACCGATCTGATTATTTGTTTTGCGGGTGGTCAGAAATGGTGGGATAATAACCAACAAAAGTGTAAAAGAAAAACTAGCAACTTACCAAAAAGACGCTGCTCACGTTGAGCATAAACGCTACTATGGCGTTGAGCAGCAGCAGGCCGTAGCCCGCTGTCGCGAGGTCGGCCGGGTTGAAGTTGTTCGCCTCGGACCCAATGGCAATGATAACATTCATGACCGCGCAGACGGGGGCGTAGTAGTACAAGCTGACGAGCGGGTCCATCTTCTGGGTATCTCCCGAGAGCAGCACCTGGATCATGACGAGGCGCACAGCCTCAAAGACGATGCCGCCGAGCTGGAACAAGAAGCCGGCCAGGCTGAAATCAATCTCGCCGAAACTGGCGAGTCCCACACCAGCCACAATGAGCAGGATGTTGAGGAAGCGCTTGAGCGAGGGCTCCTCAACCCCCCAGGCCCACGACGTCAGGAGCACGGCCACGGGAGCCGCGGCCTTGAGCATCTGGATGAACGCGACGCTCAGGTACAGGTAGACCATGTTGCTGCAGACGAGGCTGGCGCTGTACAGGAGGCCGATGGGCACAATGGCGCGAAGGTAGGTGCGCCCCGTCATCTTGACGTTCTTGCGGCCATCAAGAAGCTTCGTCGTCCGCGCCAGGATCTGGGTCGCGACGGCCGCGAAAATCATGTGCCAGCATGTTAGGATTACGGCTTTGTCGGTTGTGTTAGCAAGTGCGGAGCAGAGGGAGAGTCGGGGGGACGCGAGGACATACGGTATTCTGCAAGCGACCGGTTAGCATTCGTTCATCTCTTGGAGAACAGGTTGGGGGGGAGGGGAGACATACTGAATCCCCTGCTATCAATTATCCATTTGTTAAAGAGAATGGTCAAGTTGGAAAAGAAGATCCAACTCCTGCACAAACACCAGCCGTCAGCATTGCCGCCCCAGCATGGCTGACCAAGCCCCCCAGCATTGAAACGTACGCGATGTAGAATAACGCATGTACCGATCGCTCAGCAGGACGCGGCTTTTCAACCTGACGCTCAACATCGTCTTCGGCCATGTCGGCGCGGCGCGGGACGGGCTTTGTTCCGAGTTGTCGGGTCGCAGGGCGGAGAGTATGTACTAGGTCGGAATCGGAGACGACGGCCAAGCAATCGACAACTTCGGGCTTGGATCCCCTCTCTGGCCGGGGGGGGTGGAGGAGGGAAAAAGAAGCGAGCGAGTGGAGGCGTTTGAATAAAGGAGCGTCTATATCTCAGTCGGGCATTTGCTCGATTTTCGATGTCGGAGACTACGCCAAATGGAGAAGAAGAAGAGTCGTTGTCGGGGGAGCAACTGGTTGGAGCGGCGCGGAACGGAGCGTGGAGGTGTGCTGTGTTCGTGTTGGCGGTGGCGCCCAGCATTCAAAAAGTCAGCGAGCGAGCAAGCGAGTCGAGGGCTGAACTGAGTGGCAGAATCAACGCTGTCTGGCGCTGGGCCTCTTCCACCCCTGGCTCACACCTTCCTTCCCCTTTTGCGAGCCGTTACCCAAACGAGACTGCGCAGCCTGCGGTGGGGCTCCGACGCCCTCCAGGCTGAGAGAAAAAGACCCCACAGGTCAGCAGCAGGGGTTGTCAGTGGTTTTTGGCTGCGACTGACCAACGAGCTTGTGCAGTCAAGTCAACCCCAGCAGCAGCGATGTGCATAAAAGGGGGACAAGGATCGGGCGAACACTGGAGGCCCTTTCTATACGACGCAGGGTGCATACCACTACCTGCCATTGTCTGGGAAAGGACTGAGGAACCAACGGGGGCGTACGGCGGCGCCCAGGGCTGTATTTCTGAATGAATGTTCCCTAGTCAAGGAGATGCTGTATCGTGTTTTGTGATCGAGCGAGTACATACCGCGTACATACATAAATCTCTGATGTGTTTGGGTTGGATGGTTATAAGCGTACTGTACCCTGGGTCCACACGCGGGGGCCGCTAGCTATACGTGTATACCAACCAAGCCGTAGGTACATGTACCTGGTTTGTACGGATCTGTCCATACAAAGTAACTACCACCAACCCGGTTCATGGTTCTTTCATATTCATCCCATTCTGGTCATCCCTGACAACCTTCCGCCATTCGAGAACCCCACAATGTTTAAACTCCTCTGCTTGTTGACCAAGGCCTGTGGCAAACACTGACGGGGATAGCGAGAACCGAGAACCCGACCAGATGACGGCAACCCTAATATTGGAATGCTGGTTGATATCTCGAGCACAAGTCAGGGCAGATGCAATTATCTCCCAAACCATAGGGACAAGTACAGAGTGCCGAAGGCTTCAAGATACTAAAAAACCATGACCCATAAACGGCACGGCACGGCACGCCTACGAGCGTGCCGTCGCGTAGCCCCTACCCGCTATTTTCTAACCATAAAAGCAGCCATGTAGCATGCAGCCCGCTCCAATCGCAGGGAGTATCCATCCCACGCTGCCCGGGTGTCCGCCCGTAGTATCCCATTTAAGCCAAAAACGCCCTTCGCTATGCATAGTAAAGAACAATCCCGGAGTGACCCCATCCATCTCCGCTAAGCTGGAGTTGGCTAGACCTCAGTAACTCGAGAAAGGGATGGTGGTGCCAGGCACTCGTCCATGCGCTGGGGCATCGAGTCCATCGATGCTTGACGTTCATGGCAATCCGGCACCAGCTCCGGGCCCCAAACGATAGGACTGTGGCTCTCGACGGGTTCTTCGGGGTTCAAGAACGCAGCTCGCTCCTCGTTGGTGGACTTGCCCGCCCCCGGAATGTCTGGAAACACATTTGGTGCTGTCGGTGTTCCCGGTAGTGGAAGTGTATCGTCAAGTTGCATTCGGTCTGCTGATTCCGCCGACACCTCGACACTCTGGTCCGCCATGTCCAAGTTCTGAACGACGAAAGGTGATATGGGAGTCTCACCCAGCACGGCGGAGTCATGGGCGGCTTGTTCCACCCCTAAAGGCTTGTCCGAATCCGAAATCAGCACCACGTTAGGATCCACGCAGTCGTAGAACAGCATGAACACGCCGCCCTGGGATAAAACCGTCTGCTCATCCACCTGATACACATCCTCGTCGCTTAACCGCCACCACTGAGACTGCGGCTCGTCGTCCTGGGTTGAGGCTGACCGTTCGTTCACGTCGAGCGCCGGTCCAATGTCATGATCCAAATCCATACCATCGTTGGCAACGTCCTCTTCAGATGTAGGCACCGGTTGCTTCTCGGCTTCGTCACTCGTGCTCACAACCGGAGGCCGAGAAACGGGATGTTTCCGGTAGCAGACGTAGTGGCCGTTCTCGTGGTGCCCAAAGTGTGTGACGACTGCACGCAGCTCGTAGATCGGGCCCGATATCCTAGATGACCCTCGATCTCCCGCGACCATGGACGCCTTGGGATCCAGAGTCCACTGCTCAACGTCGTCGGCAGTAACCGTGCCCTCTTTCGGTCCAGCCTGGCCATCCGAACTACCCAAACACCAGGGCCCGAGGTCCAACATCGTGGGGAAGCGGACGGCGGCGGAGTTCTTGAACATGTAGCCCGTCCGTTCATCGAATCCAGACCGGTTCACGTGAAACACGAGGCTCTGCGGAGGCCGGGCAAGCACAACCTGTTTTGTTTTGGTCGCGTTGGCCCTCATTTTTGCCGCGATGTTGCACTTTTTTGTCAACGTCTCTTCGTCAAACGCCTCGTCCTCCAGTGCTTCATCCAAAATCTGCAGTCTCTGCTCGAAGTCGGGGTGCATTTCGGAGCGCTGAGCGAGGCGCTGGATTACGTCTCGGCACATAATCAGCGTGCATTTCGGACACTCGACTCCCTCGATTGGCTCCACTTTTGTGTAATGGTCTAACCGCTCGTACAGGTCGTGCTCCGGCAGGCTGCCGAGCGTCAGCGTCAGGCAGTTGAAGGGGATCATGGTCAACCCTTCACAGTAGCCGCAGTTGACGCAAGCCACGCGCTGTGCCATCAAGCCTTCAAGCGGGTTCCGAGTAAGGCGAGACTCCAGTCCGGGTTTAGTATGACCATGTAAGCTATGGTATCCGCTATCCTCACTATCCTGGCTGGCCGAGGAATCGTAACCGGTGCGGTCGGCTTCGAACCCGGGCGCGTCTTGGAGAGCACGAGCAGCCTTGGCAATTTCGTTATCGATCTGGTCCAGGAGTTTCGAGTAGTACTCCTGTGCGTCTTGTTGCTGCCACGTGCTCATGTTCTTCAACACCTTCGGGGTCCAGATCGTCCTGCCATTGCCAGATGAGCTGCTGAGGTCGGCGATCAAGTCGCGAAGCGTGTCGACGGTCCGAGTCGGAGATAAATCCAGCCTTTTTTCAAGTGAAACCGCCGATAGATACGCCGAGAGCGGCTTGAGCGATGCTAGACTCTGAAGGATGCTGTTTTGGTAACAAGAATTGTCGTAATTTCCCAGGCCGGGCGGATGGTCGCCTGCAGCGCTGCTCCCTCGAGCCGCATTCGACAGGCTGCTGAGACCTTTGCGGCCCGCCTGGGAGACGGAGCCAATAATTCCACCTCCGTTGTCGATTCCCAGAATCCGTCGCAGCGCATCGCTTTTGGCGGCACGCGTTGGGGGCTGTCCCTTCAGCATGTGGGTTGGAAAAAGAGGCGGGTTTATGAGACGGTCAAGGGTGAAAAGGACGCGAGCCGGAATCAGCGAGATTGACGCGTCCCAGAGAAGCCGCGGGAGCGAAGGGAGCTGGCGTTGCTGGTGCGCCGCCTGGTACGCTATCGTGACGGCGAGTAGGGCAACGGTAACGATCACGCTTGGGTTCGTAAGCCGGTTCCGCAGCTGTCCTTCGGCAAAGTACTGCTGGAAGTCAGGACTGCCACGAGTGTCGAACTGGCTCAGGATGCGCCGGGTGTCGGAATTCATTCTGGCACTCTCAAAGAAGCACGGCAGCAGAAGGGCAGCAGGCAAGGGCGGAGGGGAGAAAGACCAGGGCAGCCTGGCGAACACAACGGCGTGCTGGATCAAGCAGCTGGCACTGTAGGAAGTCGCAAGGAATACAAAAATGCCATGTCCGGTAGGCAAGGTAACAGCAACTGTCTCGAACCAAAAGAAAGGGGATGGAAGAAGAGAAAGGCACGGATGTTCTCGAAGTCAACAACCTGGAAGGCAAGAAAAAGCGAGCCCTTGTTGCGCATAATAGTGGCAGGCTGGCTTCTTTAGCGAATGTTAGCTCGTGCCGGCCCCCCGGGGATATCGGCTTGGCTTTCTATGCGGCCGACGCACCAATTGGCCGGGTGAGCATCTCTGGGGTCACATGCAGTGGGGCGCTGGTGCTCCCCCTTGCAGGCGGGCTGGTGCGGGGCAGAAATCCCAGCTCCAAAGAAAAAAAACGTTGAACATCCCAAAAATTTCCCAGCGATAAGAAATCCCCCCAGACAGCCCCACGATAACTGCTTTGATAACGTCAAAGGTCAAGCACGAGATGGCCAAAGGCACCATTACCAAGGGGAAGAAAGGTACGGAATAAACAGATGATCCAACATATCAAACATACTCGGCCCCTTATTCGCGTCCAAAAAAAAAAAAAAAAAAAAAAAAAAAAACTAAATTTTTTTTCGCTCTCAGGTCCTTCAATACACTCCCGCGCATCCAGGCGGGCCACCTCGCCCGGTATCGACACAGACAAATCCCTGAAAAATGTCCGCCCACCGCAGGAATCCGTCGACCGACGCCCCGCCGTGCTCGCGGCACACCACACCGGCGGCGTGACCAAAAAGACCAAATCCGGCCGGAAGGCCGTCCTAAGCACCAGGGCGCGGCGGCGACAGGAGAAGAACATGGACCGCGCCGAGGCCATCATGGACCGGACGGCGCTCAAGGTGCAGAAGAGCAAAGGCCACGCCAAGGTCATAGACTCGCGCAAGAAGACGTGGGACGAGATCAACAAGGAGGCGTACGACCGAGAGGAGCAGCGCAGGCTCGGCAAGAAGGCCAAGGCAAAGATGGACGAGGATGCCGTAGTGGCGGCATTTTATGCCGACGAGGACGGCGACGCCGCGATGGAGGGGGCTGAGGAGGCTGAGGACGCGATTGTTGGAGCGCCGGCCGTCCCGGTACAGGCCGCTGAAGTAGAGGAGATCCTTTAAGGCTGAAGTGGCAGCCTGTAAAGGTTTGTTGATATTATACCCAGTGCTGCATGCCGCGTCAAGAGGCACTAGATTGCCGGTTGGGGTGCTCCTCAAGCAGGTGGTGCTGCTCGAGCAGGTTCAAAGCTGTACCATTTGAGGGACGGCTGAAAAGCTCCATGGGGAAGAACAAAAGCAAATCGCCTTGCCCTAACAGGCGGGGCTCCATACATCCGATGACTTAAGACAACGAATGGGATGAGGGGCTGGGACGAACTTGACACATCCTACCACATAGCTACCGCCTAGCAAGAGCAAGATCTTGCTATGCACGGGAAGGTGAACCAGAGGAGTCTGTTTCTCCTGTTGGCTTCAGAATATGACGATGCCGCAGGCACACTAGGCAACTCCTCTCTGCCGCTACCAAGGAGAATATGCAGGGAGAGGGAGGTAGAGGACCTCAAAGAAGCTCTGCTCAGTCTGAACTAGTCCTGATGAAGCAAATGAGTAAGCCTGCCGTTGCCATGCACTCTCTTTCTTCTTGGACAGCAAGGCGAGCTCAGTTATGCAGCGCTTTCTCAAGACCCCTCTATTGGGTGCCGCCCTACCGGCCGCACGGAAACGGCCCAGACAGCTCCCGAGTAAACTCTACATCATCACCGGACCAGCATGCGCGACACAACGTCTAAACTTAAGTTATATGTTGAAGGAGACATGTTGACGCCAAACCTTGTGTGACTTCCCAGGTACACTCGCCAAGGCGCATTTCTTGTTAGCGAGGGAAGCATGGAACCGAGGTCAAAACAGGGATTTTTCCCAATCCAAAGATCATGCGCTTGATTTACATAAACCATAGCCAGCCCCCATTCGCTACACTGGTTTCGGACTGACCAACTCCGTGGCGCGGCTCTTAACCCACTGGTTAATGTTGGGATCCTCGCATCCGGCGTGGTTCATCAGCCAAAGCATTAGGGTGCTGATCGTCACCTTTAAGTGGTCAAGATCGCGTCGCAAGTGCATGTTTCTGGCTTCGAGCTCGGCAGCTTGTCTTTCCAACTTTCCGGTGAGCTCCCTCTTTTTCTCGCGGAACCTTTTGGCCGTCAACCGATTCCGCTCCCGAACAATGGCCTCGTTCCGACCCTGCTCCGCCGCACCCGACTTCGTTGTAGCCTTCTGAGCCTTCTGCTTTTTGGGCGGCTGCATCGGAGCAGGGGTGGCGAGCGGCGTGCTGCCGGCCTTGGAGAGGGGCGACGAGAAGGTCGACTCCTGGGCGAAGAGCCATGACGGGTCCATCATTGGATCCTGGTTCTGATCCTTCACCTTCTCGTCGTCGCCCCAAGGACTATACGGCTCGGAATCGAGGAGGGGCCGTTCTTTTTCTAGCCCGAGGCAGCTAGCATCCCACTCACTTCTCTTTGGAACCGGGTCTTCCATCTCGGCAGGCGTCTGGAGGCAGCCGGCATCTTGGTTGTCATCGACCGCAGGCAACGAGCTAAAGGAGTAGTTGTCGCCGTAGGTATACCGAATCAGGGCATCGAACATGTAGGGGCTGTCCTCGGCCGATCCCTGATACGATCTGCTGACGTTGTCAAAGTTCAGGAAATCGGGACTGGGAGACGACGATCCGCCCATTTTCCCGGGGATCTGGTTGATGCTACCAAATCAGCCCATCAGCGTAGCGATCCGTCGAGGGGTGGATGCAAACGATGCGACAGTCTCCCGAGGGGTACATGGGATATTCTCCGGACAATGCAACATACACACCTCGCTCTATAGAGGACAAGACTGGTTGGTGAGGGTGCGGTAGCCTCTGGCAAGAGTGCTCTGCTGTACGGCTCGCGCTCGGCGGAGTTTGCATGCGTACGCTTGAGGTATATCAAATGTCAGGAAAGGGAATCTAGGTGAGTTTGGAAAAGAAAAGAGGAAGACAGCCAATCGAAGGTCGAAGGAGATGCGACGGGATGTTTGTCTTTCAAAGATGCCTCCTACATGGCCGGCAAGCGGAGAGCAGCTGGGGGAATAGGCAGTGTCGAATCACTGACATGGTGAAGGGGTCAGGTAGTTGTTGCTAAGATTGGGCTGCTGTGGGGAGATGAGAACGGTGAGTAAGGAGCGCGCGGGTGGCGGAATCAACAAAACAGGGTATCACGATCATGGATGCCCACTTCCGGCTTACACGGGTTTGGTGTTGGGGCTCCCGCTACTGTTCCCGAGTAAGGACACCGGGGAGTTCCTGCGGTCTCCAGTCAAACGACTCGGGCGTGTACCTAGCGTCATGGTGACCAAGGGAGGAGGTACGGTAGGCAGGCGGGTAGGCAAGGGCTCCCGTACCTTCCTTCAGTACCGTTGCCGATTTGGTACCCTGGCAGCCTGGCTACCTACCTACCTACACAGTAGACCGGAAGAGAACCTGCCCGCTAAAAAGGCTTTGCGCCATGCTACTCGCTGGTTTGACGGAGTCAAAAGCATCCCGGTATCTGGAGCTGATGTTAGACTAGGCCACCACAGATATCTTCATCCGGGCTCCGAAATGGGTACAGACATTCGGTACAGCAATGCAGTCTCGGGGGGGGGGGGTGGGGGACGAGAGATTTCAGGGACCATAAATGTACATACATAGGGCATTCGTAAATGGGGAACTGGTCCGTATGGTAATCTTGCAAAGTCCATCCCCTGCATGGATGGCTTTGTTAGCAGGACGGGGACTCCCGCAGCCCACACCCACCTTGCGTGGTTACACCGGCTAACCCTGGTTGTACAGTACAGTGCATCCCTACAGTGCCGCACGTACCAGCACCCGGTTTGCCCCTCAAGTTCTCAACGCTTGCCCGCAACAAAACAATCCCAGGGCATCAACATTAGACTCCAGAAGATTGAACGCCCAACGATCAGATCTAGCTATCGCGTACACCCATATCATAGATATTCGCCAGTAAAGGAAGGGCCAACGACACAGCTTGGGTGACAATGGAGGCAACCGCCACCCCCCGCATCACCTGCGCCTATCTTAACTCGTATGTGGGCAAGAATGTCATCGTCGTCGGAAAAGTCATCCAGCTCCGTGGCGACGAAGCCATCATTGATGCCGACGGCAACATCACGGCCCAGCTGAACCGCGTAAGCTGCCCTGTCCCTCGCCATCCCAAGACAGGGTACGGATAGACAAGCACCCGGACTAACCAGGGCTCACACCACCATAGGAGGCGCATCTCAGAGTAGGCAACGGCGTCCAGATCATTGGCAAGGTGAATCCGGACCTCTCCATCAAGGCGCTAGGCTCTATGGATCTCGGAACCGCCGTAGGTGAGTCGAGCACGGGTCGTGACGAGGGCAGAAGATAGGACCAGTTCCGGCCGGGACTGGCTGCGCCCCTCTGATGAAGTGTGAAGTTTTAACAAGCGCAACAGATTACAATCTGGCCAACTCAGTGGTTGAGATCTCGCACCAGCACCGGGCCCTCTTTACCTACGACTAAACTATGTAAGCAACGCGCGAGAAGACCAAACATTACGGCTTCTCTGTGTTGGGGCTTCCCGGTCACTGATGAGCTGGCCGGAATGCCTTGCTTGCTCCTTGGTTGCCAGAGCCGCACAATTGGAGGGTGCAGAGACGGACCTGGGCCACGCGCGCGGATAGAGAACAGGCAGAAGCAGCACGATGCGAACAGGTGTCTGCAGAAAGGGACCGGCTCCGGAGCCATCCGGGCATATCACGTACACGAAACCCCTATTCTCCGATCTTTGACTTAGGGATTCGGTCGTTTAGGGACCTGTTGACACATTGACTTGTTGTGGTCGATTCTGCCGTTGTGAATGCTAAACTAAGCTGGGAGGAAATATCGTTGCGCTTGAGGGCAACATCTCCGCGCGCTGACAATCGCTATGTTGGACAGTATCCCGCCGACCCTTGATCCCAATCATCACTCCGATGTAATTGACGGTTGGCCGGAACAACCATAAGATATAACTAGAGAAATCCGACAACAGGCCATGCTCTCATGACTCTTTCAGAACGCCGCCTGTACCGCCTTCGGATAGGCTAGGCTCCATGTGCCTATTTACCCATCTGGACATCCCAGTCCAAAACTCATTTGGCCCCCCCCCCCCCCCCCCCCTTCCTTCTTTCCATGAACGAAGCGCACCGACAACTCACCACCTCCGTGGCCGACCGTACCTGGCAACCGAGCCATTACACCCCCTACTCCATGAAAACACAACGGCCAATTTTTGCCAAATCCATAGCCATTCGTACCTGACAGCCAAATCAAACCCTCCACCGTCGCGCTTGGTCAAACCAATCCACACTTGCCATGCTGAACGCACCAAACAAGCCCACCCAGCAGCCAGCCGGGCCCAAACCCGCTCGGAGCAATGATGAAAAGCAAAGGACAAAAAGAAAAGAACGGGAAAAAGATACCCAGCAAGAGTGGTTGTCCACAACCTATCCGTCACAATGCGCTGATAACACCGCCCAGCCAGCCAATAATAGGCTTAAGAGGACCGCCAGGGCAGAGCCGAACAAGAGCTGGGAGTTGAACCCCGAAAAAAAACCCTCCACCTCACTTTCTGACCTGCTCGCCGGTCTGCTGCTGCTGCTGCTGCTGCTGTGACGGCTGGCAACCCCAAACCCCTGAATCGTGCAGCGCGCCGCCAAACGGCTCACTATTGTCATGATTCCTCGAGCCGGCCCGCCTTAACAGGGGCGGGCTGCTCGGCATGACGAGATCGGTACTCAGGAAACTGCCAAAGTCCATCGGGGCCGAGGCGGCAGCGGCGTTGCCGCCGGGAGCAGAAGATGCGGGTCCGTTTTCGGGAAGGTCCAGATATCTCAGGTCGAGGTCGTCGGCTGTGCAGAGCCCGTGCTGCCTCGACGGGGATCCGCCGATAAAGTCATTCGCTTCCGTCAACAGCTGATGGAGTGTGGCCGTGAAGGGCGAGTCAAACTGCATCATGCTTGAGTTCATGCCCAGGGGCAGCTGGTTGTGTTCGTCTGCATCGACCGAAAAGCAGCCGTGCGAATGCGCGCTGTTGTGGCTGGCCCGTGGCGTGCGACGCTTGCTGGCGCTGCTGGGGTGGAGAAACTGTCCCGCCGCGGAGGCTGAACGGGATGTTTGGGTGGGTGTGCGGTGGAGGGGATGGTGTGCGAAGAGCTGACCGGGGGATTTTGCGATGCCCCTGCCGGAACGAATGGAGCGGGAGATGCTGCGAGTGATCGGCCGATGGCTGGGAGTGGGCCGAGTCGGAGTCTTGAACGGGCCTGCCGTGATCTTCGGCGGTGGCGTGGACGGGCATCGGGGAGGGGTGCCAAAAAGCTCCTGCTCAAGGTCGTCGTCAGGGACGGGCGTACCGAGGCGATCCTGGAGTGTGCTGTTCTCTTTCCCCGTGGCCGTGGACTTTGCCTCCGCTGTGGGTTGCGCGGCTGTTTGGGGTGCGTTCAGAGAGAGCTCCCCAAGGACTTTGGGCGCTCCGTCCCTCCTGGGCGAGGGGAAGAGCAGCCTTCTAGTGCTCCCGAGCTCGTCCTCAACTGCGATAGGGCTGTCCACAGTCCCACTACCTCTCGAGTGAGTCGATCCCGGGAAGGGCTGTCTTGGGGAGCTCTGCAAGTTTAAATGCTTTTGTTCGGCCATTGACATGCTCTGTTGTCCTGACTGCATCCCATTTCCATAATTTTCTGTCGGGAAGTCGTTTTCCAGCGGACCAAGCGGATCCGTGTTGAAGTACGCTTCCGAGGTCGGATTGACCTGAGCATCGCTCTTCGTACGGGGTTTCTTGGACCGCGAGTTGTTGCCCTTTGGCTCACGCTTCCTCCGTGGTTGGTTGAGCCGCGCGGCATCCTTGTCCCACCTGTCGGGCGGCCGATGCACCTTGAATTTTCCAAGCCAGATACCGCAAGGATTGCACAAGAGGGTCTCGGCCCATTTTTTCTTATCGTCTTTCGGCCCCAGGTTTTTCTTGACCATTCTGTACTTGGTGGGTTGTTCGTCTTCACCCCTCTCCAGCACCTCAATCATCGTCACACAACCCGGCTTATCCGAAAACTCGTGGAAACCCGGGATTCCGTCGTGGTCTTGGGTCCAGATCTTGCGCCATGTTGGTGTCTCAATGGCACCGCAATTGCTACAGAACGGGGGCGATTCTCCTTTCTCGATGGCGCTCTGGAGTTTTTCTTTGATGGTCTGCTTCTTGACCAGGTTCTTGCTGTACCGTGGGGGATCAAGGTCGCTTGGCGGGCAAGGCGGCTCAGAGGCGAGTACGCGGGGCAAGGTGAGGAGTGGCTCTGGAGCTGGATTGCTGGCCGGCAACGTCGGGACCGAGTCACTCGGGACCGGGAAGCCTCGTGAAGCTGGTCTCGACGGCGGTCTTGATGGCGGTCTCGACGTTGGCTGAGTCAGCTCAGGTAACAGTGGCTCAAGTTCGGGACATTGAGGGAGAGTCATCGGCATGGCAGGTGTTGAGCCGGGCTCTTGTTGAAAAACATCGCTATGTCCGTTCTCTGCACCGTTTCCCGCCGGTTGCATCGAGGAGACCTGCTCTTGGAACGGGTAGGACCGAGGAGGGCCTTGTAACAGCTCGTTTCCGCTCGGCTGGTAGGCTGGGTGTTCCTGTGAAAGGGACTCCTGCTCAGACGCAATCGGGTTGGGGGCCGTACTTGACCGTTTCAAGGAGCCCCTTGTCGGCTTTTTTTGAGGGGGCTGGGCTGAGAGTGCAGGTGTGTGCCGATTCAGTGCCTTGGCTTTGCCGGCGGGGTTGAAAATGCTCCGGGTGGGCAACAGTTCTGGCGGCCCGGGGTTCACCTCCTGGAACGGGAAGTTGGATGGTGGTTGTTGTTGTGGTTGTTGCTGTTGCTGTTGCTGTTGATGTTGCTGTTGCTGCTGCTGCTGCTGCTGCTGCTGCTGCTGCTGGGCACGGCCGTTCCTAGACGGATTTGGCTTGTTGGTAACAAGGGAGGACGGAACAGGCAATACCTGATCCTGTATTTGCCCCCTTGCAAGGCGTTGCAACATGTCTTCGTCATCGAAAATATCATCTAGGCCACCGCTCATGAAACCAGAATCCAGCGGCGGCATGGGCATGGTAGGAAGGGTGGGACTCGAGGCCGGGGGGCTGGACTGCATGTAGGCAGTCGCCCGCGGAACGGGCGGGGAGGAATTCAAGTCTCCAGCACTGTCCTCCGGTAAATAGCCATGGTCAGGCGATTGCGCATTTGAGTCTGCCGGCGACCTCGCATCCTGGCTCAGGTTTTGCATCGTTGGCCTGGCAAGTCCCGACTGGTCCATGCTGATCGTGGATTCCGTCCTCGCGTGATTCTCCAAGGCCCTCCTCCTCTGCTGGTTTTGCAACAGCTGACCGTCGGGGATCGGAGTTGGCGCCCGCGGAACATCCTGGAGGTGGTTGGCAGGAAGGCCGTCTAAGCCAGCGCCAACCGGCCTCATGGCGCGCAAGGAACCCGAGGTGCTAGCGGCCACTCGCAGGGAATCCGGGGCCGCACCGAATGGAGCGATCACGCTGTATTCGGTTTTAGTGACCTTGGCCCTCCGCTTCTGTGGTCCATCGTCCCCGTCGGTAGCCTCCTCAACCGCTGATGTGTTGCCAGTTTCCAGGGGCCTCTTCCTGGGCCGTCCCCGAGGCCTACCGGTCGGCTGTTTGCTTCGAGATCTCGAGGCGGGCCGTGAAGCGCGTGGTTGAGGAGGCGCAGACTCCAGGGACTGTGGGGCTGCTGGTGCCGGTGCGTTGCTTGCAGAACTCTGAGGTCTCGGGGGGATCGGCGCGACACTGTGAGCCCTGCTCGCCGGCTGGATGGGAACCGGCGGCAACGCGTTGGCGGGGGGTATGCTCGCCGGCCGACTGGGCTGCTGTGAGGGGTGGCCGTCATTCCGCCCATCCATCGACCTACTCTCATTCATCGAGATGGTGTACTGGCTGAGTTGGGCCGGGGCCAGCGCAGGCGAGGACACCGCACTGCCATTGGAGCCGCGCCCTAACATTGAATTGGACTGAATGAACGAGTTCCATTCCGACGCAGTCTCGGCGGGAATCGATGCTGACCTTGTGCCATTCAAAGGTTCCATGCTGGAGTAATCTGAGCGAACGGCTACTTTGGTGACCGTCGCAAACTTCAATTTCACCTCGAGCGTGTCGCGGTTTGCATTGGTGAGGAGTGCCAGGAGGTTCCGTGTGACGCGCCCTGTCACCAACTGCTGCTGTTGGGGTCCACGTTGCGAATCCATGGCCCACGACAACATGCCCTGCCCAACCAAGGGCACGTCTGGCTCGGAGTAATCGTATGCATAGACGCTGTAGTCATTCTCTTGCTGGTTCAGGATCTCGGGGCTGCACTGGGAAACTGCCTGCAAGCAGGTCCGGAGGTCTACAACGCCGATTGTCGTCTTCTCGTCCAAGGGCATCGTCTGTATTTGAAGGGGATGGGGCCACCTGGCCAGGCAGTGCATCTGGGAATCGCGATCGAAGGAATAATAAACCTTAACTACAAACAGGTTTCCGGATTAGAGAACCAAACGGTGGCATCTAAGGCGCCGGCGCAAACTCACGTCCCATGGGCCTCGCCTGCAGGGCCAATTCCTCCCCGCCGGCCAGCTGGGATGCCGTCAGCTGAGGTGAGGGCGCTGCCCACGGGTTGAACGGTGTCGCCATCGTGGACGATAATACAGCGTGATGCCGTCTCACCGTCTCACCGTCTCGGTATCTCACTGTTGCGCTGTTGTTATTGCGGGCAATTGACAACGACGAGGTTGGTGGACGTCAATCATATGGCGAAGCGGGCCGTTTAGAGTGTTGCTTGTGTTGTTGGAGAGAATTGGAGGGGGTGAGGTTTTCGGCGTAGTCAGAGTGCAGTTTGGCGATCATCGACAATGGGTGGGCCGAATTTAAGAGGCTGGTTTGCATTCCCCAGGCGCGTCTTGGAATGGCGCGTCGGTGGGTGGGTCAGCCGCGCTCTCATGCAGGTAATTCGGCGTTCTCGCTTGTCTGCTGCCGCGCGAAACGACAGGGGCACAGCGATGGGGGAAAAAAACAGGGAGCCGCAGGAGCAAACCTCAAATAGCCGAATAAAAACGCGAGGCTAATACGACGCGCACTTGAATCATTACCGTCCACCACCACAAGAAACTGTTCCCTAATTCCATGCACTGTACTTCAATACCGTTTGCTTTGAGCATCGTGGTGCATGTGCAGCACCGGGGTTTGGCGTTGAAGTTGCATGTCTTGGCGTGGGGCCGATCTCTCTCAAGTCTGCAACGCGCCGTGGCGCGGGTGGGGCACGGGCCACCGCGGAAGCCTCCAACAGCTGCCTCTCAGCGCCAACGGAGTCTCTGACTTTCTGCAGCTTGACTGCTTGCCAAAGATTCCCAGAAATCCGAAGAAACAAGGACAGAGTTTCGCAGAGGTTTTCAATGGAGGGGAGCTCCGGACCACTATTTATACGGTACCCCGCATGAAACAACCTCGTCTGAAGTCAGGCAGCCAGCTTCCCCACCTCCATCACAATTCATTGCTCATCCTTCCGTCGCATCAACAACCGAGAATGTTCTTAGGGCCTCTCCGAGACTTTAAGTTCCAAACTTTTCAACCCCGCCGCTCATTTCCCTTTTTTATCTGACTACCCCTTTCTCCAATCTCCAAAACCCCATTTCGGATCAAAACAAAAACACATCAACCGGGCAACCAGCGACAAGCGAATATAATTTCTACGTGTATGACATTGTGATTCATTCCTAATAATTGAGTGCATTCGATTCGAGTTTTAGGCCCTTTGTTATATTGCAGCGCTATTAGTCCCCATCGCGCTTAATTTTTTCCCGAGTCATTCTTTGTGCAGAGCATCGATCCAAGGGGACATCTCGGCCTCGACCAAGTCGGGAGCTGTCAAGACCAATGCGATTTCCATCTATCCATACTGACTATTTATTAACCCATCAACATCTGTCCGAATTGGTATCTCGACTAAACACAACCAACAAACCCAAGCAAGACCCAAAACCCCAGACCCAATACGACCAACCACCTTTCTCTCCTCACCACTCCTTCAAATTAAGCGTCCTCTCCCCCCTGACAAACTGCCCCGCCACATCGGTCCCCAGATGCCTTCCCTTCAACCACCAGATCAGCCAGCCCCAGATCCTCCAGTTCCCCACCTGACCTGTCCCCTTGTTCCTCCCCAGCGTCGCCCCGAACATGATCTTGTCCGCCGGCTTGTACTCCTCCTCCCCCTCCTCCTTTCCGAGGCCCAGCAGCTTTGCCTCGATCAGCTTGACGACATGCACCACCTGCGCATCGGTATGCACCCCCTGTGGATCCTGCAGGTTGCCCGCGTCGCCGACCACAAAGATGTCGGTGTGCCCTTCGGCGCGGAGGAAGCGCGTCTGCTTGACGAAGCCGCGGGTGTCGAGCATCGAGGGCGGGAGGAAGGAGGTGTTGGGGACGACGCCGTAGGTCGGGAGGAAGAGGTCGGCTTGGAGGGTGGTGGTTGTCTTTCCGGATGGCTGGGAGGTGGTGCTGGTGAGGGTGATGGTTTTGGTTGATGGGGAGGGGGTTGCTTTGGTGTTGGTGATGACGTTGACCTTGAGGCGCTCCAGCTCTTTTTTGGCCGTCCCGCGGACGTCGGGCCTGAATTTGGAGCTGAGCGGCAGGTCCTGGTCGCAGATGAGGGTGATCTTCTTCTTGCCCGTGACGGCGTATTCCTGGCCGAGCTCGCCAGCAAGTTCGATGCCTGTAGCGCCGCCGCCGGCGACGACAATGGACTCAGCGGCCTTGATCTGGCGGGCCCAGTCGTGCAGAGCGTTTTTGGTATGCTCGGTGTTGGAGAGGTTCTTGAAGGGCATGTTCGCCTTGAAGCTGCTGCCGGTGGCGATGACTCTGCAGGGAATGGGCGTGAGTGCTGTTGCTCCGCAGGGAAACCGGAGATTGACCCTTTGATACTTACAGCTCATCATAGGAGATGGTCCTCGCAGACCCATCGTTTCCGCGCACCTCGACAGCGTTCGTGGTTGGGTCAACTCTCTCGGCTACCCCGTTTACCAGCTCATACTGGCCCGAGGGATATTTGGCGAAGGTTGGGGCAATCTCGAGGAAGAGCTTGTCGTCGGCCAGCATGCCGGGAAGGATGCCGCGTACCGAAGCGACATTCCAGTACATGTGCGTGTTGGGCGCGACAACTATTACCTTGAGGTCCTTGACTTTGGCGGCCGTGTGCTTGAGGAGGTAATGGGCTATGGGGACACCAGCGTAGCTTGCCCCGAGGATGACGATCGTTTTTGTCATGGTGGTGTTCGCCGCGGTAGCAAGGAGTCTAGCAAGAGCCTAAGAAGAGCAGGCAGCTATGTGTTGAATTCCACGGCTTCTAACGCTGCTACCCGCTCTCTTATATCCTCTTTCCTAGACCGTACCGCTGCTGTTTTCGTAATCAGCGGTTCTCCTGCGCAACCTGGACCAGATCTCCGGAGACAAAAACACAGTCGCTCCGTCCCGGCCATAATTAGTCCCCCTTTTACGTAATCCATCAATTACTAAGATGAGCCCAGAGAAAGTCGCCGACGATATTGTGTGCCATGTCCTGCTCCTTCCGCGCGCGCTGGAGAAGCCGCGCGCTGGCCGGATTAGGCAATCAACGCCTTTCTTATCGTGTAAGCCGCCCCGGCAGGGGAAGGCGAGCCGAGAAAGAAAGGCGAGCCGACCTTGGCGCCAAGCAGTTTGTCCTGCAGGGTCCCTCACAATCGCCCTTGGATACTTTGTAACTTTGTAACCTCGTGGTTTTCTAGGACGTCTCACCGTCAGGTTGAGCTGTCAACGGGCCAGTCTCCCGGATGTGCATGCCCATACAACGTATGTTCTGGAGTTGCCACTTTTGGCGCTGGGCAATGCCCGCAAGCGGGAGAGGGTTCGAATAAACATGCAACCTAGATAAATGCACCTCGGGACTTTGCTCAACATGCACGCGACATTCATGATTCAAGAGCCTTCTTCTTCCAGCACCGAAACCAGGCAACAGAAGCCCCTAACCGATCTAGCTACCTTAGGTACCCACCCATATACACTGACTGACCAAAACAGGCGACGCAGACACAACCACAAACCGCAGGACACAAAACAGAGAACCCGCAGATCAAATCATCAAACCAAAACACCGCCTCCCCACACTGCCCCCGATGCCTTAAAACCCCACCATCACCGCCGCAACCAGCACCAACCCCCCAACCAACCCCCTCCCAGGCGTCACCATAACCCCCGCTCCAGGAAGAACACTGGCAGTCTGGCCCGCCACGCCCGTCCCTGCCCCCGTCGCCGTCGTCGTCCCCGTCGCCGTCGCATTCGGAGCCAGCGCCGGCCCCGCATTCGTAACATTATACGAATTCCCCGCCACCACCATCCCCCGCAGCCCCGCCGCCTCCAGCACCGGCCCGGCATCGAACCCGCGCAGCGTAGCCGCCGCCGTGCGCAGCGTCTCGGTGCCGGCCTCGGTCAGCCCGCTCGTGTCGACCAGGATCTGGGTGTACCGGTGGGAGAGCGGGATGCGCGCGGGCGGGTTGGGGCCGAAGTACGGCACGATGGCGGCGGTGGCGTTGGCGCGGTTTTGGAGAAGGAAGGCGCGGATCGTGCCGGAGGTGGTGTTGAGCTGGGTGGGCGTGGCAGACGGGGTCAGGCCGGTTTGCATCCAGTGGAGGAGGGTGTTGGTTTGCGGCGGGGCGTCGGTCGGGATGTCGAGGTCGATCATCATGACTGCGTAGGAGGTGCCGTTGAGGCGGGCGAGGGTGCCGATTCGGGGTTCGGTGGTGGTTACTGGGAGGGTGAGGGGGTGTGTGAGAGAGTGGTTTCTTGAGTGAAGGGAGGGGGGCGGTTGAAGGGGAGTGAGCTTACCACTTCTGCTGATCACCATTCCGTTGAGGGGTGCAAAGCCACCATACTCAACGATGAGGTCGGTTTCAGAGGACGGGGTAAATCCTGCTGGTGTTCTGCCCAATACTGTGGTGGCTGCTGCCACTAGAACAGTGAAGCATTTGGAGACCATGATGAAGGTCCCAGCTCGGTTCAAGGAGAATATTAATCAGGCAAGTCCAGCAAGCCGCTGAGGTTCATTGACTCTAGAACACAAATTGAACAGCGAATGCAAGTGCAGAAAGAAAAGCAAACAGATCAATAGTGAATGTTCAACAATCACTGGACATTATGAATTGGCTGGTGTACAGAATGGGCAATTAGGATGTCTTAAACCCAAGAGCGACAAACGCAGGAGCAAAAATGGCATACAAGTTCTTGATCTTGGCAGTGGGATCTCCATCAAGCCACGGCGGAACCATAGCAAGCTGAAACAAGTCTCCGGCTCTGCCGCGTAATGCTGGTGCAATCAGAGATGTGATCGCCCACCTTCGAAATTCCCTTTTGGAAAGATCTGCCGGGGAATTCGAATCAACAGAACCAGAAAGGAGCGGACGCGCAACCCCTTGATGCGGTATCAGCCAAGCCCTCGGTAGTTGAGCAGCCTATGTGTGTCACGACGCTGCAATAAACAAGCAGACGCATTGGTAAGATGTTTTGGACGGCCAAGTACTAAGCCGGCCATACAGGCGAACTTGTATGGCAGGCCGACCTCACCAGTTAAGAGGTTGGGTGGAAGACTCAAGGGGCTAGTGGTGAAAAAGATGACCTCTCTCCCTTGTTACCCAGCATTGTCTCTTCGATATAATGAATGACTAAATGATCAAGAAACTAAGTGAAAAAGGTGGGTAAGTAAAATAGAGAGAGAGAGAAAGGAGTAATTGAGAAAAAAGGAGAAAATAATAAATAGGAGAAATAAAGGGTAAAGGAGAAAAAAAGTAAGCAGGAATAAAAGAGTGAATACGAAGAGATAGGTAAAAAAAAAAGAAAAAGAAAAAAAATTAGAGATAGAAAAAGAAGCAAGTAGCAATAGGTAATTAAATATATAGCTAGATATCCCCTATGAAGATCTACTTGTATAGGGCGGCGCTCCAAATACTTGCTCGTTAGCCTGACCACAGTCCAAGAACCAGGTGCTAGGGAATCCAAGAAGCGTTTGAAGAAAATGCAGGGAGGATACAGGACCGTCGTAACCTAGCATCGAGTTATCCCAGCATACACAACCACTTGCGAGTGGTAGGGGAACGCGCTGCACGTAGCCCTCAAGCCTCCCGTTTTCGACTAAACAAGCCGAAAAACCTCCGCTCTCTCACCTCTATCGTATACGGCTTCAATGGGAAGATGGGACGGACGTTGTACTCGTCCTCGTCGGGATCAGTCGCCGAGTAATGCGTCATCGACTGCAATTTCCTCTGCGGGATTTCTCCCAGTTTCGTACTGTCCGAGGCGAACGATAATATCGACACTCTGTTGTCTGGGACGATTCTCGGAATTTTGGGGCTCTTGGGGCTCGCGCTTGTGGCTCGTGCAATCCGGGGCTGGGGTTCTTTTGGAGGCGATCTCGGCGCAGGCGGCAGAGACACTGAAGGTGGGCTTCTGCGTCTTCTCTCGGTCTCGGCCTTACGTTCCTTGTTTATTGCCTCTTCCGGTTTTGCGACTGCAGTCGGCTTCTCGCTCGGTGAGCGCTCCTGCCGGGCTTCCTCGATCGTTTTGAGTTCAGAAGCCCCTGTCTTGGATGGCGTTTTGCGTTTGTGTCGAGATGATGAGGCTTTGGAGGAGGGTTTGCCAGAGGAAGTGGAGGTCACAGACGATCGGGAGGGGCTTGCCAATCGGCGAGAGAGGCTGTCAATGGCCTTGATGGCGTCGGCCCTCGACGCATTCGACAGGGTCATGAGTGACTCATAGTCTAAGTCTAAGCCATCCTTGGTGCTAGAGAGACGTAATAGGTTTGCGATTGCGTTTCTTAGCCTCTTCAAGATACGATCCACAGCTGTGATGGCCCGGGCTGACTCGGCGTTAGCAGCTCCGTCATGCCATAGCATAGAAACGCATCAAAGAAGACCACTCACCATCTCCTTTACTAAAGCGGCTCCCTGATTCGGAGAGTCTGGATGAGTAGGTCCGTTCAACTAGGGAGCGGTCGGATCGGAGGGACTTGCGGAGGTGGGAGCGCTCGTTTCTCCCAATGGCCATGCCATTTTCGTCTCTTCCACGCCCGAAAGCCTTGAGGAGAGAGATGCAGTTTGCATATGTGTCGAGCAGTGCCTTGATGCCGTTGCCGAACGACATGATTCGGGTCTGGTCTCAAAAACGAGTCAGAGAGATGTTGTAAACCTGGAATGGGTGGTGTACTGTGGGACATGGAAGCCTCCACACAGTACCTACTAGGTAGATGTGCAGGTTTGGGCTGATCTTCGGAAGGAGGGGGACACTCGACCTTTTGTGGTCGGATTTGGGCCGGACCCACAGTCAACGATACCTTACGAGCTGAGGTCTGTACTGTACCTTACACAGCAAGTCCTCCAACAAAGTACGCTGTGCGCTTCTTCGCAGTACATCCAATACCACCTGGTAAATCAACCGGCGACTCCACCTATAGCGATCAAACCACTAAGTCATCTCCATCTCCATCGTGGACAACCCAGATCCAGATCCAAATCTAAAATCTAGACCCTAGCCTGTGAGCGGGAAACGACTGGCTGCGTACCTGGTACATACAGGAAACTCCCATCCAGGCCCGTAGAACGGAAGCATCTCCAACGGGGAAAGACTGACAGGGAAGCTTCTACGACAAGGTGCCATAGGACCGAAAGATCCTCAGCGGCGCTTCCAGATACTGTGCAGTAAGTGCAAGGAACAGCAGACAACCAACTGGTCAACATACGTACATTAGGTAAATAAATATTGGTCAAAACAAAGTCAAACTGGTATCTTTGCGCAAAGCACCTATGGATCTCGGAGTCACCAGGGAGCGGATCCTTGATTTAGCGAGGGTCTTGTATGGTTCTCTGCGCTGTCTCGGTCAAGCGCTGGGGATACTCAACGCAAAGACTCATTCTCCAGATTTCGTGAAAGGTGTTTAATGCCATGTACACGTCCCGAATGAGTGGGCAAACAAGCACGCCGTAACCGTTTTCCGAAAGCAACCCGAGACCCATTACCAAACGCCCCAATTTTACTTGCGCATCGAGCTGGCCCTCCGCTTGCGGAGATCGGCCTTCTGGGCCTTGGCCTCAGCAACACGCTTGGCGAGGATCTGGGCATACTCGTTCTAAAGCATTTGTTAGTAAAAGTCCTTTCGGCCTCGGGGATGGGAGGTGTAGACGTACCGCCTCATCCTTGACCTTCTCGGCTTGGCGGCGCTTGAGCGCAATGCGGTGGCGCTTGTGCTGCAGGCGCTGGGGAGTGACCAGACGCTGGATGCGAGGAGCCTTGGTGTAGGCCTTCTTGCCCTCGCCCTTGGGCTGGACCTCGCGGCGAATGACGTACTTGCGGACCTATTATTCCGATAATTTCGTATTAGCCTCCGGTGTGTTGCACTCAGACTCTACCCGAACTGCGCGATAGGAATCGACACAGCTCTAGGGTAGGCGATGACGAGATATAGGTGGCATGGAGCACGTACATCGTCATCCTTGCTGAGGCCGAAAAAGCGACGGATCTTGGTGGCGCGCTTGGGGCCGAGGCGCTTGGGGTGGACGGTGTCGGTGAGGCCGGGGATATCCTGCTCGCCCTGCTTGACAATCGCGAGAGCGAGAACGGAGAGATCGGCGCCAACGATGCAGCCGCGGACGGACTTGCGCTTGCGCTCACCGGTGCGGCGAGGGCGGTAGCAGGAGTGGCCGTCGGAGAGGAGGAGGCGGACACGGTTGGGGGCAATGACACCCTGCTTCATCGGGAAACCCTGCTTGTCGTTGCCGCCGGTGATGCGGACGATGTAGCCCTTCCACTCATCGCCGAGAGGGTCGGCCGGGACCTCAGCGCCCATCTAGTCGAGTCAGCACATCTGCGAAAGACATTCGACGAGTTTGGAATCGAACATACGCGCTTCCTGTGAAGATCTGGTTAGCTTACGACACTCGGTATCACAAAAAATAGAGAAACATACTCAAAGAAGTGCCTCAGCTTCCGCTCATCCTCCACCTCGATGAGCTTCTGCGAGCCGTTCGCGGGATGCGAAATGTTCAGCTAGAGAGCCGAGTTAGTGACCATCGAACCTGGCCCCGTGACATAGAAATCCACGAGCGTTGCCATATAATGGAGATCGTTCCCGCAATTAAATCGCGTATAATGGGTAAGTATGCTTACCTTCATGTTGGCGGTATTTGCTGAACGGCCGTCTTTGGTGATGCAGACAGAGACTGCAGAAATCGAGAAGAGGGAGTTTTGTGTGCACGGCAGGCCTAGGAGAAATCTTAGGGCACAATTTCTGCATATTCTGATTGGCTGCAAAATTAAGGGCCCACCTTCAAGCCGCCGGGGCTATTTGGCGCCCAGCCTTGCCCGGGGGCGTGTGGGTCTGCACACTCTGAGCCAAGACGCAGCCCAGCCTTTGATAGAGGGGTTGACACTGATAGAGGGGCATCGGAAGTCGGCGATTGAAAAGATTCGGAATGAGAGGCTTGATGTTACTTCAACACCGTAGCATTTCACTCTATGTCGGAGTATAACAACAAAAAGATTATATCTACTGACGGGCTTCAGTCAAAACCCTCCTCCGCCCGCGCCTTGCACATCCAAAACAACTGCCCAACCGGCCCGCCCTCCCTGGACGTCGTTCTTGCATGATTCGCACTCATAACGACTTATTTTGGAGATAGTATCCCCCTGCGTCTTGGTGGTGAGATTGAACAAAGACCTACAACCTGCGCATGAGGTTAGGATCTTAGCTTCGCCATGGAGGATGACCGGGTTCTGGTCGATCTGGGCATTGCTGCCGAGATTGAGGAAAAGAACATCCAGGAGAATGCGGTGAAGCAGCCAAAGAAGCGCTTCGTTGGCAGGCGGGCTGCGGTCGAGGCTGCAAAGTCGAGTTCAGGAACCGCCTCTATCGAAGACAGCGGGGCTATCCAGGGTAACTAGGTTGCACAACTGCGCCTTGCCGTAGAGAAGAGACGCTGATAGCGATCACAGTTGCCCAGCCAAGGAGAGCACCGAGGATGCTGAACCAAGTGCCTCCCGAGATCCTGCACGACGAGGCGCTCAAGGCCGCGATATGCCTCCTCCCAGCAAACTACTCCTTTGAGATACCCAAAACCATCCACCGCATCCGCTCACTGGGCGCCAAGAGAGTGGCCCTGCAGATGCCCGAGGGCCTTCTCCTGTTCGCCACCACCATCTCGGACATCCTCACCCAGTTCTGTCCGGGCATTGAGACTCTGATCATGGGCGATGTCACATATGGAGCGTGCTGCATCGACGATTACACAGCGCGGGCCATGGGGTGCGACCTCCTCGTGCATTACGCCCACAGCTGCCTCATCCCGGTAGACGTCACCAAGATCAAGACGCTGTACGTTTTTGTCGACATTAGCATCGACACGTCGCACCTCCTCGCCACGCTGGAGCGGAATTTCTCCCCCGGCAAGACTGTCGCGCTGGTCGGGACAATCCAGTTCAACGCCACCATCCACGGCGTGCGGTCGACGCTGGAGAAGGCGGGTTTCAAGGCGATTGTACCCCAGATCGCCCCTCTCTCGAAAGGAGAGATTCTGGGCTGCACCTCGCCGAATCTCTCAGCATACACCGACAGCCCCGTGGACTTGATTCTGTATCTAGGCGACGGCCGCTTCCACCTGGAAAGCATCATGATCCACAACCCGGACATCCCAGCCTACCGGTACGATCCGTACTCGCGCAAGCTGACGCACGAGACATACGGGCACAACGAGATGCAGGATCTCCGACGGGACGCCATCCGCACGGCGAAGACGGCCAAGAAATGGGGTCTCATCCTCGGCTCGCTCGGACGGCAGGGGAACCCCCACACCATGGCGCTCATCGAGACCAAGTTGACGCAGATGTGCATCCCCTTTGTCAACTTGCTGTTGAGCGAGATCTTCCCGGGAAAGCTGGCCATGATGAGCGACGTCGAGTGCTGGGTGCAGGTAGCGTGTCCGCGGCTGAGCATCGACTGGGGGTATGCGTTCCCGCGGCCGCTGCTGACGCCGTACGAGGCGTTGGTAGCGCTGGAGGAGAAGGAGGACTGGGGCAAGGGCCCGTACCCGATGGATTACTATGGCAAGGAGGGTCTCGGGAGGACAAAGCCCGTGACGGTAAAGGCCAGCTAGAAAAGAAAATTGAAGCCAGACTCATGACCACGACGACAGCAGCATGTCCCAACCCAACAGCCCTCTTACTCTTCCCGCCACCGTATATTATACCAGCCCCATCCCCCCCTCCCCCCCCCTAGCAACCCGTTCTTCTCCCCCACCTCCCAACCGCAAAGCCAAAACCCCCAACCTACACATCCCCACTCCCAACCGGCTCCGGCCGAGAAGAAAACACAACCTTCCACTTGACAATCTCCACCACCTCCAACTCGCCCTCCCCGCCGTCATCCACCCCATCGCCATCCCCATCGCCATCCCCCTCCCCCCTTTTCCGAATCACCGCCACAGCCCTCGGCAACTTCTTCACCTCGCCCTGTAACCGCTGGTGCTCGCCCACGTACATCCACACCCTCGACATCCAGGCCCCGTTGTCGTTGTCGTTGTCGTTGTCCGGATCGTAGTCCTCAAAGTGCAGGCGGCCGATGGGGACCCCCGCCGTCGTCTGCGCGCCGGGCGGCAGGTTGATGGTGCCTTGCAGTTCGAGGAGGGCGAGGCCCGAGGGGGTGCGGAGGAGGGTGGGCAGCGGGTTGTGGGGGCCCGGGGTCTGGGCTGGGGAGGGGCGCGGGTGGGCGTGGAGGGGGATTGGTTTTGGTTTTGGTTTTGGTTCTTGTGGTGGCGGGGTGGATGTCATGGTTCCTTGTATGGTGGGTTGGGCTTCGTTGTGGTGTGGCGGGAGGTGAGGGTTCCGGGGGGATGAGATGGGAGTGTGACTTGTGAGCTCTGCGGGGCGGGTTTCGGTGTTGCGTGTTGTGTGTTGCGATGTTGGTTATGGCTATGCGGTGGCGGTGCTGTGTGAGATGAGGTATCGCCGAGATGACTGTAATTTTTGATATGGGGATAAGCGGTTTTTGCATGCGCTCGTGGAATTGTTGTTTTGTTTTGTTGTAGTAGTAGTTGTTGTTTTATGTGAGAAGCTCCGGTGCAAAGATACGGTACCTACTCGGGTGATGGAGATTGCCCCACTTGACGCATACCTTGAAAGGGCGTGGCTTTCCCCCTATGATGCCCATCTCTTTCTCTCTCCTTTATTAGGGTTTCAAACCATGGCACATATTGGAAGTTGTCTTGTTTTATTTCTCGTCATATCTGGTTTTTATGCTTGACTGGCTTTTCCAAGTCTCCCGCTCCCGCGCCTATCACGGGAAGTAGTATCTGTGATGGCACATGGCGGAACGACCACTGCTTCAGCAGTAGTAGAACAATGTATCTGCATCCTATCACCGACGGCCTCGCATTATTACATAGTCAACAAACATTACACGCCCACGTCACTCAAACCATGCGGAGCCTAAGTTGGCAGAAAAATGAACCATTTTGCAAGCCCGCAGCCGCGGCCCAACGCCAGAACTACCAGAGACGCACTAGTGCTCCATAGCACCCAGAAGTCCGTCGGCGCACACGCGTCACCGTTTTACTCAACCGAAAACCGATGGCTGACCTGCAACACGTACGGGTCGCTCCCGGGCCCAAACACTTGCTTGTCTAGCCGGCCCCACTCGGGATGGTTGATGCCATCGATCCAGTCCTGAACCTCGAGCACGACGCAGCCGTACTTGGGCACCGTCCGGGGGAACTCGTTCTGGGCTGTGCCCTGTGTCGTCTTGAGCGGGAACGACCCGTTCTGGCCGTTGCACGAGTACATTTGGAAGGCCTCCTGGTCCGAGTAGATGTCGAGTTTGATGCCGGACCACTCCGACGAGATGCTGGCGACGTAGGCGTCTTCGTCGCGCCAGTCTTGGCGGGCCGGGCGGTTGACGAGCCAGCAGTTGTCTATGTAATTTGCGTGTTAGTGCGTTGTGCGATGGCCAGTGAGGGTGAAAAGGAAAAGGGGTGTGTGTGTGTGTGTTGGGTGTAAGGGAAATTCCTCAACGTACCGTAGCCAGTGCAGTTGAACCCGCAGTTGCCGTGAATCTCTTCGTCGTTGAAGCTGTGGCCAATTTGCTTGGGCGCACTCCAGAAATCGTTGACGGAACCCTTGGCATTGGCCACAATGTCGCCGGTCGGAATCAGGATGTTGTCTACCGCAACCCGCTGCCCACTGTAGGGCAGGTGGAACGTGTGGTTGAACACCGTGTTGGTCTCGTCGTTGGCAAAGCCGTCCAGGTTCCAGTACGTGTGGCTGCTCAACATGATGGGCGTCTTCTTGGTCGTCGCGATGGCCACCATCTTGGCGTCCCAGGTCATGTTGCCCATGGTGTACGTGACGTACGAGATGACCTCGCCCGGGAACCCTTCCTTGCCGTCAGGGTCGACGATGGAAAACGTGATGCTGCTGTTGCTGTGGGACACAACGTCAAAGTCGCGCCAGTCCCAACCGTCCACGCCGCCGTGCAGGGTGTTGAGACCTTCGGGGTGTGCGGCCGTGGGGTTCTCGTTCGCCGACACGTGGTAGACGTTCTCATCGATCTCAAACGTGCTGTTCTTGATGCGGTTCGCATAGCGGCCGGGGACGCCGCCAAGATGGGGATGTGACTTGTCGATAGCGTAATCGCCGGCTTTGTCAAAACCCATGACGATGTCCCGAGGAACACCATTCTTGTCTTTTATGACGAGGTCGGAGATGGACGCGCCATAGGGGATGAAGGCGGCCGCAATTCCCTCGCCATAAATCCAGTATTTTCCGTTTGAATCCGGACCTTGTACATTTGTGTTGGCTGAAGAGGGGGCGGCTAGGGCTCCAAACAGAAGCGAGGCAATCGCCACAATCGAGTGGCGGAAGAACATATTGGCGTTGTCGACAGCCAACTGGGACCGTGTTGCCAGAGCCCAACCAGGAAAGAATGGAAGGCTGAAGGTTGATTGAGTGACCAACTTGGTGGAGCGAGAGGATGGTGGGGGGGGGGGGGGGGGGTGGAGACGAGGCTTTATACCGTTGCGGCAAAAAGGTATGAACTCGAATTCACGTGGCGGGGCAGCACTTCTCGTGGTGGAATGCGGAGTGACGGTGAATACGACGGTATTCCTGGGCTCGCCATGCGGGATCGACGGCAATTCCGCACTTAGCAATCTAGTAGACGATGGGGACCGGGCATGTCGGTCTGGGTTATTGGATGAATCTGCAAGCGACTGTAGGCGGGAATGATTCAACAGGCCGCGATGCTGTAAAACAGCACACAAGATGATTAGCTTCGAAGATGAAAACTGTATTAAGCAAATCCTCCGTCTTTCAGCAGGCAGGTCAATACAAAAAGATGCAGCAGATTCCCTGCCGCCTCAGTGTGTTGCCGCACATTTGTACTCCCACAACAAGCAGCTCAAATCGGTCCGCGCAGATCGCTTCACCTCCATTCCCCAAAGAGGAAGCTGGGGGGATTCGACCGTTTTGCGAGTCTGCGACACACAAGACCAGCCCCCTGCAATTCTACCGTGGTATCCAATGCAGCGAGCGTGTGACTCGGCAGGGCCAATTGCACACGGCATCCCCTCCCATGGTGTTGTGTTTGCCTCGCATCCGGGTTCATGGGTTCCAACTCACCTTGACGTATACTTCCGACAAATGACGGCCGTCCCCACCGCGTCCCGGTCCACAACCTTCCGCCAAATAACGCCCGGCCGGGCACACAGAGTAAATCAATTATTAGGTTTGTTAAGATAAGGTAGTATACCGCGTGCTGCGGGTCCTGTTTGCGGCTTTGGATCTGGGATTGAAGTGACGTCCAAACAAGACGCTAAAACGGCGATTGGCGCGGCTCGGTGGCTTCGGAAAATGCGGGGTGAACCCCACGCCAACCCCTGTCTTCCCTGCAATAAAGCTTGAATGGACGCCAAGGTCCGTTCTCGATTCCCAGCCAAAAACACAGTGCAGGTTGACGAAGGACTGACCTGTGCTCGTAGCCTGGTAAAATGCAGTACTATGTACAGCCAAGTCCCTAGAAATCCGGGAGTTATGCTCAGTCAAGAAACTTCTATCCGTCTTGTGCCTCCCATGTGGCACACTACTAGCACGCGAGCAGCGTCTGTAGATAATGTACATAGCTCGCTTTCAAATATCCGTGTACAGTACCAAGGCGCCCGGATATGCGTGTAAAGAGTAACGGGAACGACGACGTTGCAATGCACAGGCGAGCCAAACCGATAGCACGCGCTCCAATGGCAAACACGCACGGCAAAACTCAGCCCGCTGAGCATCATCCATGGACAGAACCAAAAGACTCGTTAAAATTTCAATCTGCAATTCCACCAACCACAGCCCCCGCCATACCATTTACATGCAATTGTCCCATACAAAATAAGCCCGCACGTATTATATGAGTCGCTTGCTCATCGCCCAGCATCCCCTGTTGTTCCCTCTCATGCATCGATCAGATTCTCCTCTTCGGGCGCCGCCGTGTCGCGGGTGCCCTTGGTTGGCGCCTTACCCTTGCCCTTCCGGTCCGCTGACGTCCTCTGGTAAAACTCGCTGAGGATCTTGGCGGGGATACGGTTGAGCATGTCTTTGCGGTAGATGCGCAGCAGGCTCCACGCCAGATCCAGCGACTCAAAGATTGTCCGCGACTCGTAGGGGCCCTGGCTGATGAAGGTGCGCTCGAACTTGTCGAGGAACTCGAGGGAGAGCTTGTCTTCAGCAGACAGCGCCTCTTCACCGACGACCGCCTTCATGGCTGCCGCATCACGGCCAATGGCGTACTTGGCGTACAGCTGATTCGACACATCGCCGTGATCCTTGCGCGTCATACCCTCGCCGATGGCGGATTTCATGAGACGGGACAGAGACGGAAGGACGTTGATGGGCGGGTAGATACCGCGGTTGTGCAAGCCGCGGTCGACGAAAATTTGGCCCTCGGTGATGTAACCCGTCAGATCAGGGATCGGATGCGTAATATCGTCGTTGGGCATGGTGAGAATCGGAATCTGCGTGATCGATCCGTTTCGGCCTTCGACACGGCCAGCACGCTCGTAAATGGTGGACAAATCCGTGTACATGTAACCGGGGAAACCGCGGCGACCGGGAACTTCTTCGCGTGCCGACGACACCTCACGGAGCGCATCGCAGTAGGAGGAAAGGTCGGTGAGAATAACCAAGACGTGCTTCTCAAGCTGGTAGGCGTAGTACTCGGCGGTTGTGAGGGCAAGACGAGGCGTGATGATACGCTCGATACTGTTGGCCGGTCAGCAGACATTCCCGGGATGGCAGAAACCAAGACCTACGTGGGGTCGTTGGCAAGGTTGAGGAACAAGGTGGTGCGCTCCAAGCTCCCGTTCTCTTCAAAGTCGCGGGTGAAGAAGCGGGCGGTTTCCAGGTTGACACCCATGGCCGCGAACACGATCGAGAAGTTCTCCTCGTGGCCATCATGGACGCCCTTGTTCGTAACGCCCTCGCGCTGCACCAACCCTGCCTGCCGGCAAATCTGGGCTGCAATTTCGTTGTGCGGCAGGCCGGCGGCCGAGAAGATGGGGATCTTTTGGCCGCGCGCAATCGAGTTCATCGTGTCGATAGCCGAGATACCGGTCGAGATCATTTCCTCCGGGTAGACCTGTACCGTCTTAGCCTAAACGGCCCCGCGCATGGTATGGGGAACCCTTACTCTGGAATAGGGGTTGATGGGGCTACCGTTGATATCCAGGAATTCTTCGGCCAGCACCTGGGGTCCCTTGTCGATCGCACGCCCTGACCCGTCGAAGATGCGCCCCAGCATGTCTTCCGACACACCGAGCTTTAAGCTCTCTCCTGTGAACTCGACGCGCGTCTATTCTCATATCAGTTGCGTGTCCTGTCATGCGTTGCCACGTTGTTCCTCACCTTCTTGACATCGACGCCCGAAGTGCCCTCGAAGACCTGTTGTAGATTCGATCAGCAACCTCCTCTGCCGGTTGGGGCCGGTCGGCGGCTCTACCTGAACGATCGCTCTAGTCCCTGTAAGAATTTGTTAGCCATAGTACAATTCAAAGCCGGTACGCCGGGGGTGCCTACCTCGAGCCTCTAGTACCTGACCCGAACGCTGCGTTCCATCGGCGAGCGTGAGAGTGACAATCTCGTTGTACCTTGGGTTTTTGACCTGGAGGGGCAGTTAGCGGATTACGTTGTCCGAAACAGAGGGGGAAGGGCTAACATTGTCGAGGATGACGAGAGGACCGTTGACACCGCCAACGGTGTTGTAGCGGATCCTGGGCGTCACCCGGTACGATGACGATTCCCTCGGGTCGCCCATCGTGAATAGCAGGACAAGTGGGTTGGTATGGCTGGGAACGGCTGTTGGTAGCTGGCCGGATGTTGGGCTGCGAGACAAGGTGAAAATGCGATTGATGCGTGGATTGTAGAGGGGTCGTCGACGTTTGGGTGATGGAGAGCTCTCCAAGTTGCAGGCGCAAGCTCCGAGACGGACGACGACAACCAAAGCCAAGGCTACCTTGCTTGGGCCCCGCAGTAATCCCGCGGGGAGGCACAGCCACACCTACCAACCAACAACGGCACAGCTACGGCGTGGTCAACGACCAAAAACCAGGGGAAACTTGAAGATGTTTTAAAAAGAGAGAGGATTAAGTTAGTTTCGTAAATACGCAATATTCACTGCATGGATTTCAAGTATCTCACCCGCCTGATCCTGAGATTTGGTCAAGCGGGCGCAGTGATGACGGTATGCGGAATACTTGCTAGGGAATTACCCCACCACTGCGTCTCCAACTGTGGCTGTGCGTTGCGCTTGCCGGCGGCAAGAAAGATAACTAACGCTGCGTAGTATGGGAGCTTTGAGCTCATCCAAGAGGTTCCAAACTTTTGTAGCCACACATCAATCCTCTTCCTCGCTCAAAACATCCACACCTACGCGTGGCAACAACAAACCTGATGCCAGTTGGATATCGCCATTGAGATTTGCCTTGAAGGTATTCGTATCCTCGCCCTGTGACACGACAATGTCGTCAATCTACAACCTTGAACCGCAGCCGACCGCATCGGCCATCATCCACACGACGCAGGGCGAGATCGCGGTCGAGTTGTTTGCGAAACAGACGCCCCTGACGTGCCGCAACTTCTTGCAGCTGAGCCTCGACGGATACTATGACAACACCATTTTCCACCGCCTCATTCCGGGATTTATCCTCCAGGGCGGCGACCCGACCGGCACCGGACATGGAGGAGAGTCGATCTACGATGGCGGCGCATTCAGCGGGGATCTCGACCCATGGCCGATGGACCAGCGCAAGGGACAGAATGCGGGCCCCATGGGTGTCAACTTCAGAGATGAATTCCACTCGCGGCTGAAGTTCAATCGCCGTGGCCTCCTGGGCATGGCAAACGAGAGTGTGCCCGACACCAACGGGAGCCAGTTCTTCTTTACCTTGGGCAAGGCGGAGGAATTGACGAACAAAAACACGGTGTTCGGCCGAGTGGCGGGTGACACCATCTACAATCTGGCCAAGATGGGCGAGGCCGAAGTCGCAGAGGGTACCGAGCGGCCACTGTATCCCATAAAGATTACTCGGATTGAAATACTCATCAATCCTTTTGAGGACATGAAGAAAAGGGAGAGAAAGGTGCGGCAGGAAGCCCCAAGGACCGCCCCAGCAGAGAAGAAACAGAAGAAGAGAAAAGGGGGGAAACAACTCTTGAGTTTTGGCGATGAAGAAGGCGAGGCCGAAGACCTCCCGGTGATCAAAAAAGCCAAGTTCGACACCAGGATTGTGATGGATGCGGATGAAGAACCCGTCCAGAAAGCCATACCGGTCCGAGAACCTGTCAAGAAAGAAAAGAGAACAATGAGTAAGGAGGCGCAGGTTTCAGAGAGCCGCCCACCAGCGCCCCAGAAAAGCACAGACGTCCCGGGACCAGTCCCGGTAAAGAAGTCAACACCACCATCCAAGACACCCAAAAGCGAGAGATCCAGCCCCGTGGCTGAGGAGCGTTCCGAGAAGACTCTCCTGGAACGGACCAATGAAGAAATCGCTGCCGTCAAAGCATCCATGAAGCGGACGATCCACGCTGAGCCGATCAAAGAGAAGAAGAAATCGGCCCTCGAGTTAATGGTGCCAGAAACATCAATGCGTGGGCGGAAGCGGCGGCCCGGGGCTACTAATTCGAACACAAAGGAGGAACAAGAAGATTTGGAGTTCCTAAAAGCCTTCCGGTCAAAGCTGGAACAGGCACCCGTTGAGAAGAAGGTCGCACAGCCGGCTGTAAACGAGACCGAAGAGAATGGCGACCAGGATGAAGAAGGCGAAGTCTGCGACTTGCATTTCATCGCAAACTGCCAGAGCTGCAAGGCCTGGGATAAAGAGGTGCGGGATGAGAGCGACGACGAAGGCTGGATGTCTCACACGCTGAGTTTTGCCGCGGACAAGCTGGGCAAGGACCTCAGCTACCGGAAGAAAGCCGAGGAAGAACTCGTTGTTATCGATCCGCTTGAAAAAGCTAGGACTCTTAAAGAGGGTAAGAGGGTGTCCCGGGACGCGCGCTCTGGAGCCGTTTCTCGAGCCTGGGATCAAGATCGCGAGCGTGACAGAGACAGGAAGCGCCGTTGAGACGGGGAACCGAATGCACGTAGGGCAATGCCAGCCGAATAGTCATGATTTCAAGATACCCAGTTCTAGCGATTCGTCCTTATTGGCCATCAAGTCAATATGCAGTGCTTCGAAGAATCACTTTAGGATCACGGACATAACAACTTTACAAAATGAGGGATAACAACGCCGTTCGAAGGGCGGCAAGTCAGCTTGTTGCTTTTAGCTATTTCCAACCACACTGCAAGATACCTTAGTGTATGTGATATAGGCTTTAGTACACTACTGTACCGAGTGTATGTACCTAACTCAATGGCAGGGAAATGCACCTGGAACTTGCTCAGCAGCAGGAGCTAGGTAGGTACCTCGTTAAGGTACTGTGGAAGTCCAGTACGTACAGTAGTACAGGTGATGATGGGGTCTCCAGAGTCCAGGATGTCTCGGTCGTCTGTGTAGGAGTACGTAGTGTGGCTAGCGCGGATATGCAAGGAAAGTAGCCAATGTGCCGTGGTGCCTGACAATGGCTTGAAAACAAGTGAACCATTGATTCGCATTCGACAGCATTGAATGGTATTCTTCGTTTCTTGGTCGACAAAGCCGCCTGAGTTCCCACAGCGCTCCACACCTACCAGGGAGCAGCTGCCGGGTACCCCGCCTGTGGGTCCCTTATCATGAATACCAGCTTAGTACATGATTGGCCTGCCAAGCCGAAAAATCGCTGTCCTGATCGAAGATGGCATCAACTGGGGGAGCCACTTTTTGAGATGCTGCGAAGCGTTGCCTGCTAACTGCAGCAAGCCTCGTTCAATACAACAAAACTCATCCTCCTAACACCTACGCAACCGATCTTCATCCTACAACCCAACCCACTGCGCCCGAGCAATCTGCCCATTTTCCGGCATCGATGATCCCCCCAAGGACGAGCCCTGCCACTGCATCCATCGACCAACCGGGAACTAGCCGTCGCGAGCACGGCGCCCCATCGCGCATTGTTCGGATCGCTTCGAGGCTCTAGCTCCCACGAACCGCCCATTGAACAATTACATCGACGAGACAATCATCGCAATCATCGCATTCTCTGACAGTCAAAGAGCCGCTGCTCTACGACGCGGCATACCTTCCGCCGTCCGGACGACCAATACCGGAGAACGTGTCGCGCAATCACCAGGCATCTCAACGCACACCTTGGTGCCTGGTTGTCACGGACGTTGCCTTTGAGCGCCCTAGGGCGGGCTGAGGATATATAGTTTTGCTGTATACCGTCCGGAAAGTGGTTCTGCATAGCTCCCGCTTGATCCGTCTACCCTCCCTCCCCGACGAGCGCGACTGTGAAGTATTAAGGCACACCATTGAATTCAATCCTTGAGGGAGCCCGTGAACTCAAGAACCCCGGCCGAGTCGCGGCGCGCATTGTACGGAGCAAACATTTTGCAGTAGGCGCGGTACCAGACCAAGGAATCGCGTCACACCCCGCCGAGCCCGTCGTACATACCGCCGACCGTTGCTGACAACCTGGGTCGTCTCAAGTCAGACCCAGTTGGCCAAGCATACGCTCGCCAGTGGTTATGTCGTCGCCCAACCCGAGAAAACGGCCTGTCTCAGGCGGCCCGCCCATGGTTCCCGTACCTCAGATACCACAATCCTTTTCCCCGGTGCAGCCGGACCAGATGTTCAGGTGGAATGGCGTGGATGGGAGCGGTTTTGTTGATGCCAACCCCGGGGGTGTGAATCCATTCGCCATGTTGCCGACATCGAGCCCGTACGGCCAGGCGGTCCCGGCGCCTTCGACTGCTCTGGCTAGGCGACAGAACAGTCGAGCGTTGGTTTCCACGGCTCCCAGGGCTCCGTTCGACCGCACCTCCGATGGCTGGAACGGATACGGCGAGGACCCCGCCTACCTCCAAACACCGAACTCGAACGTGGAGGAACATGACAATATCGAACGGCTCGAGGAGATGGCACAGCGAGCAAAGAGGGAGGCGCAGGCCAAGAGGAAGCAGATACCTCCTTTTGTGCAGAAACTCAGCAGGTATGTCATCACTCATTTTTTTCCCTGTGCATGACTAAAGTGATGCGCTGACAATACGCAGCTTTTTGGACGAGTCAAGAAACACGGATTTGATCCGCTGGTCTGACAAGGGGGATTCGTTTGTTGTTCTGGATGAGGATGAGTTTGCAAAGACATTGATTCCCGAGCTCTTCAAACACAATAACTATGCCTCGTTCGTGCGCCAGCTGAACATGTATGGCTTCCACAAGCGCGTGGGCCTTTCGGACAACTCCATGAAGGCTAGTGAGAGAAAGAACAAGAGCCCAAGCGAGTACTCCAATCCGTATTTTCGCCGCGGCCATCCCAACCTGTTGTGGCTGATCAACAAACCTAAGAGCGGCAACAGCAAGAAGAAGGGAAAGAAGGATGACGTCGATGTGGAGAGTGAAGAAGACGGGGTTGAAGAAACATACAGCGGACCGAACCTGGCAGCTTCCCAGCCCAGCAGAGGGCCCGTTTCTAACGAGGTTGGGCCCCTGCAGAAAAAGGACCTGGTGCAGGTCAGATCGCAGATCGAGAGGCTCCAACAACAGCAGGTTGCCATTTCCAGCATGCTCACCAAGATGCGCCAGGACCAGAACCAGCTGTACCAGCAGGCCGTTCTTTTTCAGAACATGCACGAGCGCCATGAGAACTCGATCAATGCCATACTCAACTTTCTAGCCAATGTGTTCAGAAAGTCGCTGGAAGAGCAGGGCGGAACGCAAACGGTTCAGGACCTCCTGGCAAGCATCATACCGAACGCTCAGGGGCACGCTCAAACCCAAATACCTACGACCGGTGGCGTCGTTGACCTCGGTGGGTTTGTGAACCAGCGGTCTCAGAATGTCACTGCAGTGGGTACGCCTAAGCGGCAGCAGCGCCTTCTGCCTCCGATCCCACACCACCAAGCGAACAAGGTGCCATCCCTCTCTGCGTCTGCGACACCGTCGCCAGCACCCCAAGCGCCACACCAAGCGCCACACCAAGCGCCTCGGATGGGGACGGTCACGGAGCTCTTTGACACCTCTCCCGCCGATACCACATCCCCGGCATACATCGGGAACGAGCTGCGGAGCAATCCTCAGGAAGGTATGATGAAGATCATCCAAGACACCAATGCAGTCAACAACACCTCCGGATTCGACCTGCCAGACGTGGCGGCCAAGACTCCGGCGAGCATGAGCGACGACCAGCGGGCACAAATGCTCAACATCATGGCAGGCAGCAACGTCTCCGCTGCGCCCACCACAACAGCCGACATCCCCGCCGTCAGCCCAGTCGCCGCCGCCGCCGCCGCCGCCTCTTCAGTACCCGCACCAGCAACCCCAGCCATCCCCACCGCCGCCGGCTTGTCGCTCTCGCCCAACCTCTCCTCCCTGCAAATGCCGTCCCTGCACGAAATCCAATCCACCCAGGCCGAGCTCGAGGCGCTCCAGCGACTCCAGGCAGAACAAGCCGACCAGATCGACGCCCTCACCAGCCTCCTCGGCCCGCTTAGCCCGTCGGGACGTATCCCGGGCCTCGACGAGCACGGCAACCCCAACACCAGCTACTTTGACAGCGTCGACTACGATCAGTTTATCCACCCCAACGCGTTTTCCGACCCGGGCTTTGAGGCCGGGGGGCTGGATAGCATGGGCATGCCGAGTAACGCTGGGGACGGGACGGATTTCAACTTCAGTCTGGATGGGAGCGCGGCGGATTACGTTCCTGGTGCTGGTGTTGGGGTTGCAGGTGGGGCGGGGATGGGAGGAGATATTACTACCGGTGGTGATGGTTTTCAGCCGGGGCGTGTGTTTGAGACGACGTCGGTGAACAATACGCCCAGTCCGGCGGCCACGGAGGAGATCACTAGGACGGATTTTGACAGTCCTGAGCGCGGGACTAAGCGCCGGAGGAAGGGTTAGGCGGAGACGCACTTTGGTGATGAAGGGTGCCGGCTTGGGATTGTGGGCTACGTACTTGCTCGGTCTTCTTACCTTACTACTGGGCTTCTGAAGGAAGAAAGGAAGGAGGAAGGGATGATCTGGATGGGTGGACCGGGGGTAAATGGATTGCTTGACGTCGAGCGACGGCTGGATGGGTGGTTGCACATACACATTTTGATATCCCCTTTCTCGTTGTAATTGGGCATTTTCCCTTTTCGTACATAGTATTGCGATGGGGTTGGGGTTTCTACGGCTCACGGGAGAGGCAGCGGGTGGATCTGGGCGGTATCCATGGGTTTTGCTTATCTGTTGGGCGGACATTAGAGTGAGATCTCTCTGATGGCATATTTACTAGAAGAAGCGCAGAAAAAGATACCTTATGACGTGATGACGACAGGTAGTTGCAGCAACGGAAAGTGTGGAAGAAACCTATGACCATAACCTATGACCATCATTTGCGGTGGGGGTGGTTTGTCCAAATCATCATTGTTTATCCAGTATGTCTCGGCTCCGAGCATTCAACAGTCCCCTCTCGCCTTGCGCGCACCCGAACCGTACGGCTGCATGGTGCCAGTCCCTGGATCCTGCTCTCCTCCCCTTCCAAACCGGACTGGATGCCGAGGATCCTGCACACTCGCTCTTCAGTGACGCCCGTCCACCGGAAGACTGTCTCCCAGCAGTATCCACGTGCCTCGAAGCGCGGCTCGCTCCTTGGACCCAAGGATGACCCGAAAATGACAACGGAGTGCCGACTTTGACGTGTCTGTTCGCACTAAGATCTCTTGTCCATCTACTTGAGTGCCTGTTTCCCCCTTTTTGGGCAATCAAGCAGATGGCCGCATGGGCGAGTCATCATTTCACCTCGAACTGGCATTGATCGGTTCCGCGCCCGTCTCTCTCATATACCGGTCCTCACTTGGCCAGCGGGTTCGCGTGCACCGTGACCCTCTCTATCCGCACCTCGCCCACGGGGCGGTTCTTCTTGTCCACCTCCACGCCCTCAATCTTGGCCAGCGTCGCGAGGCTCTCGTCCCCCAGCAGCTTTCCAAACACCGTATTTAGGCCGTCCAGATGCGGCGCGGCCGCGAAAGTAATAAAAAACTGGCTGCCGTTGGTGTTGGGGCCCTTGTTGGCCATGCTGACGAACCCGCGCTCGTGGTGCCGCAGCCCGGGCCGGATCTCGTCCTCGAAAGTTGCGCCGTAGATGGAGCGCCCGCCCTTGGGGTTGTCGGGAGGATTGGGGTGGGCCGGCCCGCCGGTTTGCACCATGAAGGACGGGATTATGCGGTGGAAGGGGGAGGAGTCGTAATAGGAGGATGCGCAAAGGGCGAGGAAGTTCTGGGAGGGAGAGGGGCAAACGTGTTAGTGGGGGGGGGGTTGTGACTTTTGTAAGGTTGGGGGAAGTCGGCGTACTTCGGCGGTTTTGGGGACGCTCTCACAAAAAACTTCGATTTTGAGGTCCCCGTGGGTTGTGTGCAGTGTCACGGACATGGTGGGCGGTTGTTGTTGGTGAGGTTGTAACTATCTGTTATTGGTGGTTCATCGCGTTCTCTGGTGGAGTGTTGAAGTTGACGATTCAGGGCAACGGCCGCAGGGGTTCTCGACTAACTACCTAACATTGACGCTTGGCGTTTCTTCTCTGAAGCTATGACCATCTTCAAGTTTTGCTGCAGCCCTATACCCTGCTCTGCAACCCTGGGAATTACGCGCATCGAGCCAAGATCGGAGAGGTGGCTATCGGTCCGGGAAAGGTGTTGAACTTTTGCCATCTCTCGTGCGCTCCTGTTCTTCTTCTGTTTCCATTTTTCTTCTTCCCCTTCTTCTTGGGCTTTCTTTCTTTTTTCAACGTATTGTGGTTTGATGGACTGCAGGGCCGCTCACCAAGGTCATTCGCAACATCCTTCCATGTAACAGTGGCATCAACACGGGCATGGGTCCCAGCGCCTGGTGTTGAGGACCAGGTTACATACATGTTGAACTCCTCAACGCCTTCAATCACCCAAGTAATGGAGGCCTCAAAGTATGAACGAGGTTTTCAAGTGCTCTGGTTGACATTGCAGTGATAAGTTATCATCACGAGCTGTATCCCCCCAAGAGGAAGCCGGTCCGGTGCAAGAGCATTGGCTCCCGCGTTTCTCACTGTGGGCTATGGCGGGGTGCCCACCGTGCCCACTTGGGGTGGTGGTAGGTATCCACCCACACCCTGCACCAGGGCACCCTGACCCGCCGTAGCAACGCCGGGCCACATGTTGGAGGCGTTGCTGGGCCAGGCGGTCTCGGCCCAGGCATCAAGGTCACCAGCGCAAGGCTGCTGCGGTATTGATTTTCTTTACCGAAAGCCTGCAGCTGGACCTTCCCTTCTTCAGCCGTCATCCTCTGTCGGCGAAGTCAGGACCGACAGGAGCAGGGCTCAGGAATACCACATCTGCTCGGTGCATTCGTGCACATTTTGGGCATAGGGCCCTGTAATACGCTGCCTTGGACCGTTTTGGATGAACTTGGTCACCGTGCGTAAATTGCAAGGGAGAGGGCTCTTCTTTGTGTTTGCTGACTCATGTCATATTGCTGTCCTAGCGGCTCGTGGTGAAGAACGAGAAGCATCGTTTGGCAACAATCTTAACTCCGGGGTTGTCGGCTTAGCAGAGACGGCTCTTGGGAACTGCTGCGACAAGCGGGAGCCTCAATCCTGTGTGACGCCTCCAATCGCGGGTGTCCACCGACGGCCGGATTCGACAGCACAAAGCGCTCGGCGGCTCGAGGGGCATTTCCATTCGGCCCCATTTCCCCCCCTCCCAGCTACGCAGCAGCTGCGAACTAAGGCTACCCTGCAGCTACCTACCTATAACGCTACCGGACGTTGGTAATTCGAGCGTGCTGCGTAAGACGGGCTGCAGTTTCACTTAATCCCACAACGACCCGATTTCACGGCGACGACATCGGAAGACAACTTCGAAATTGATTAGCCAGCCTCGGTCGCGAACCCCCCACATGTCGCCTCGGCGGATGCCAATGTGATGCCGATGCGCCCACAGCTTCGACGATCTTATCGATATAGCGCCGGCAACACTTCCAGGAACCCCTCACCCCGGATCGACCTCCGCGCAAGGCCTTCCTTCAGCCCTAGCGGCAGGCCGTCCTCAGCTCAGTGGACCAGCCTTCATGAACGGCGAAGGCCGCTGCGCCCGCCCCGACAACGCCAACGACGACGGCAACTCTTAGATCGCTCTGTCCTGATTGAGCCCTCGGCAATCGCCGCTTCGACGCCAACTCCAGAATGAATGCAGCAAATGCTCCTGCGACCGTGAGGATATCCGGCCCACCAAACAGCAGCTTCCTGGTGGGCTACCCAGGCATCTCTGCGACCTTGGTGGGTTTTTCCCCTTCCCTTCCTCCCTCCCGTTTGTGTCGCCTGTGGCATGGGACATGAGGCTTCGCAGCTTGGAGGTTTCGCAGAGTTTTGCGCCGGCCGGATCGCGGGTTACTGTGCTCGTGCTAACTATGTATGGGGCGTGTGCAGCCTAGAATCGTAGGCAAAGTCGAAATCCGCCCCGGCGCAGGCTACTCGGCCCCCGTGAACGTTTCCATGGTGCGCATATGCCTCCAGCGACGAGAGACGATACATCCAGCTGCAGAAAATGTCGCGAAACGGCACCTCGGGACGCCGCGACGGGAGACGGTAGACTTGGTGGGGAAGGAGGTGCTTCTCTTCCGATGCGTATCGGGGAAAGAGGCCGAGAGCGTCATCGCGATGGACCTACCTTTTCAAATATTCATCCCATTTGGGCGCGGAGGCGAAGAGACGAACCGCCGGATCCCGCCAGCGAGCTTGCAGCTGCCCAGCCGAACCGCTGAGACGTATTATGAGCTGGTCGTCACCGTCCAGCAAGGATCCAGCACGCAGAACCGGTACACTTTCCCCATTCCGCTCCAGCGCTATGACACGCTTTCGACCTTTGGCATGTACAACCGGCCAGAGACCAGGGCGGCGACGGCGGACCACATCGTCACGTTGGGCATCTCGCTTCCCAAATGGAGCTACGGACCTCTAGACCCAATCACGGTCTACGTCAAGCTCTCGCCGAACCCCGACTATCTGAACAAGGCGAAGAGGGTGACGATACAGAAGCTCACTCTCACCATCGAGGAAGAGATCACGTTCAACCCAGAAGGAGATGAACCAACAAAGAAGATCAACAAGATCGCCAAACACACACAAGCCGTGGGGGCGAAGATGCCCGAGACCGGATACATTACCAACCTGGGCCTCGTGCTCCCCTCGCGGGATCTTAGGGACCCGGATGGCATAATAAAACGGGGGAAACCTGCATTTCCCATGTACGAAGTAACGAGCTTTACGACATCATCAACCCTTTACAAAATCGAGTTCTTTTTGAGCATCAAGGTGAGATTGACCCTGTTCGGTTAAACCTGTTGACTGTGCTGCTCACATGTTCTAGGCGCACATGACCTCCGCCCGGGACATCACATTACGCCAGCCGATTGTCGTATGCCCAATGGACCAACAGGCCTGCAAGGAGGAAATGGATGCCATCGAGCAAGCGGCAAAGGATGCCTCGCATGTCGACACGAACAACCCCATTCTTCCGGACCGAACCATCATCTTGGCAAGCGAGAGGGAGGCGATCCGACATCTTGGGTTGTGTGAAGTGGCAGGTGTCAAAAAGATGTTGATCGAGTGATTCGCCCTCAGCGGCCGAACAAATGAGTGGGCGAAGCATGATTGAGACGCCGAACGGCATCCATCCGCGGAGCGACCTCTGCTGAGCAGCCCATTCTTCTGAGTGAGGATCCCTCGCCCGCATCGCCCAGCAAGCCGAGACGAGTCGAGAGCCTTGTCAATCAAGTGCCAGGACGTCTGAGGTGAAGTAGGTGATATGTCCGGCATCCGCTTGCCGGCCGATCCCTCTCTCGGTTGCGTCGGAGCTCTGGCGAGTCATTCGAAAGCAAATGCGGTTAATGGCACGCACGCATCACGGGTTAGCACACAGTTATAGTTGGCTAGGCTATGGCCGGCTAGACTCTGTAGCCTGGGAATGGATTACGACATGTCGAGTGTGGGGAGCCACAACAAAGGATGATGAGTAACGAACGAAGAGATGTGCGGTATGGCCGATGGAGGGCTCTGACGAAGAATGGGCTGCCCGAGCACGGTGGCAAATGGCGGCACTATGTGCCATGACGCGACTGGGAACGGTGGAAGGCTCAAGTCATTTACAGTTGGGTGGCCTGGCGTTTGTGTGCAGGGTGTTTGGCCGGGGTTTGGGTACGGTTGAAACACGGGGGACTTTGGTCTGTGGGATGAGCAGTCATGTTCGCATTCGTTGGTGCGGTCAAAGCCGAAAATACAGAAGCGCAAGGCCGAAGGGCCCGTTATATTCATACAACTGACAGTGCTCCGGGCAGCCTGGTCCTTCCGCTGCCCCTTCCTGATCTCAATGTTCATATACCCCCTTTCTCTTCTTCAGCCAAGTGATTGCAGCAGCCTAACCCTAACCCCCCCCCTGCGCTCGGGACCGGAGCTAGATTCTGCGGAAAACAACCGGTCCTCATTCTGATAACTAGGTAGGTACCTAGCACTTCAACTTTCCTCTGTCATAGAATTTACTTTGAAATTTCTTTGTCAAGACCCTTTCCTGCGTTTACAATTCCGCAGCTTCCTTGCTGAAAGATCTGTTGGCAGATATTCTTCTCTCGAGGCACGCAATTGATCGATTGATCGATTGATCAATTGATCCCGTCATTGCGAACCCCAACCAGCCTCGCCTCTTCAAGGAGGTGCAACGAACAAGCATCGCGAGCCAGCTACTCAACGGCAGGTTGAAAGGCGTGTTCGAAGGAACCAACACTACAAAAATATAACAAAGGCCTGAAACCCATCGTCCATCATGCCCCTCGACGACGACGACAACCCCTCCCTCGCCGCTCTTCCCACCCCCACTTCCACCTCCAATGGCACAACCCCCTCCATATCCGCCACCCCAGACACCGCCTCCGCCGCCGCTGCCGCAACGGATGACCTCACGACCGAGGACCTGATCGAAGACGAGGGCGCCGCGGCGCAGGACTTCCGGGCGTTCGCGGCGGCGCTGCAGTACCGCAAGACGGCGGGCGTGTCGGCGCAGACGATCCGCAAGGGCGAGAAGGACTTTGAGGCGCACGGCACGCGCGTGCAGGCCGACGCGCTCGAGCAGAGCCGCTCTGCTATGCGCGACGTGCTCAGCTACACGCGCGTGCACCCGGCGGCGGGGGGGAGGAGTCTGGTGCGGGGTTGGTACTTTCCCGCGTGGTGGGAAGGGTTTCAGGAGGAAGAGGGGGAGGACGGAGAGAAGACTTCTGAAAGACAGGCGGAGGGGGGGAAAGAACGGAAGCCGTTTGGGTTTGTGAGGGATCGGGTCGTTGTGCTGGAGGGCTCGTCGGTGGCCAGTCAGGCGCTGGGGAGGGCTGTCACGGGGCAGGCGAAGGACCGGCCTGCGAGAGGGAGGGATTGGTTGCTGCCGGAGGAGGCATTGTATTTGGTGGAGAGGGGCTCGTTGGACCTGTGGTGGCCGTTGAAGGGGTTGGAGGAGGTTTTCCCCCCAGATGAGACGGCAGCTGTGACGGCGGAAGAGGGAGAGGCAGAGGAGGTGGATGAATACGACCTAGGCATTCCGCTCAGCCTCCAGGCGGCGTATGCTCTCCTCCTCGGCAACGACGGCGAGCGAGGCAAGATCAGCCTGCAGAAGTTCCAGGTCTACTCGAACCTCAAACGATGCGGCTACAACGTCCTCCGCGCACCACCTGCCCCGAAACAACCCTCGACCCTTTCCACACCACAAATAACAACCAGCCTTTGGCAGTGGTTCACCTCCCTCCTCACCACCCCGCCGCACCACGCACCGTACGGACCCTTAGTTCAGCCGGGCCTCCACCGCTCCTACGCATCCATTTACCGACAAATGGCCCTTCTCCCACGCCATAAACCATCCTCCTCAACAACCTCACCATCATCAGGCTCGCAACCTATACAAGACCCCTTCCATATCCACTTCCACGTCTGGAAATCCGCCCAAAAATGGACCAAACTCCGCCACCCGCCCCCAGATTTCCAGCTCGCCGTCGTCGACGCCCAGGATTCCTCTGTCCCGACACTGTCGGAAATAATAGCCCTACTGAACGCCACCCCGCCGGAGCCGGGGAAACCGGAGTGGACCGGCCCGGGGAAGATGTACGCTCGGCTCAAGCACGGGTATCGCAATGTGCTGGTTGCGGTAGTGGACCATGGGGTCATCAATTACATGCGGTTCGCGGACGGCAGGTTTGGGGAGGAGGAGTTGTATGGGCGGTTTGATACTAAGGGGGGTAGGGGCGGCGGGAAGAAGGGCGGTGGGAGGAACAATGGGCGCGGGGGTAGAGGTGGAAGGGGCGGTGCTGGAAGGGGACGCGGGAGGGGGAGGTGAGAGATGCACCTTTGGTTGTTTCTTGAAAGGTTGGAGAGGGGGGAAAAACAAACTTTGCGGGGAGGGGGGAAGTTGGAGGGTCGGTTGGGGTTGCCTGGGCTGATAGATTGATGAGGATAGACTGGTTGGTTGGGTGGGATGATACCCCGTGTTGTTTGGTAAAGAAAAAGGGAAAGTCAGAGAGTAGCTAGCTGGTTATTGAGACCAAAAACTCAGAAATTCCGGTATCAATGGTATCCCTGGATCGGCTGGGTTGGTTGATCGAAAAAGAGTCGGCGGGCAACCAACTGGCCTCCCCGGTTCCTCAAACCGGGGGCTTGTGATGTTTGTCCTCGTATTCAAAGTAAAAGCTCGCCAACACGCTTGTTTTTGTCATACATGACACACACATCTGAACCATGTTGCACAAGTCCCCATAAACTGGAATCCGAGGATTGCTGCTCTCGGATTGTGGCAGCAGAAGTCGCAATTTACGCGCCGGTTGACGACATTGCTGAATCCTCTGATCAACACGCAAGTTCACAGTGAGAATCTATGTAGGAAGCCCAATCGATGCTCTAATTCGGTCCATATGGTTGGTTGGTGCATAACGCAGACCTCGAGGCCAAACCACCAACAGGGCGCATCCACCATTGAGAGATGAGATGGTGGAATATGGACTAGCCTGCTAATACTATGCCCGTCCAGTCAGTTATTATTAGCCCGCCAGAGCACAGTCACATGATGGAAAGGTGGCGTCACCTAGGTCCGAGGCATCGGCGACCCTGACTGGCTCCCATCTGCTGCTCCGGGCTTTGCTTTGTTCGGTTGGTTTCTTTGTTTCGAGAAAGGTCAACCGTGAGCCTAGGGCAATCCAGCACACATTCAGACAAACAACCAACAACGGCCACACAAAAAAAAGGGACTGGCGGGTTATATTTGTGGTGCATGTATAGTGCCCCGGGGTTAGAATTACGAGCACTTCAAATAAATGCGAGGAAACATGTAAACCCGCAAGGTCGCGTCTTGAAGTTACACCGTCTGACTTGGTTGAAAAGTCGCGATTTAGGCTGGGTTTGAGCTGCGAGCTCACAAGCCAATCGCCTTGTTACCAGTGGGGCGCTTTCTTGTCCCATCTCACTGGGCCACAAACAGTCGAATCTCGTCTGGGCAGTCCTCGTCGTCCCCACCACTGGCGCATTTATTAACTCTTATGGCATTTTAGTCGTTGATCAGCGGTCGTAAGGAACCGAGGCGCTGTATTCCGTAGAGTGCAAACTACATAGTATGTACTTTCATCACGCTGAGGCATGCATGTAGGTATGTTTTGGCTATTGTCTGGCAATCCCTGCTTCCAGTCTGGTGAACATGATTCGCATCCGAACAAGGGTCGGAAGTTGGTATTATTCGCACCGGTGAGATTTCTCTCAATCCCCCACAGCGGTCGACTGCTTGCATCATCTTGATGCAACAAACAACATGTTTCAGACCGCTCGAACTCGGTCGATCGTCTTGCGCGAATGCTCGATCAGGAAGGTAGCAAAGCAAGGGTACAGTACAGCACAGAGTCTGAAAGAGAGACCAACGCGCAAACAACAACTAAAATAGATAAAGGCAACGCCTCGAACGTTGTGGCTTTGGCATTTGTTTTCTACCGTGTGAGGAGCCACAATGCGTCTTTGCAATGTGCACTGGGAGAAAGGTGGCATGTTACTGCTTTTTTGTTTTGCGCGGGCCGTGTTTCGAGTCCAATGAGAGAGACAGGAACTTGGCAGAGTTCCCCGAGTCCCCTCGCTTAGCTCCGATCCAGTCCAGTCCAAAGGGGGTTCAACGAGGGACTGGTGCAATTTTGGCTGATTGAACACTGAATCATCCCGTCATCCTCCGGTACATGGCAGGCCGTACCCTTCGAGTCGTCTTACCCCCCCGGCCTCTTGTAGAGTCTGGCAAATGATCTTGTCTCCCTTGGTTTCAATTGCTCCCTATCTATCCACTTTGCGCCAGTTCACCTTCCTTTCCCTCTTGCACTCACTTTTATCCCTCCCTCTGACTTTTTACACCAACCCCTCCACCTTTCTGCTCTCATTCAACCGTCGAGCACAGGTTTCCGCATTAGTACTACATAATTTTAGAGATACCCGACGTCGCGTGTTGATCTTGTGTGTTTTGGCGCATTCTGGCGTTGGAGACTGAGGGCGCAGCCTGCATAACTCAATTATCGACTCCTTTTGCGACGATACGCGCAAGCAACCGACCCTTGGAAGACAACACCGTTACTCAGTGCTTTGCCACCGACCCCGTGAAATTGGCGGGCTGTCGCTGGATTTTTTTCACTTGCCAGAGACATAAAGCGCCAAGACTTTTATACTTTTTCGTTTCAACAAACTCCGAGTCGTTGCCACGTTGGGCTGGGGTGTGAGTTTGACTGGCTCAGAGTAAGCACATTCCACTCGTTTACTCAATCGTGTACTCGGTTTGACTTGCCCTTTTCTTCTTCTTTTTTCACCCTCTTCTTCCGCGCTCTTGAGACTCTTATCCCCTCCAAATGCTCGAGCCGGCTTGAGTCGAGTGTCCTTGCTACCTACCTTATCTTCCGCTGCTTCCTACCACTTACATCCTCTTGGCTCTTATAAGCTCAATCGTCTCTTTGCTACCTTCCCTTTCGAGCTCAAAACCAATTTCTGCTGTTCTCAAAACATTGATACATGGTAGCCAGACTCGAAGCCAGTGTTTAATAATTCCATGGCAACCGCCCTGGTTGACGCGATGAGCGCTGCTCATGACGCTACGGCAGACGATGAACAGCCTTCCGTCGTCCAGTCTCCTCCTCACACCGAGACAAAGGTCGAGCAACTTGACGAGTGAGTCAACATTCTTTTTTGTCACTGGCATATATGTCTTGTTGCTTTCATTGCCCCCCCTCCCCTTTTTTTCTATTCTTTTCACGCGTGCTGGAGATCTGTTCTCAGTGTCCTGATCATTTATCGTCACCTTCGCTCTCCTCTGCCACCCCTATCACGTTGTTGACACTTGGTGACTCTTTCCTATATCCCTCCAAATGGCTCCTCTACAAAATGTCCAATCATTATTGTTAGAACTAAGCAAGTTTCTTGTTCTATTGGTCTAGATTGCTTGGAGACGCACACAGTTATCGCTTGGCTTCTCCCGCACTCATTCCTGCCTGCACAGCGTTTCTACCAGACTTCGGTCGGATCTTGAGGCACGGGGTAACTGAGGGCTAATACGAGGGCCATATTAAGGTCATTCCTACCACAGTCACGTGCTGAGAGGCAAGTTGTTCCTCTCTCCATGGGCATAGCTTATCTATTTCACACTGGTTGTTACCTGTGTGTGTTCCTTATCTTGGAGTCGGGATTCTTGCTTGCCGTGTATTCGCCTGCAGATTTCTAGCAGTAAATCATCGGCCGAGTATCCATCCCATCCCATCCCATTCCAAGATCCACGGGCTTTCCTTGTCACCGTCGTCCACTTCGGCCACCACTCGTTCAAAACCAGGAGGCTAACAAGCATGGCATTTAGCGACATAGAAATGGCTGGATCAGAAGCATCTCTTGTTATGCAGACCAAGGCTCAAGAAGAGCTTGTTGAGGAGTAAGCCGCTCACATTTTCCTTGGACAACACCCTCTACCCGCATGATCTGGCATCCGACGATTTCGTCGCACAAGCCCTTTACCCGAAGCACTATGCAGTCTCACTCATAATTGGGGTGTAAGTTGGCTGGGTTTAGTTGCGAATTTGACGGGCACCACCAGCTGCAATCACTTGATCCTTTCGATGCAGCACAGCCCTCGCACCGACAGGGCTCTTGTTTTATCTTATAAGTTGTCCTATAACTCAAGAGAGCGATCCTAACAGCGATATATCACAGCTCGTTTGTGCCTCATCAGCACTCTGGGGATTTGCCCAGTAACCGATCTCCTTCAGCCGACCGCACTGCTTCCCCCACAGTAAATCCATCTCACCAGTAGGTTTCCCTACATTCTATTCTTTTATGGTTCCATCACAGCGACAAAGCTAACTGGTGTCGCTTTGTAACTACAGTTTGAACGGCGATCACCAGGAACAGAACGGAATTGAAAAGCCAAATATTAATGAGAATAACAAGTTAGACGACCCCGCGGATAACACCACGGACCTCAACGACGACAATAACGACAATAACGAGGACATTAACGAGGAATTGACACCTCCACCTGACTCTCCTGCTGAGGATACAATGAGCCACACCTCTAGTATCCCGCCCAATGCGCTTCAAGATGAGATCGTTGTCGGTAACGCCCCTAACAAGCCATCTCTTTCTCGAGCCAATCAACCAGAAGACGTTGTAATGGGTGAGCCCGAAGACAAGCCGCTCGCTAGCCAACCCTCGAAGCGTAAGCGAGTTTCGGGTGTCTACGCTGATTCTGTCGGCGAGAAGGATGTCAGCCCGGCACCTACCGAAGACCTTGAAGCACGCCGGCCGATGCGCCCTATAAAGGCGCAAGGAGTGGGTGGCGCGAAGGGCGTGCTTCTTGGTTACTGGCGGGAGTCGCCTGCCGAGAATGAGGCGGACAAACATGCCGTCGTGGGCTTCATTGACGTTCGCGATCGTCTCCGGACGCGGATTCAACCAAATACCCGCGACGGACGTCCCATGGATCCGAGATACCCAATCCCGCCGGGTCCGGGCGGTAGTTGGGTCACTTTCGACAAGGTAGCTTTTAGTGCCCACCTTGTTGGCCTTAACCACCACGTGGTCAAGGAGTACGTCAAGATCCGCACCGAGGACGACCGCAAAAATGACAACTCAGAAGACCGGGCCAGACTGGATGTGGAAGCCGCTGAATTGGCCGCCGAGCGTGTGAGGATCAACCCGCCCCCGGATGCTCCCGCTGCGCCCTTGGTGGCCTACGGCCCTGAGATTCCTGCCAACGCCGTCCTCCCCAATAAGCCTGAGACCAAAAAACGCCGCCTAGCCGGCTCCTTTGGGATTCCTTCTGAATCACCCAAGTCCGGTCAACACTTGCTGGATAACATCCCGGGCACAAGGCCGACGAGAATTCTTTTGGGCTACTGGAAGCTTTCCAGTGAGGAGGATCCCATCAACAAACATGCGGTGTTTGGCATTCTCGGCGCCAACGACATGTTCAGGGTCAAACTGACCCGCGAGACTCGGGACGGCCGGACTGTTCTTGGCAACTTCCCCAGCGGCGCTGGCGCGCTCTGGATCCACTGGGAGGAGGTCGCGTTTGACCCCCATCTGAGGAACCTAAATAGAAATGAGGTCAAGGAGTACTGCCGGGTCCGGCAGCGGCAACTCGATTTCGGGGAATCTCCCGAGGAACAGGTCGCCAACGAAACCAAAGCAGTGTATGAAGCGCAGCAGCGCGTCGCACAGAGCCAAGCTATTGGCACCCCCATCCGAAGGGATGAGAATGACCTCCTTCCCATTGCCATGAAAGGCTCCGCAACTGCGAACGGAAATGGGCGCGACTCCGGCAGCCCAGCCTCCTCCTTCGCCTCTGCCAGGCCGACCGAGGAGCTCCGCCATCCTCGGCGCTCCGAGAACGGGCCCCGGGCAGCGGCGACAGCGGCCGGCCGCCACCCGCTCCCAGACGTCGACTTTCGCGCCGCCAACCGCACGCCCCCTGGCCCCAGTCCCGCCGTTCTCGAGCGCACCAACTCGCTCGCCCGGCGCGAAATCGCCCGTCTCGAAGCCGCCCAGACCCGCGCCAACTTGCGCGCCGCCAGCAGCGAGGCGTCCATCGGTGCGGTTGCTGCGGCTGCGGCCGCTGCCGCCGCAGGCTTGAACAACAACAACAGCAGCAGCAGTAGCAGCAGCACCAATACGAACGGTCCGAACAACGCCCACTTCCAAGACAATGTATCGCGCCTGAACAAGGTGTGGGAGGCGCAGGAGGCCAACCGTCTCCGCGCCGGCGGCGAGGACGCCAAGATCTACTTGGGCGTCAAGTACCAGCGCAAGCAGAGCGGCCCGTTTGAGGGCAAGCTCGTCAGCCAGGGCATGATCATCACCATTGACGGCGAGGACTATGTCGAGTACCGCGTCCTGACGAAGCCGACTTTCTTTTGAGCGGTCGGCCTTTCGGATGGGGTCTGGGTGCTCGTTTGTTCTCTCTGCCTGCGCACCGGCGATTCTTTCGCATTACTTGCTACTTTTTATTTTCTCGCCGTCTCTTCTATCTAGGTGGGCAGGAGGTGATGTTCCTCTGAAGGGCCCTCGCTTCAGCCCTTACCCGTCGCTTCTTGCTCTTGCTTTTGCTCTTGCTCTTGCGCTTGGTTTTCTTTTCTCTTTCCTTGTTTCATTCTTCCTTTCTTTGTCTTGGGGTGTGTGTGCGTGGTGGGCGGAGATACCCGGATTTTTTCCCTCATGGGCGTGGCGCTTATATCTTCTTATCCCTCTCTATCTTTTTCCTTTCTGTTTCGAGCCCGTAATTAGAGGGGGAGGGGGAGGGGGAGGTTGAGGGGGACGGTTGGTCGTGGGTAAGACCGAAAAGCGGGATGGTAGGAAGAAGTGGCGTTTGGGAGTCCAGCTGGGTCGGACGGACATGGGCCGGAGCGTGTCACTGCGTTTCTATCGCTTCTGTTATCTCCATTCGACCTTGGCCCAGAGAGGGTTATGAGGTGGTGGGGGGGGGATTGAAGGGGGTTACTGATCCGTCTGTCTTGTCGAATCCCCTGGTTCACCTCACCAGCCTCGTCCGCCCCGTCCCCCTGGCTCGCCTGGAATCGTACGGCGATTGGGTTGGTTAGGCCCTCTGCGCCCTGCAGTCTATTTCCCCGGTTGCTTGCTTGCTTGCTTGCTTTCTCTTCTTACTCCTAATTTACTGGCGAGCCAAACACATTGCTTTCTACTTTGCTTTTGGGCGTCATTTTACGTTATCCCTTGCTGCGTCTCGGGTTGAATTGTGATCAGCGACGGCAACGGTGTGCTGTTGCTGTTGACGATGGCGTCATATGGCGAGTGAGAGGGACAGGCGACGTTTATCTTTTGCAGGGGGGCCGGACCGGTGATTTGAGTGGGTGTGTTTTGGAGCAGATTCTTGATGGAGGTGGCTACCTAACTAAATATGTATGTTGTGTGTAGGTATTACTTATGTGTTGTATGGCTACTCGGCACCGTTAGCCGCCTTATATTACCTGCATTAGCTTCGCTGTTGCTATCAACTAGGAATCTAGGCAAAGTATCCCATTGGGGTTCGTATTAGGCTAGTTGGCCTTCAATGTTGCTTCCAAGCTGAAACGGGACCCCCTGGCTGAACGAGTCATTCACTGGCCGCTTGAAGATATCGGAGCAAGATAATCACCGTCTAATGAACCAGAGATATGTGTGTAGATCAGATATGGTAGGTTTATTCATCGCCATCGAGGCATTGCATCGTGTACTGTCATCTAAACCCAATAGGGTATCTCAACTGACTCTATAGAGTACGCCATTGGCGCCTGGATTCTGGAAGGAAAGAAAGGAAGAAGAAAACAACAACGGCTCATGCACTCTTCTCCGTTGTCTCCGCATCCTGCTCATACCCCTCCGTCTTCATATCTCTCAGTCCCAGTTCCTCCTCCTCCTCATCCGTCCGATCATACTCCTCTATCGTCATCTGTTCGTCCGGCTGGGTGGGGTCATCCGCCAAGCTCTGGACATAACTGCTTGCCAGAGGATCGGTGAGCACGATGGTAAACTCTTTCTCGGCCTTGATGGCGGCATTGAGGTCGGTAAAAAAATTCTCCCACCGCGTCTTCTCGTCGGTGCTGAGTGAGTCGTTCTTTCGCGCTGTCGCGCCGGCGTCGGCATCGGCGTCGAAGATTTGAGTGTGCAGGTCGTCGCGCACCTGCGTCAACAGGCCCTCAACCGTGGTGAAGCGGCCGCCGAGCGTCCCCGGGTTGACGGAGAGACTGAGCTCGGGGCATTCGAGCGCGCAGCTCTCGCTTTTGAGAATGTCGCGGGCCAGATCTTCCATGTTCTTCACGCGCAGTGTCACCTTTTTTCCCTTCTCGGGGATCTCGCCACCCGTCTTGACGTCGTTGGACTTGTATCCGCAGTCGTCGCAGGTCGTGTTCATGATGACGACTTGCCGGAAGTGCGGGATGTCGACCATTTTCATGTTGGTTGTGCAAGGGTGCAAACAACCGGGGCAGGAGGCCGGGAACTGGTAGACTTGGTCCGGGATGATGTCACCGTTTTCGTCGACGTCGTCAGACTTCGCGGTGTCGGCTAGACCGAGGGCTGCATTCTGCTCGGGCGTGCGGAGAAACTCGCGCTTTTCCCACTTGCCTACGCCGTCGCGCGGATCAGGGGCGATGAACGAGTTGCCCGCCGGGTCGTCGACGGCGACACGGAAGGGAAAACTCTCGCCGGCAAGCATTTTTCTGCCCTTAGCAATAATCTCCTCAACCTTGGTGTAAACCTCCGGGTTTTCTTCCTTGCGCTTTTCCTGCCCGAATGCGAGGTCGTCGATGAGGGTCGTCAGGAGGCCCTCAACATTGGAGAGCTGGCCTTTGCCAGCTGGAACCTCCACATCCAGTTCGATAAACTGGACGATGGCTGTGTCGGATTTGACCACGGTGCGCTCGAAGTCGGGCATGGCGGTTAATCGGAGTTCGTAGTGGGCGCCCTTGAGTTGGAAGGTGCCCGCGGGCTGGACCTCGTTGTTGCTGAAACCGCAATGGTCGCACGAGAAGGACATGACGATGATCTCGCGGAAGTATGGAATCTTGGTCAAGAGCAAGCGTGTTACGCCCTGCGCCGTTGTTAGCGGATGTCTATCAGTGCACACCATCGAGTCATCCGGGTCTGGGACAATCCTACATTCTCCTCGCAGTTCATGCAGAGAGACTCGATCTCCTCCACCACCTTCTCGTCATCCTGGTCCGTTGTCCCATCTGCGGCGGCTGTTGGAGCGACCCTCTCGACCTTGTCGCCGATCGACTTGAACTGTTCAGTCATTTTGTCTGCTTTGTGTGGTGGGGTTTTAGCGATGCTGAGTATCACTGAAAATTTTGGAGGGGTAAATCTGCTGTAAAAGTTGACTTTTTGGCGGGGTAGTCGTTGATATGCGGTATCAGCCCCTCTGAACTACCAGTGGGACCCACAGCATTAAGCTTATGTCATAAGTCTAGGGGCTGCGGGGGTGAAGCCTGATGTTACACCAAGCTTCCCGAAGGTTCGGCGCGACACCTGAAAGTGCTGACACCTGAAAATGCTCGAGAAGAGTGAACGACGCTACCATGCACTAGTCATCGCTAGGCTGGACTCATTTCTTTTCCATGAAGTCGGCGAGACTCAGGCCGAGCCCAGGTTTCGAGTTCCGCGAGGCATTGGATTGGTCCAACAAGGCCTGCAACCCAGCTTTCCTGGACTTGGCTCGCTTTTTGCTGCTGGCATTCGAGCTTGTCTTCTGGGATGGCATCTCCTGGGCCGTGGTAGGTAAAGGCGAACTCGCCCCGGGTCTTGAGGTTTTGGCAACTTTTTCCACCGCGAACTTGCGCCTCGAGATCGGAGCAGGCGCTGGTAGCTCGACGTATGTCAGCCTGCCGCAGTGCTTGCAAGTGATGGCTTTGGTTGGGCCCGTGCTAAGCACTCTGGCAGGACCAGTTGGACGAGGCTTCTTGCTGGTCTTTTTCCAAGACTGGACTTGGAGATGGCTCCCTTTTCCAAGGAGCATAATATGGCCACAGCAGCCGCAAGCATGCTGTCTTTGCTTGTCTGGCAAGGGTATCTCGTGTTCAAATATCAAGGCGTTGCGCCGGCTCATCAGATACGCCGACGTCTCGGGGGCCGTAGTCGCCAGCAAATGTGCTGCGTCGGTTAGAAAGCTGAGTGTCTCTGTCAGTTCGTTGGGCGCCATCTTCTTGATGATTGCAGCAAGCCGATGGATGGGCTTTCCGATGCAGCGTTCGGTTTTTCTGATAGGCAAAAATTACGGCTGGGAAATCTTACCTCAAAGTGGGTCCCTTCCCCCACCATGTTTCAACGTTACAAGACCATTATCAGCGAGCGCCTCTAGCTACCAGGCAAGCATTCATGGCGCCAGGGCTTGAGCAAATGAGCTTTCTTTTAGGAAGATATGATGGCATTTTCGCTGTGCTTTGGAATTCATGCCCGAACTATGTCCCATGCCAAGTCCTTGATGCTCACTTCTTCACCGGCCTTCTCATCGTAGTCGAACCACTCTCCTTCTGTCAGCTCGACGCCTTCAAACTTGGTATTTGACTCGACGCCGTCCACGAGCCACTCGCCCTGATCGTTGGTTGTTAGTCCCGTGTGCCAACTATCCACCAGAACAGAACAGACAGCAACACACCTCCGGGATAAACTCTGTAAACTCCAGGCCCCGGCAATCGAACTCGAGGATCTTCTGGGATTTGGCCGGCTCGGCTTGTTGGTAAGGGGTCGGTGCAGCTTTGATGGTTGCGGAGGACTCCCTCTGCCGAAAGGGATCCCGAGTTAGACGGTCCACGGTCCACGGGCCACGGGCCACATATGAGGGGTGGATTCGAATACCTTGCAGTTCTTGCACTTCCACACAAAGTTGGCCTCGCCCCGACTCCCACTCATCTCGTTCATCTCCTAGTAGTCATAGTCATATGAGATCCTCACATTGTTCGACAGCGGCGAGTAGGAGCGACTTACAAAGCGGTTGACGGCAACGGGATTGGGATGTGTCTCCCTGCAAGATGTGCATTGCACCTTGAAGGTATAAAAGAAGTTCTTCTCTTGGTCGTCTCTCGGCCGCAGGTTGGTCACTCTGCAGCAACCCAGTCAAACCCCGCTGTCTCTCAGGCCCAGCCCAGGAAAGGATCAACTCACCCTGCCAACTCTGCCTTTACCGTGAGCGCATACATAGCAAAATGGCCTGTGATGCTTTGTGGTTCTTAGTTGGCCGTTGGTGGTCCGTCTAGCATGCGGCGTTGGCTACTGCAACAATCTGGGCAATTTCGCTGGGCAACCGAGTTGAGCGCTAGGATGAAAGGTCCGTGGTGTTTATGGTGTTGAGGGGCATGCCTTCAATGCCCCAAAAAGTGGGGCTCAAAGCCAAGCTTCAAAGTGGACCTCAGCCGGCTAGTTAACGTTGACTTCAATGGCTCCAAATTGCCCGGACGAATTTCAGAAACCCCGACATCAGACATCATCCCACCAAGCTCTCAAGCTTCGGCCCCAGCTCCCGCCCCCAGCTCCGCGACGACACTCGAGTCATCAACCTTACAACCACAGCTCGCAGGCTCAGCTTTGGCCGACATGCTCCCACCATGCGGGGCCTCTGGTCAATGGCAGCCCAGCTGCGGGCGTGCCACTGCCGAGCGTGCCTGCGAGCAACAAACACTGCTACGCGACGGGTGATGACGAGAACGGCCACCAATCCGCGGCGCCGCAAAGTCATGGCCAGCGATGTTTTTACCGCCTGCTATACGGCCATTATGGCAACAGCTGCCGTCATTGACGCCGGCGTGAAGGACAGGCGCAGGCACAAACTCGACCGCCAGATTGCCGAGGCGAAGAGCAGCTTAGCCGGCTTGCTCGGGGAGTCGGCCGCCCGAGACCTCGCAAAGGTCATCGAATCCCCATACCCCGATGTTCCTTACTCCCGCCCGCTAGAGAAGCTGGATGTTTTGGACGACATATGCAGGCTCCAACCCGACTTCCTACGCGACCTGCCACAGAAGCGCAAGGACAGACTCAAGACTGTCCAGCGATTGCGCCACATGTTCGGACTGGATTGGAACCCAGAGATACCCGACACCAGGAAATCAACTTTGGCCAGGTGCGAGGAGGTCATAGTCGCCGAGGAGAATAACCAGGACCTATTAAGGCGGGAGCCTAAAACGGAGACACATATGGAGAAGGTGGCCGACATGATCACCGACTTGGTGGACCGGCTTATGGCAGAAGCCTGGTGGATCTCAGAAGTCGAGGCGCCCGGGTCACACCCGGCTCTGAACAGCCCTGATTCGGCCAGCACCATGATCCGCATGTTGCGTTCCGACGGCTACCCTTCCTATTCGCATCCTGACTTGGACCCTTTAGGGACCGCCGAACAGAGAGCTCGTCTGAACGAAGTGAATCTGAAGATCCTTGAAGATTGGGCGCCGCCTTTCCGGGAACGTTTTGTGGCCAAGATCTGCTACAATCTCCTCGTCTGCCATGCTTCTCCAGGCATCCAGAACTATAACCTGCTGATCCTGGGCTTCTCATTCCTCGGCGAATACAACCTGTCACAGGCCGTGGTGGATTCCTTTCTTTTTTTGAGTCATATGAAACCGACAGAAGCGACATATCTATGCTTACTGCACCACTACCGGTTGAAGGGGGACGTTGTCGGTTTCCAGGGCGTTATTCGGCGTCTGTTTGGCTACGACCCTCGGGGGATTGGCCTGATGCGAAGGACGGCCGACTACGTGGAGCGATATCCCCACCTCCAAACCTGGGCCGCGACCGAAGACGTCGCTAAGGTCAATGGCCATTACGTTCAGCGTGCACCACTCACCCAAGACGTAGCCGAGGCCATGATGGAAGGGCTGATAGACTTCGGCATGCTTCGCGAAGCTGCCAAGCTCCTTGCCGTGTGTCTTCAGGAGCAATGGGCGGTCAGCAGAGATCTGCTGTGGAGGCTCTTCCATTCCTGCCTCACTTTGCTGGACACGGCAGTGGCCAAGATGATCATTCGTGTGTTGCTAGACAACATTGATCAAACGTCATTGATGCTCCTCGGCCCAAAATCGATCAGTCCCGGGCTCGTTAGGCAGCTGCATCACCTCCTCAATATATGGCAGGCGACAGCGATCAGCACAGAAGACCGCGCTGATGACGACGGACTTCAGTCAAATAGCTTTTTGAGGGAAACCGAGAAAGCAAAACTCGACCACCTCGTCACAGCCATTTGGATAAGGGAGACGTGGCATCAATCCAGCATGATGAGCTGGCAGCTGAAGAGCGTTAACCGGGCATTTTCCGAAGATACACTCTTGAGCGATCGGCTCGACAAGGCGCTGTTTGCTCTCAACCTCGCCGTCGAGCGCCCGGCGCAGAAGGCGGAAAAGGCAGAGCGCCTCCAGCGAGTAGCAAAGATGGACTGGCTGATGACACAGACAACGGTTTCCGAATACAAAATTCAAAATGCAGAGAATGCTATCTGCCGAGCCCTCGCCAAGCAAACACCGCGACAACTGCGGACAAAATCGCAGTTCAGCGGCAGCGTGCCCATCGACGAGCGAATCGAGCTTGCCCTACCGTACGGCATCCCGGGAACTCCAGAGCATGATGCGGCAACTTGTTTCAACCGAAGCAGAGAGATTGATTATCGGCTGAAGCAAGCCTTGATAAGGGCTCTTCCGGTGGCGTACGCGAGGGGGCTCCAGCAAACGCAGAACGACTCGGGAGACGTCAGTTTAGGGAGGATCCTCGCCTACTTTGAGCATTACCTAGCGGGCGTGAAGGGTCGATTAGCCGCAGAGGCAGAAGCGGCAAGGCCTGACCCCTTTGCGCAGCTGTTGCAGAAAATAACGAAGCCAAACATCGCGTTCTGGAAGAGGCGATCGACGGCCGCGACGGCACCACCAGCGGCGTCATCTGGCCATGTTGGCTGGTGAAAAGGGGGCCGAGGTGATTTGGAAACCGGGCATTTTTCGAGTTGAAACGATGTACATGTATATATGCCCGAGACAAATATAGAAGAGGGCATCTAGAACAGGATGAGATATCACTTGTCAAGGAGACAGTGGCGTTTTGGATAGATACAGTACTGTACTGACAGGGGGTATACTCTGCCCACGTTCCCACGTTTCACGCTCCACAGAGCTATAACAATTCATTCTCCCAATAACTAGTTCGGGTTAATAAACCTCGCAGACTCAATTCGAAGGAAGTGCACTCGAAAGCGTTTGTTCATTCTGGTACGCTAATACAGCGAGCTAACGCCAGGGGGGCTCGGTTGGACACGTTCTGGCCAGTGCCCCTGGGGGGGCGACAGGCGTCACAAGACCAGCATATCCTGCTGGCAGCGCTCGGCATTGTGCCTGACTGGTGTTGATGTTTTACGATGCGCGAGTCACGAGGCTCTTTGCATTGTTTTTGTTTGGTTGATAGTTAATTTTGAGGTACAAAATTCTTTGCGCTTTCTTCGGACTTGTATCCGCCCCTTCTCATCTCAGAGACAACCAACCACCGAAGGAGGAAGCGGTGAGCAGCCACGGAGAGTTGCAGCTGCACGGTGTAACTACCTTATGTATGTACACGTAGCTACATCCACTAAAACATGGGGAAAATGCGCGGGGAATAATCCCCCCCCTGGCCATGCACGGCACTCGTGTCGTGTCACCCACGTTCTCATGTCTTGCAGTTGCCACTCTCCAAGGCTGTCATCAAACTTCGCCTCGATAGACATGAGGGTTGATTGACTGGCAACAGCGGCAGCATCCCCGCCACAACGAATTGAGATGGAAGAGGCAGCACATGGTTGGGTGGGCCGCCGATCGCCCAATAGAACCAATCCTAGACCGCACCGGACGCCACGGCGAACTTTGACTGGTTCCGGCCGGAACGGGGCGGCTTGTCATGGCGGGCGGGCTTTTGGAATGCAGCGCGTCCCACGGCGCGGGATGCTCCCTGTCCCGGGCCTCAGCCTGGTTTTGGTACCTGGAGCCATGAGCTCATCAGGTCCCTCCCACCCTGCCAGGGCAAAGACAGGGCCTTGAAAGCCGCGAAACAATGTACATTCTGTAAAAAGATACCTGAACATTAACTACCTACCTACTTAGGTACCTACATTGTATAAAGGGAACCTTCCACACCCAATTTCTCCAATTAGGTAGTTATTGACCCTGGCCGCGGCCGGAGCCGTAGCAAGCTTCCCGCGTGACGACGGTTCGGTAGGGGTGTTTCACTCCACCATTGTTTTCGGTCCGCCAGACTTGGGGTACTTATTATCAATTCCGAGACCTCCGATTCCATCTTCAGCAAACAACACATTTTCTTTTAATTTTATTTTTCATATCCGGCGCCCTCGCTCGTTGGTGTCAACGGTGCTTATTTCCGAAACGAAACGACCTTGACGTCACTTGATTCGGAGAAACAAAGCCGTCCCATCCTCGCATTGCGTGTATACTGCGTAAGACTTGTTTCGCGCCATTGAAGATGCAGGTCGCCGCCGGCCACTGAGATTTCAACGTCTTTCTTGGTTTTATTGCATTAACTACCGCCAGTTACCTGCCAACTGGTTCGGTTCCTTTCCTCTCTGGTGTCGGTTTGCCGCACTGCTACGCCCGCACAATCCTTCCAGTGGCGGTCTCTCTCGTACCGCAATTTGTTCTTTTCTGAGCATCATACCCCGGTCTTATCGCATATCCATCTCTCAATATGAAGTTTGGGCGAAAGTATGCTCCAGCCTTGTCTTCAGATATTGCGTCTGGCTGACCGATGCGTGCAGTCTCCCACGGAACCAAGTCCCCGAGTGGGCGGGTTCGTACATCAACTACAAGGGCATGAAAAAGCTCATCAAGGCTGGGGTGAGGGCGGCTCAGGGCGGGGAGCAGGTTGATCTAGCAGGTGGGACTCACTGCCGACCAGACGAGCCCCCGACTTGTTACCTTGTCCTGACTGGCAATGGCAGAATTCTTCTTCGAGCTGGACCGAAACTTGGAGGACGTAGACTCATTCTACAACAAGAAGTTTGCCGAGGCCTGCCGGAGGCTTAAGGTGCTTCAGGACAGATACGGCAGCTCCCCCGACGTCGTTGCGAACCTCGACGATGATGAGACCGAGGAGCTGATGGGCGCCCTGCTCGAGCTGCGTAGTCAGCTGCGGAAGCTCCAGTGGTTCGGCGAGATCAACCGCCGCGGCTTTGTGAAAATCACCAAAAAGCTCGACAAGAAGATTCCCAACACGACAACGCAGACAACGACACAGCACCGCTACATCTCGACAAAGGTCGACCCCCGCCCCTTCGCCAAGGACACCACAATTGCTAGGCTGCTGTCCGAGATCAACAAGTGGATCTCAGTGCTGGGAGACTCGCATCACGTCGACGACGCCAAATCTGAGAGGTCGACCCTCTCTCTCGGGCGAGCATCGGCGAAAGCCATGCTGAGCGTCCCGGCCGGTCTGTTGGACAAACTGGACCAAGCAATCCGGAAAGACGACGTGGAGTCCCTGAGGGCCGGCCTGACTACCGGCAATTTAGTGAGCTCCGAACCTGCCGCCCAGAGAATGCTGCTCAACGTCCTGCAACGATCCATTTCAGCACGCTCAAAGCGCTGCATCGCATTTCTACTCGAGAATATCACTTCCTTGGACGAGCCTGATGACATCAACGAGCGGAACTGCATCCACAGGCTTGTTATTCATATCGGTCGGACAAAGACGGCCTCGTCCAAGAACGAAGAGAACTCGAACAACGCCGCATATCCTTTCCCCGGTGCGGTCCAATATGCGCAGAATTTCTTAACGCCAGCGACGTCCCCTCTTTCAGCCCCAAGGGTCTGCGGCCTCAAGGAGTCGAACTTTCTCACCAAGAACGATGAAGCAGTGCAGATGCTTAGTTACCTTCTGGAGGCCCTCAAGCCCAGCCAGCGGGCGGCCCTGAGAGCGAGAGACAGCTTTGGCCGGATTCCATTGCACTATGCGGCGCAGTTTGGGTTCGTCGTGGTTTGCCAGATTCTGATGAAGACCATGCAGGAATGGGGGCAGTTCAACGTCGAGACCGGCATCGATGCCACCGAATGGCAGGATAAGGACGGAAATGCGCCGGTGCACCTCAGTGTCCTCGGTGGCCATGTTCTGACCACCAAGGCCCTGCTCCAGGGAGAAGACTGGATGGGCGTGAGCGACAACAAGGCCGAGATGAGACGGGCCATTTCCAAGTCCAGCGCGGTCCTGGCCATTGCCACCAAGGCCAACTTCAAGCCGATCGTGGAGATGCTGGTGGACGCAGGCGTGGATATCAACTGGCAAGACAAAGACGGCGAGACCGCGCTGCATATTGCCGCGCGGTTCGGCCACGATGAATGCGCCAAGGTGTTATTGAAGGGGACGGCGGAACAAAAGGCAGACCTTGAGCTCGCCGAGAACTCGTTTGCGTGGACACCGCTTCACATTGCAGCCGTAGACGGCCATCTGCCCGTCGCACAGCTGCTGGTGGATGCCGGGGCGGACGTGGATAAGTTGGACTCGTCAGGGTGGACAGCCAAGGAGCATGCGGCGCTGAGAGGCCACCTCCCCATCGCCCGACTGCTTGCTGCGCATAGCCGAGGTGACGATGATACGGGCGCGAGCAGTTCTGACGACGAGAGAGTAGCCACCGAGTCCGTGGCGCGCGAGGTCGCCTCGTTGGGGGATAGGAGGTCGAACGGGTCCTCGCGCACGGCAGAGCCCGTCAAATCGTTTGGCCATCGATACCTCAAGGACGAGAGCTTGGTGCTCGTCAGCCTCGGTTCGATGGACATGCGGAAGAACGTCGAGGCTGTGATTCTGGACAAAGTGCCACTCACCGAGGCGCATAACACGCAGCTGGACACGGCCCTGTCGATCGTCGTGTCGGCGCAGGGGGCACAGGGTGAGCCGACCATCATCGATATGCCGGTCCACGAGAACATCTCGACGGAGCCGATCGTGTTTACTACAGCGGACGCTACCAAAGTCAAACTGCTGTTCGACATCGTTCCGACCTACTCGGGAAATGAGAAAAACAAGGTCGGGCGCGGCGTTGCGCTGCTGTCGAGCGTACGGCCGGCGATCGGAACCAAGCGGATGAATCTGCAAGGAGACGTCTGCGTCCCGATCGTGGGTGCCAACTTTGAGGTCATCGGAACGGTCAACTTCAACTTCCTCGTCATCACGCCCTTCTCGCACCCCAACATGGAGGTGACAGAGCAGCAGACATACTGGAAGAAGATGACATCGACCATGGTTATCGGCCACCGCGGCCTGGGGAAGAACCTGGTGGCCAACAGGTCGCTGCAGCTGGGCGAGAACACGGTGCCGTCCTTCATCGCCGCCGCCAACCTCGGAGCCCAGTACGTCGAGTTTGACGTGCAGCTCACCAAAGACCATGTGCCTGTCATCTACCACGACTTCCTCGTCAGCGAGACGGGTTTCGACGCGCCCGTCCACACCCTGACACTGGAGCAATTCCTCCACATCAACCCGGACTCCTCCCGCAACGGGGGCCACTCCCCCAAGCTCCAACACAAACAACTCCACAAAACCCGCAGCAACAGCCCCGGCCCGCGGCAGCGTTCCATGTCCATGGACTGGCCGGCCGTACACCAGCAACTCACCAAACACGAAATGGAAGAGCGCATGAAGCACACGCGCGACTTCAAGGCCAAAGGCTTCAAAGCCAACTCGCGAGGCAACTTCATCCAAGCGCCCTTCGCGACGCTCGAGGACCTCTTCCGCAAGCTGCCCCGGTCCGTCGGATTCAACATCGAGCTGAAGTACCCCATGCTGCACGAGAGCGAGGAGCATGAGATGGACGCGTACGCGGTCGAGCTCAACTCGTTCTGCGACACGGTGCTCGCCAAGGTCTACGACCACCTCGACCCGGACCCGGCCGGGAACGCCCGCCACGTCATCTTCAGCTCGTTCAACCCGGACATCTGCCTGTGCCTGAGCTTCAAGCAGCCGAACATCCCCATCCTGTTCCTCACGGACGCCGGGACCAGCCCCGTCGGCGACATCCGCGCCAGCAGCCTGCAGGAGGCCATCCGGTTCGCGTCGAGGTGGAATTTGCTGGGCATCGTCAGCCACTCGGAGCCGTTTGTCAACTCGCCGCGGTTGGTCAAGGTGGTCAAGCAGAACGGCCTGGTGTGTGTGAGCTATGGGGCCATGAATAATGAGCCCAAGCTGGTGCAGGTACGTTATTTTCTTTCTTTTTTTTTTTTTTTTTTTTTTTTTTTTTTTTTTTTTTTTTTTGCAGCGTTCTATCATACTATTGTTCATGCTAATTCTCTTTTTTTACTTTCGTTTACAGCGACAAGTCAAGGAGGGCATCGACGCCGTCATTGTCGACAGTGTCCTGGCCATCCGAAAGGGGTTGACGGGCGGCCAGGAGACGGTGGCGACGGTGACGACGAGCGGTGACGACGGGCTTCACCAGAAGGTGGCCGAAGTGGCGGTCAGGAGCAAGAGTCAAACAATGAACGGAAACGGAAATGGGAATGGGAATGGGAACGGCGTGGCCAATGGTGGAGGGGATGAAGAGGGGTCGGGGTCGGAATAGGCGGTGGGTGGTGGGCGGTTGGGTTGTTGAACTGGGGTGACCTGGATTCCATCAGTTCGTTTGTGATAGATAGATGGCGACGGCGCATGGGAAGAGGTGAGCGTTGCATTTTGAAATCCGATCGACAGGCGGGAATGCCGCTTATATATTATACATTGCACCGTTTGGAGGTTTGGGGCGGGATTCAACACCGTCCAGGTTCGTGGATTCAGTCGCAGTCGCACATACACATACATTAGAAGAGGGGGGGGGGGGGGGGGTTTGAATCGTTAGAAGCCGGATTGAAAGAGAGAGTGAGAAAGGGAGAGAGAGAATCGGGCTGTTTGTTACGTCGGTTATTATTAGTTGACATGGTGGTCTCCGGCCTCTTGCAGGCGTGCAGTCACGGCGCCAATGTGGAAGCGGGTGTGAATGAATGGGCTGCCTCCCAACCCGCTTGTGGTTCTTTCAAGTGCTTTCACCCTCCGACAGCCAATTGAGCGCCGGACGCGCCAGCCGCTGTGGCTGAAAGGACTTCACGGCCGCATCGGGCAGCTGGGCGGTGATGGCGTCTGATTGAAAATAACGCTGCGTTATCTCTCAGCGGACGGTTTGGGGCTGTGTCCTCTCGCCTGTTGGGAAGGGTCATTTGGTTTGTGAGATGGTTGCCGGCAGACGATGAGATCTAACGGAATGGAGCAGTGATGTGGTCGAGACTATTGACTTGGGCGCGGCAGCAGAGTCGCAGTCTCGCCCGGAATGGGGAATGGGAGGAATCAACCAGAGGTGGTCTTTTTGAGCTGCCAGTGCGATTTTGAGCACGACAGAGGGGAGGGGAGGTCGCTAACTAATGCCAGGGACCAGACACCGCTGAGGGGGCACAAGCGCACGAAAGAGGGGCGTTGGCTCCCTCCTCTGCCTCTGATGGCTACCTACCTCTAGGTACCTACCCAGGTATGTAGGTAGTTCACAAGTAGAGAGGGTTGCGTCCAGGTATATTCTCTTGTTCTGCAATCATTGAAAAGGCAGGTGAATTGGAATTCTTTTCGTCGCTTCTTGCAAAAGAATCAACGGCATATTTTCCCTCGTTTTGGGTTTCGTGGTGTAGGCACCCAACGTTCAACGCTAGTCGCCAGCGGACGAGACCATTCGGACAACCCCTGCGTGGTCTGCTGCAAAAGGGGTGCCCCGCCCCCTCCAAAATCACATCTGTCCCGCGCGCCACGCCGATTCAGCTCCTTATTATTCTCGCTCTCGTCATCCTTCCCTCCTGGCTGCCGAGCGCGGCTTCCCGTATTTATCAGGCAACGAGCGGCACTAAGGCGAAGCGACGCACTGCGCTAAAGTGCTGCTGCCATCCTCCCCCGTCCTCTCCCGTCTTCCTGCCTTTCCTTGAGAGAGAACCAAACACCCCTCGAGCGCAACATCGCACCCATCTCACCACCACCATCCATGGCAGGCCCTTCCTCTCCCGGCAGCGACGGCCCGACCTTTGGTCCTCCGCCTCTTCCCCCGGGCTGGATCGCCCAGTGGGACGCCTCGTCCAAGAAATACTATTTTGTCCAGCTGTCAACGGGCACATCGCAATGGGAGACGCCCACCGAAGCAGCCCCGGTTGGCGGCGGCGGTACTCCGGCCGCTCGCAACGACCATCCCTATGGCGTTCCACATAACGCCGGCGGCCACAATGGCGCCGAGATCATTGTGCATCCCGACGGCAGCAAGACGGCCAGGTATCCCGACGGCAGGCTCGAGCCCGTCCACCCCAGGGAGGACGGTTCTCCGGCGGAAGGGACGAGGGGTGTAGGTGGCGGAAGCGGAGATAGATCGCTTGGGGTACGTTTTCCCTCTCTTTCCCTTTCCTTTTCTTTCCCTTTTTTGTTTTTTGTTTTGTTGTTGTCTCAATCAAACAGAATTCACCCTTTGCCGTATCTTTACACCAGTGCTGACTTCATCTGCCCATCACAGTCCCTCCTCGGAAGCACACTGGGCAGCCTCGGTGGCAATAAACAATCCGGATCCCACGGCGGTGGTGGACTAGCTGGCCAGGTCGTCTCCGGTCTTCTATCGTCTGGCCACTCTGGCGGACACGGCGGTGGACACGGCGGCGGCGGCGGCATCGGAGGCAAGCTTGCATCCCAACTGGCCTCCAATTTTCTTTCTTCAGGAAGCAAGCCGTCGTCGCAGCCACAGAATTACCACGGCGGTCAGTCATCCGGACACTCCTCCGGAGGTGGTCTTGGAGGCCTTGTTGGAGGGGTTGCCAGTATGTTCGGGGGCAAACCACCGGGCTCGGTACGTTTGTTGAGAGACAGAAAAGCTTAACCGCAACCACGCTAACAGCAGCATAGGGCCAAAACAACTTTGGCTACTCTAACAACGGACAAACGGGAGGCTATACCGGACAGGCTCCGCCAACCTCGTACCAGCCACCCTCGCAGCCGGGCCAGTCGAATCCGGCCCAGTCCTACCAAGGAAGCGCGTCCTCCTACGGAACCCCAGGCCAGCATGCAAACCCGCATGCGCCATATACGCCCTCTTACGGTTCCCAGGCCAACCAGCAACCACCACACAGCCAAAGCTACGCTCCTGCCCCACAGAGCCAGTCTCAGCCCTACGGTCAGCCATCATATGCCGCTCCTCCCGGCGGCACCCCGCAACAAAACTACGGCGCCCCACCCCCGGCGCCGGCCGCCTACGGTCAGCACGGCCCCCCACACGGTCAACCACAATACGGCCAGCCGCAGTATAGCAGCGGCCACTCGCCTTACCCTCCGCAACCGCAATACGCCGCCGGTGGGCACCAGCAGGCGCCACACCACCACCAAGGGTACGGGGGCGGTGGCCAATACCACTAGGAGGAGGATGCTCACTCGCAGCTATGGCCTTATGGGATCTCACGCTAGTTGCGGGACTATATTGAGAGCTGTGGGCGTGGCCACGCGGTGGTGTATGAGCAACAAGCGTGCGGTGGATTCCATCTTGCGGGACAGCGCTGCGATGATCCGGAGTGCGAAAGCGCCGCAGCGGTGGCGGCGGCGGCCGAGGTTGAGACGGATGATAGATATTGGGCAGCCGTCAATGCAACTGTAGATGATGTTGGCTCGGACGATTCCGAAGGAGACTCGGTAGGGGACAATGAAGCAAGGTTCGTTGTGGGAGATGGCCCTCTCGTCAATGGATATTCGTCGGCCACCAACGGGATGATAAACGGTGTTGATTCAAGCGATTCCGAAGGAGACTCGAGAGCAGAAATTGGATGTGCGATAGTCGTCAATGGAACTGTAAGCCGTCTTGGTTCAAGCGATTCCGAAGGGGATCTGGGAGAAGACATCGGATCTGTTCTACTCACCAACGGAACCGGAAATGGACCGGTTGCCAATGGACATAGGCCGCCCGTCAATGGAAATGAATCAGTCCTCGATGGAGATGATCCGGTCTCCAATGGATACGGGCCAGCCGTCAATAGTATTATTGGCTCAGGCGATTCTGAAGGAGACTCGAGAGAAGCCAGTGATGAAGCTGTTGGAGATGTTCCACTCGTCAACGGAATTGGATATGGCCGCCTCGTCGATGAGAATGATCCGATTATCAGTGAGGCTGATCCAACTATCGACGAAGACGATCCTATGGTCCATGGACATGGCCCTGTGGTCAGTGACGCCGATCCTGTCTGCGACCGGGATGATCCAACCTTCGATGGAGATGCTCCTGTGGCCAATGACATTGGCACAGCCGATCCTGAAGAGGACTTGGAAGGAAAAGACTCGATTGACGCTCAGTTATTGAGGCTTCAGCAGACTAGGCACGAGGAGTAGACGGCATGGAACGGGGGAGAGGGGGGGTTAAAATAAGCAGGCGTCGAGGCCATGAGTATATGCACTAAATCCAGCGGGAGCAGCAGTCTATACGATGGCGCGGGAGGGACAGCGGATACAACTGGAAAAGCAGGCGGTTGGGTATGGCAACAAGGGGAGCGGTTACAGAGGCTGTCTTACCCTTGTGCTTCTGCTGTGGTGAAGAGACTGGTAGTGTATGATTGTTGGGGAGAGCTGGTTTCCATTTGTACGCTCGTTTTGAGTTTGGATTATCGTGGTTCTTGAGCATTGAGCGTTTGCTGTTCATACTGGTCTGCATTTTCAAGTTCATAGATTCAAGTAGTAGCTTTGCAAGTGATGAACAGACATTACTCCAGATTTGATTACTGGCTCTTTTTGATTCTATCCCGGTTCGCAATCAGCCCCTGGATTCTCGATGCTACCCTCCCCGCAACGAAGTACGCGACCACCGCCACGATCACAATGTAGCAGGCCGTGCCTGCGATGGAGCGTGGGAGCACGTTGTAGAGAAATGGGTCTAAGATGATATCCACGTCCACAGGAGGCACGTTGCTCATCAGCGAGGCGTCTGTCGTGAAGTAGTCGGCTGCGGCGAGGATCCGCAGAAAGAGGATGGATGCTTCCCGCTCGCCGCTGTCTTTGGCCGGCGCGGGTGAGGCGCCTGGGGGGTGTTGCTGCTGCTGCTGCTGTTGTTGCTGCTGCTGCCGGGAGGCGGTATAGGCGTGTAGCGAGGCTATCAGCTCCGGAGTGTCCCAGACTGTGGAGAGGGGGAAGGTAGAGACGGTGAATTCGGTTGGTTGCTAGGTGGGGTGTTGGGTGTGAGCTGGGATGCTTATTTTCATCATCTTTACCTCCCCGTCCCGGGTTCGGGAGATGAGGTAGGTAAATAAAACTTACTATGGCTGGCCAGCAGACGCGCACTTCATAGCGCTGGTTGGGGGTGAGGTTGTCGAGGAGTAGCCATGCTGCTGTCCCTCCGGGGTGTGCCGTGGACGGGAACTGCGCCGAGAGCCGCGTCCGGAGGGTGCCGTTGGTCGGCGTCAGAATGTCAAGGCGGAGGTCGGAGAGGGTTGGGTGGGTGAGCGGGATGTTGACGGGTTCAGGACCGAGGAAGATGGCCTTTTCAGTGTTGGCGAGGATGCAGGTGAAGAGACACAAAAGCGGCAAGAGAAGGAGAGATGTCATTGTCATTGTCATTGTCATTATTGTCAAACGGTTGGCCGGCCGTCAAGCATGGAGGTGTGGCGGCCGGTCCATGTAAGATTGGAGATGAATCTGGACTTGGCGCCGAGTGCCGGTGCTAAAACTCAAGCAAAAGGCTGCGATTGGCAGTCAAAAACTCACGGAAATTGTCGTGCTGCGTGAACTGTAGTTCTGTAAACTTGAGCCAAGGATGGGAGGTGGAAATATTTTACCCCAGTATTTCCCCGGGGTTCTGCACCAATCCGGCAGCGCGGGGCGGGGGGACGGATGGCAACTGCCAGCCACTGTGAAGCGGCCCAGGGACAATCACATGCTGAGCATTTCAAGTTCCAGGTTCCCAAGCCACCCCAGCCTATCCCGGGCCTGCCCTTCCTAGCAAGCGGGTGACGCAAGGTGCCGAGGAAAAGAGACGAGGCAAGGACGACAACCCGGTCTAATCACGAGAAACTCGCGGCGACACATTTCGAAGGTTCAATTACAGGGATCCCCGCAACAGTTACCAAACTCGACAGATTCTAACGGCAGCAGCTCTCTCTAGATTGCCAACTCTCAATCCCATCTGTCCCACCCGTTCCATCCATTCCCACCGCATCCCGCGCTTGCTGTCCCCCGCCGTCATCCATCCCACTCTCGCCCGGCCTTGAGAACAACAGCACTCCTCCCGATGATTGTCCCTACGCCGCCGTGACACGTCCTTCCGCCGCGCCTGCTTGCATCCGCCGTTACCGTCGCCGTTGCCCACAATGGCGCCGACGTTCTCAAAGCCGGTCGCCCTGGGCAGCGCCGCTTGGGGCACCGCCGCCGCCCGCGCTCGCACTATCCGCACCATCATCTCGCAGTTGACGTCCATGTACCTGCGCAACCGCACCCGCATCTCGCGCGCCGTTTACATTACCCTGTTTGTGGCCCTCGTCAACCGCATCCGCAGTTCCATCGCCGACCAGAAACGTACCTCGGCCCGCGATGCCGAAAAGCGCTCCGAGAGGGCCGGCATCACGTCGGCAGTCGAGGGAGACGATGAGGCAGGGAAGAGGAAGAAGGTCGAACTGAACCGCGAGTTCTTGCGCTCGCTGATGAGGCTGCTCCGCATCGTTGTGCCGGGGTGGAAGACCAAGGAGACCCAGCTGCTCATCAGCCACAGCTTCTTCCTGGTAATGAGGACGCTGATCAGCCTGAAGGTGGCGGCCATGGACGGCGCCATCGTCAAGGCCCTGGTCAAGGGGAATGGGCGCGAGTTTCTGACGCGCATCATGTGGTGGATGTTGATCGCCGTGCCTGCGACCTTCACGAACTCGATGCTGGCATACCACCAGGCTGAGCTTGGCCTGAGGTACCGGACACGCCTGACACAATACGTCCACGACAAATACCTCTCAAAGTTGACCTTCTACGGCATCTCGGCCCTCGACGACAGAATCAAGAACGCCGACCAGCTGATCGCGGTAGACGTCACCAAGTTCTCCAACAGCTTGTCTGAACTCTACAGCAATCTGGCGAAACCAGTCCTCGATATGGTCAGCCAATATCCCCCTGGCTAGTGTATGATGATACCCGGCTGACTCATTGAACAGATCATCTACACAATCACGCTCTCCAGGAGCGTCGGTGGGGAAGGCGTCGTATTCATGTCGCTCCTCGTTCAGCTGTCTGCCAGCGTGATGCGAGCGCTGACACCGCCCTTCGGCAAGTACGTGGCTGACGAGGCGAGGTTGGAGGGCGAGTTCCGCTTCCAACACTCGAGGTTAATAGACCACAGCGAGGAGGTGGCCCTGTACGCGGGTCACGAGGCCGAGAAGAATACGCTCGACAAGGGCTATTTCACTCTGATCAAACACGTCAACTACATTCTGCGGAGGCGCTTCTACCACGGCTTCATGGAGGACTATGTCATCAAGTATTTTTGGGGCGCCTTGGGCCTGCTCCTTTGCAGTGCCCCCGTGTTTGTCAAGCTGCCCGGCCGCGTCGTCACCAACATGGGTGACCGGACAGAGAGCTTTGTGACGAACCGGAGGATGCTGGTCGGCGCCTCAGACGCCTTCGGCCGCATCATGTTCTCGTACAAGGAGATCATGGAACTCGCCGGCTACACTTCGCGGGTGTCCTCCCTCCTCGAAGTCATGGATGACGTGCAGGCAGGCCGCTTCTCGAAGAAGCTCGTCTCGAGCTCTAACACCGAAGCCAACGCGGCCGTGCTCAAAGGCCGCGGCAAAGTCTTTGAAAGCAAAGACATCCAATTCATCGACGTTCCCATCATCTCCCCCAACGGCGACGTCCTCGTCCCCGCCCTATCCTTCGCCCTCAAACAAGGCGACCATCTCCTCGTCGTCGGCCCCAACGGCTGCGGCAAGTCCTCCCTCTTCCGCATCCTCGGCGGTCTGTGGCCCGTCTACGGCGGCACCGTGCACAAGCCCCCCTTCTCGGACATCTTCTACATCCCGCAGCGGCCCTACCTCTCACGGGGGTCTCTCCGCCAGCAAATCATCTACCCGGACGGGCCGCGCACGATGCGCAACAAGGGCGTCACGGACGCGGACCTGCTCGCCATCCTGCGCACCCTCTCGCTCGAGCACCTGCTCGACCTGTACCCGGAAGGCTGGGACTCGGAGGCCGAGTGGCGCGACGTGCTCTCCGGGGGGCTCCAGCAGCGCATCGCCATGGCCCGCCTGTTTTACCACCGCCCGCGCTACGCCATCCTCGACGAGTGCACCAGCAGCGTCACGCTCGACACGGAAAAGGTCATGTACGACAATGCCAAGGAGCTGGGGATCACGCTCATGACGGTCAGCCACCGGCGGAGCCTGTGGAAGTATCACACGCACATCTTGCAGTTTGACGGGCAGGGCAAGTATGTGTTTACCAGGCTGGATGCGGATAGGCGGTTGAAGCTGGAGGATGAGAAGGAGGACTTGGAGGTCTTGTTGCGGGGCGTGCCCGAGATTGAGAGGCGTGTGTTGGAGCTGAGTGCTGAGTAGGGTTTTGGTGGCCCTTTTTGCCCTTTACTTTTTTGATGTGTAGAAGGAAGGCAGACAAGCTGAGGGTATAGCGGTGGAACGCGGATATCGTACTGTACATGAAGCAGTAGCTGCGGGCGGGGCGGATGTTTGGTTTTTTCCGGATAACGACAACTGCACTGGGAAAGGTGCCGCTGGCTAGAGGGGGTCAGGCTTGACTGGGATTGAGAAGCAGCGGCATTTTGTGTATCAGTATCAGGGCCTCCAAGCAAATGTATGGCTAGAAATCATGAAAGAGGCGTGGCTGAACTGGCGGTATAGAGCATAAACGCAAGGGAAAGGCGCGTGTCACATCGTATTCCTCTTACCTGTTGAATGATGGAATGAACGCCCTACAGTGTGGAAGAGGTATGTACAACGAACTACGCTATATATACAAGTTCCAAGTTCCCTTTCGACAAGTCCCCCCGCCGAAGGCGACAAGGCCGAATGGCCTAGCGGCGGGGGGGCGGCCTCCCTCGAGTGAGGCCCCTAAGATCGGGTGGTCTCTCCTCTGGCGAGGCCACCCGTTCGAATCGAAGTAAAACCGCGGGTTTTCGTAACTGGCTACCTCCCCTCCCCACCGGGGTTGAGGGGGGCTAGCCAGTGAGCTTTTTGTTTTTGTTTTGTTTTTGTTCTTCTCCTGTTTACGAATACAATATATTCTATTACATGACAAGGATACGGATCTGAGCTTCGCGAAGATGGTGGAAGTTGATTCTACACACACGCAGCGGCCCTCTTTTGCTTTCTGATCTACCCTGCCTGCTGTATCAGAACAACAAAAACAACAAAACAAATCAACGACAGTCGACCAACACAAGAGGTAATAACGTAAAGAAACACACATATCAAAGACACGTCTGGTTACAGTTGCCACCCGTCATATCATGGCTGATAAAAATGCGCCGGCATTTTCCCCTAGAAGATACGATAATAATAATAAAAAAGTACAAAAAAAGTTGAACTCCCCACAGCTGAAGCTTCCTCCCCTCCCGTTTTCCCCTCTCCCTTTTCTACCTTTGTCTCCTTTTTGCTCAACGCAAAATCACAAAAGACCTCACCCTCTCTTCCCTCCCCCAAGGATATCTATCAACCAACCCCCCCCCTTACAACCCGGACGGCGCAACAGTCGCCGAGGCCTCAGCCGTCTCCGCCGCGGACGCCGTGACGGTCACGACCTCGTCCTCGGGGCAGGTATCCTCGTCGTCGCCGATCTGCTGGCTGTTGTCGTTCACCTCAATGCCAGTGGGCTTCGCAGCGCCCGTGGTGGTGGACGTGGCGGTGTCGGCGGTGGTGGTTGTGGAGTCAGCGCCAGTGGCAGTAGCAGTGGCCGTGGCCGACGCGGCGGCGCCGGTCGAGGTGGAGGTGATGGTTACAGTCTCGTCGGACGGGCAGGCCTCCTCGTCCTCGCCCGCCTCGCCGTTGTTGTTGTTGTTGTTGTTGTTGTTGTTATCGTCGACGGCGCCGGTCTCGTTGCTGACGCCGGTGGTGGTGGCGGCGGCAGCGGCGGTCTCGGTGGTCTTGTCGCCGCCGTTGGTCGCCGCGGCAGAGGGCACGTCGCTGACGGTTACGAAGACGGTGGAGGCGGCTTCGGTTACGGTGACGGCTGCTTGGGTGACGGTCACGGTCACGGCATCGGTGGCGCAGTCGCAGGCGTTGTTGTTGTTGTTGTTGTTGTTGTTGTTGTTGTTGTTGTTGCCGTTGCCGTTGCCATTGCCATTGCCATTGCCATTGCCATTGCCGTTACCCTTGCCGCCGCCGTTGCCATTACCGTTACCATTGCCGTTACCCTTGCCGCCGCCGTTGCCGTTACCCTTGCCGTTACCGTTACCGTTGCCATTACCCTTGCCGTTACCGTTGCCGTTGCCATTGCCGTTGCCATTGCCGCTACCAGGTCGGACAGCCACGGTGGTGGTAGCGGGGCCCTTCATGGTGACGGTGCGCGTGCCGGTCGAGGTGATGGTCTCGGTAGTGGTTGTGTCCCTCTCAGTCGGAGCAGCGGTCTCCCCGGCAGCGGCCTCGGACTGAGTGTGAGTGACGACCTCAACAATGGTGGATTCGACAACGGACTCGACGGTGCTGGTAACCACCTTGCCGCCGCCGTTTCCGTTGCCGCCACCCAGGGTGATGGTGACCACCTTGGTGGACGTGATGGTGGTGACCTTGGTCTGGGTGGCGGTCGAGACCACATGAGCCGGAGGGGTGGCCGTCTCAGAAGGGCTCAGGGTACTCCCCGTGATGAGGCCCTCGGAGGCTTCAGACAGGACACTGGACGAGATGGACGGGACCGCGGTGACGGGGCAGACGACCTCGGTCAGGATGATGGTGTCAGTGACGGTGGCGGTGCTGAGAGCCTCAGACGGGAAGTCGGAGAAGTCCTCGGTCCTCGTCGGGCAGTCGATAACCTCGGGCAGGCACGAGGTGATGGTGCGGACCGAGGTGGTAGAAACGGTCAGAGTGGTGATCCCAGCACCAGTGCCGTTGGTCGGGAAGGGCGCAGCACTGGTGACGAGGGTTGCGGTCTCTGATGAGACGAGAGTTGCGGCCTCCGAAGAGGCGAAGGATGCCGCATCCGAAGAGACGCCGGTGGACAGCGAGACAGAGACAGTTCCCGAGATGGCGGCGGCGTCCTCGGAGGTGGTGGCGGTTCCGTTATTGTGTCTTTGGATGCGCAGGTACCGGGGGTGCCTCTTGGAGTAAGCAGAAGTGAGGGCGGCGAAAAGGCCGAGAGTGAGATAGGCGGTCTTCATCTTGATGGTGTTGCGTCTTGTTTTGCCGAATGTTCGGTGTTTGGTTTTTCCTCAATGTCAAAAGTGCGCCAGGCAAAGTGAGTGGTTCAGAGTGAAAAGAGCGAGGATCAACTCCGCAAAAGGTGCAAGCAGACACAGTTGCTCGCGTAGAAGAGAATGTAGATACAGTGGAAGCTAGAGAAGCGAAAGTTGAGGAGCAGACAAGCAGAAGGAATGATGCTTGACGTGACTGATGAAGGAAAGAACTGAAGGACGAGGTTGAGGAGAAGGGGGAGCAAAGTCGAGACAGTCTCGAGACCCGGCGTCTTCCAGAACCTTTATGAGTGTAGCACTCCCGTCGCCGTCACATCCAGAGCTTTCCGCGACATGCATCGGATCCATGGCACGTTCACGGCGTGACAGGGGGCCAGGGTCGACGAGGCATGGGCATAGCCGCCTGCTCACTCCTCTCTGCTCCATGGCCTCCATTGCATCACTGGGGCGCGGCCACGGCATGCGGCCCTTAATCAACGGGATCCTCCACAGGGGGGATGGATTTACTTGGTAGTGCCACGTCGAATTGCGTGGGCGGCTTTGTCCGGTTCACGGAACAACAATTGGGGGGCTCTTGGGAAACCAGGAGTCGTCGAGGGGCATAAGCAGGGATCGCCCAGCCCTGTCAGGGGTCCCAGATGCAGGAACGGTGAATCTGAGACGATTCGCTCAGCCAATCGCTGGCCTGGGCGGCACACTGATTCGGCAAAGGGGCGCGTTGAGGAGTCGGCCCCCCGCCAGCGAGGGGCTCACGAAAGAGTAAGACGAAAGACGACCGAGAATTCCCGGGTCTGAAACTTTACCGTGGTCATGTTCTCGAGGAGCGTGGGCAGGGCGATCCGGATTTCTGGCGAGCATTGATAGCATGAGCAGTTGATCCCGAGTGCATGACAGATCGCTCCATGGCCCGCGTGTTTCCCCGAATGATGGACGCTGCGATCTCCGAGGCGCAGAAAATCTACTGAACTTTGTCGACCGGGAGCCCGGTAGCTCTGAGACAAAGATCGCCTGAGGACTCCGGCGGCGGCTTTGATTAAGCTTCTGTTGTTATGCGAAACTCGGCTGCGTCTTGCGGAGCAGCCAAGCCAGCTCGTTTTGTTTCGCTACTGGGCAGCGAAAATACCAATGGGTGTAACGTCGGCAATGGTGCATGTATGTACTGTACATACTGTGTGTATGGTCGCCCACTGTGAAGAGCTGGAGGTAGTACCGAGGTTGCCTAACAAGCAGCCCTCGATTTGACTGCAACGCCGTCCGCAGGCAAGAGGGTGTTTTTCCCTCGGTCTTCGTTGTTTCGGACTTTTCGCAGACCAGCAACATATTACTATGTAGCACAGCAAACAAAAAAAATGTTCCCAGGGTCGATATCCAAGGAGACGCCCACAGCCTGGCAACCGGGGGACGGTCCACAGGGGAAAATTGCCAGGATAATGTGGAAAGGGGAGAGTTTCACCTGCTGTCGAGACCAGCTGCGATTGGCCTATCTTCCCCCCAAAATCCCCGCGAAGGCCCACAGACACACGCAGTCGTCAATGCGAAACCGCAAACCCTGGAACTTCAGCGGAGGCAGCCCGGGTTGAAGAAAACATGATCGGACGGAAAGAGTCTTGGTAAGAATCCCAGCATGATGGCGCCGGGGCGAAACTCTGGGACTGAAAATTGACGCTTCACGATCCGCCCATCGAGGCGGCGGTGCACGAATAACTACTAGTTAACGTTATGTAAAGCAACCCTATTTTTGGGCGTTACCTCGGCAAGGAGAGTTGTTGTTTCCGTCTTATTATGCTGGTTGCGGGCCGCGAAGAAGAGCCGATTACAGTGCATCGGACCGGAGCCATCGGGGGTTGCATCGGGGGTTGCATTTACTCTTTACCATGTACTATGTAAGTCGTTGTGCCGCATTGCGCGGACTTCAGGAGTTGACAATGCCATACTACTGTACATAGTAGAAACGGGCTTCTCGCTGCTCCTTGTTCCTCGTCCCATCTTTCTTCCCCTTGCTCTCAAATCAACCCGATCCGGGACGATCGCGTCTGTGCTGTGCCGCCGCACGAATTGGGCAACCGACTGCTGATCATCTGCTGTCTGAGAATCCCAAGGGCGAGTTGCCTTTGAAACGCATGGACCAGGCCGATTGAATAAAAGTTGAAACAATGGCAACTCGACGTTCAAACATTTAAAAAGAAGTCGTTCAGCTGACTGTTCGAGACTTCAGCTTGATGGCAGTTCAAGCAAATTCGCGATTCGCCTGCCAATCAGAGTTCATGATGTGGACACGGAAATGCCGGGTGATCAACTGGTCAGATGATTGATAGTCGTTTTGTTGTCTTTAGATACCTACCCAATTACAAACCCATGGCCGGTGGGTTAGGGTTGTTGCGGGAGCTCTCTGTTCACCGACGAGACCTTGTCTCAGTCACTTGTCGCCTCCCCAACCTCAACACAGCCAGAACCCGGAGATGGTGTCCGTTGCTTGACCACTTTTTGCATTTAGCATTGTAAAGGCGTTTAGATTTACGTCGAGTCTGTATGTCATCTTTCGTCGGCTTCCTTCGGCTTCTTCGGCACCTTCGGCACCCTCTCTTCTAAGGTGCTCAGGTACAGTACATACTTTGGTGTGCTCGGGTGTTTCCCCTGATTGCATTTTGACCTCGAATAAAAAACAGAGTGCTGCAGCCTTCTCGAATATACCATGCGTGAGTTTCTTGGCTATTGTAAGCATACTAGTTTGACAAGAGACCTGATCGTTTCCACAGGTCCCCCATCACTACTACCATGGTGGCTCCCTCTCCTCTCCCAACTCACCTCAAGCTCAGCGTTCCCAGTCACTCATCAAGGGGTCATATCAAAATTCTCCAGCGCCGAAGGCAGCAGGGGAGCTGTTGCCAGTGAAAGCTCAATATGCTCCAAGATTGGGATAGACACCATCGCAATCGGCGTGAGCCCTTTGGTCCCTATCAGCATTTTCCCCAGGATCCAAGCTGACCGTTCTTAAGGGGTCTGCTGCCGATGCCATGGTGGCAACCACACTATGCGTGGGCGTCATTGGCATGTACCATTCCGGTATTGGCGGAGGAGGCTTCATGCTCGTCCGTGACAAGCATGGGAGGTACGAGGGGATCGACTACAGAGAGACTGCGCCGGCCGCTGCGAGCCGGGATATGTACGAGCACAACCAAAACGCCAGCGTACTGGGCGGTCTGGCTGTTGCTGTCCCCGGTGAACTGAGAGGTCTGGGGCATCTGCATCAGAAATACGGCGTAAGTGACCAATGTCGTGGTTCTGGACTTCGAGTGGTTAAACCGTCCGTTAGGTCTTGCCATGGAAGACACTTGTTATGCCTGCTGTGCGTGTCGCTCGGGAAGGGTTTCGAGGTGAGCACTGCCTGAGCATCACGGGTTAAGTAGAACTCCTGCTCACATAGTGCCCGAAGTTACCGAGGATTTGGTCCGGTACATGAAGAACGCCAGTCAGAACAATAATACCTTTCTAGTCGACGATCCGATCTGGGCTGAAGATTTTGCCCCTAATGGTATGTATGCACACCACTCAACGAACTCGGAACATGGCTAACCCCAGCCCTTAGGGACGCTTCTCCAACTAGGCGATACGATTACTAGGAAGCGCTATGCAAAGTAAGTGAACCACTCACGAGGGTTAACTCTGCTAAACATTCCCCAGTTCTCTCGAGAAAATTGCCAACCAAGGAGTTGATGTGTTCTATGAGGGTGACATTGGTACGTCGGGCTCCTGTCGTGTGCTCAGAAAGTACCAACTAAATAACTCCCTTCTCCTCCTTCCTAAAAGCCAAATCCATGATCGACTTCATCCAAAAAATGAATGGAACCATGACCCTTGAAGACCTCGAGGAGTACGCCGTCGACGTGAAGCCGCCCCTGAATATCACCTTTGGCGACTACAGGCTTTTCACGACGGAGGCTCCAAGCAGTGGCGCCGTCATGTTTAGCATCTTCAAGACCATGGCGCAGTACCCCGCTGAGGACCTCAGCAATACCAACCTGACTGCTCACCGTTTTGTCGAGGCCATGAAGTTCGCCTACGGGGCAAGGCTACAGCTCGGCGACCCAGAGTTTGTCAAGAACACTACCGAGTACGAAACCCACCTCCTCAGCGACAGCACAGCCCATTCTATCCGCCACCGCATCCTCGACAACGAAACCCAGCCGGTCGAAGCCTACAACCCGCTATCCCTCTACCTCCCCGACAGCCACGGGACCTCACACATCGTCACCGCCGACTCCTCCGGCCTAACCATCACCTCCACAACCACCATCAACCTCCTCTTTGGCGCCCAAATCATGACCCCGGACACGGGTATCATTCTGTAAGACAAGGGCTCCTTCCCTCCCTAAACCCGAAAAAACAAAACAAAAAAACACACAAAAAAAAGAAAAACAATCCTCCACCTCACCAACCCCCCCTTAAACATCCTGCTGCTAACCACCCTCTTCATTCCCACAGCAACAACGAAATGGACGACTTCTCCCAACCCAACCGGCGCAACGCCTTCGGCTTCGCCCCGTCCCCGGCCAACTTCATCGCCCCGCGCAAGCGCCCGCTCTCCTCCATCACGCCGATCATCGCCGAGCACGCCGGCGACGCCACCCTGTCCTTCGCGACCGGCGCCGCGGGCGGGTCCCGCATCATCAGCGCCACGGCCCAGGTCGCGTGGAACATGCTGGCGCGCGGCATGGGCTTGCGCGACGCCGTCGCCGAGCCGCGGCTGCACCACCAGCTCTTGCCGGACGTGCTGCGCGTGGAGGAGGGGTTGGATGCGGGATTGGTGGGGGATCTACAAGGGAAAGGGCATGCGGTGGAGTGGATGGCGCCTGGGCTGAGCGCGGTGCAGGGGGTGAGGAGGCTCGCGGACGGGCGGTTTGAGGCGGTCGGCGAGGTGAGGCAGGTGAATAGCGGGGGGTTTACCGTGTAGTGTAGGATGTGAGGGTTTGGTTTTGATCATTTCTTTTTTTGTTGTTCATTTGACGCTGCCAACACCGTGTCCCGTCATCCCCTTCCAACACAGCCGGTTGATGATCAAATGGATATATATATATAATTCTGAAATACCACCCTTCCGTGACGACCCATTGCAGATTTCATTCATACATCATATTCATTCCCTTTGCCCCTGTACTTTTTTTTTCTTCCTTTTTTTTCTTTTTTCTTCTTCCCTTCTCCAATTTCTTTTTACCGACTGGTATCCACAACGTAACGGCCCACGATCTTGCCCTCCTGCATCAGCTGGTACACATTCTGCAGCTCGCTCAGCCCGACTGTTTTGAACGGCACCTGGACCGCGCCGCGCTGGAAAAAGTCGAGCGCCTCCTGCGTGTCCTGGCGGTTGCCCACGTAGCTGCCCTTGATGGTGATCATGCGGACGACGGTGTCAAAAACGGGCGCCTTGAGGAACGCCTTGGCCGGCAGGCCGATGCAGACGACGGCGCCGCGGCTGCGCACGTACTCGGTCGCCTGCTGGAACGGCTTCTCCTGGACCGCCAGCAGCAGCACGGCGTGCGGGCCGAGCCCGTCGGGCGTGGCCTTCTTGACGTCCTGCACCAGGTCGCCGCTGCTCATGTAGTCGACGTAGGCGGCCGCGCCCAGCCTCTCGCAGCTCTGGCCCTTTTCCTCGCCGCCGTCGATGCCGATGACGTGCAGGCCCATCGCGCGCGCGTACTGGATCGCCATGCTGCCCAGCCCGCCGCCCGCGCCCACGATGGCCACGTACTGGCCCGGGCGCGCGCCGGATTCCTTGAGGCCCTTGTAGACGGTGATGCCGGCGCAGAGGACGGGCGCGACGGCCTGGAGGTCTACGTCCTTGGGGATGCGGGCCACGTGGGCCGCCTTGGCGATGGCGTACTGCTGGAAGGATCCGTCGACGGTGTAGCCCGAGAGAAGGGCGTGCGGGCACAGCGGCTCGTCGGCCTGCATGCAGAAGCTGCAGGCCAGGCAGCTGCCGTTGAGCCACTTGATGCCCGCGTGGTCGCCGATCTCGATGTCGTTGGCCAGCTCGCCCTTGGCGACGACCACACCGGCGCCTTCGTGCCCGCCTACGAGCGGCAACTTGGTTTGGAGCGGCCAGTCGCCCATCATGGCGTGCAGATCGGTGTGGCAGACGCCTGAGTACTTGACGTTGATGAGGACCTCATCGGGGCCGGGCTTCTGGACGGGAATCTTCTTGTAGACGACCGCTGCGATGTTGTGTTAGGAATCCCCGGGGGGGGGGGCGGTTGTAAAGAGGGAGGTAACAATTCAGAGGCACATAGAGAGCTTACGTCCACCAGACTTTTCCACCACTTGAGCCCATTGCTCACTGGGAATCTCGGGGTTGGTCATTGTGAAATTAGGGTTGGTATGATGGATGTGACTGATCCTTGAGGAGAATAAGGATGAGAAAGTGATGATGATATCACCGATAAGGAAGGTTAATAGTTAATAAGGGAGCTACACAGTATGTGTGGTATCAGTTATCGCTTGTGGTTGGTTGGTATGTGGATCAGGGCAACGAAGCTGCCATCCATGCGCGGCCGCGGCACTTCTTTTATATCCATCCGATGCCCACGCCATCGTCACGGCGGTATTACGACAGGCTGCAGATGGGCGATGAGGATCGCGTTCGATCAGATAGCAGAAGCAGGGCAACACGAGACGGAGCGGGGAAGGTGACAGAATGCGTGGGCGCGCGATCTGCAGCAGGGCAGGGCCTGGGCCTGGACCTGGACCTGGTTGTGGTTGCAGCTCGCCAAAACCGTATGATCTGATCGAAGCTATCAGGAGCTCGGCGAGCACCCATTACTCTGGTTGCGATGTTTTCTGTTCTCCACCCATCCCGTCACAGCCTCACAACCTGCATTGTATCTTGAAGTGGAGTCCATTTCCGGCACTGGCTACAGGAACAGACCGCAGCCATTGTTTCCCCTGGATCCGTCTTACTGCCAGTCGTAGTCGTGAGCTTGGAAGCTTGAGGTGTAATTGACTGGCCATGAAATTTGACGCATCTTGCCGTGCCTGTGCCCATGAAGGGACTGAGTCTGACCATTGGCGTTCCCGCAATTATCTCGAGATAGCAAGACCTCAAAGATTCGGTGATGCCGGTAGGTGGCCTGATTTTGGGGGTTGTCGGAAGCAGCCCCCGGCGGGCATCGCCGGGGAAGCGGAACCAAGCGATGACGCTACCGCGGTGCATGGCACCCTGCTGAGCCCCACTACCTTACCTTGCCTACCGTCCTTGGGAATCCAGCGCCACGGGCCCCTGTGCGCCACCAAAACGGCCCGTTCTGAATTATTAGGCTCGTTCCTCAAGAGGAGCACAGCGGGAGATCAACAACGTGATTATGCACATACTGTACATACAGTATCGTGTTTTTATCACGAATCTCGATGCTCGGGCCGGTGTAACAGTACACCAAGACGACCGAAAACAGCGATAAGTCAGTCCTGCGCTCGCCAGGAACGGCGAGAGTCTAGACCGCCCGCCTCTGACAAAGGTTGGGTACTGTACTGTAGTGTACATACCTACCTACAGGGCTTCCCCGCAGGTATATCCGCTGCTCCGGATCGTCTCAACGGCTGGAGCCGCTGAACTACTTCCATACTCTTCTACCACTACTACACGATGTGCCACTTACGATATATCCGCTTGAGCGAAGGAGCAATGCAGCTCCATCTCGAGAACCGAGGTCATGTATAACCCCCGCTGCGTTAAAGTCTGTGCGTGGTCATGGAAGACGCGGGGTCAAATTGTAGTCAAGCCGGTCCTAATCTTATAAACGCACGAAACAGCCCACATTCGGAACCCAGCAGGTCAGAAAAGGCGATCCTGAGCTGCGGTTGGAGGACGCCGTCCACTGGCCATGACCCCGAGCCAAGCTACCCCGCAGACGACCGGATATACGGAGCCTCGCCGGCTTGGCAGCGGAACAGCCTTCGGGCGCAGCCCGTCATCCGTTTCACCGGGGGGTCGTAGAGAGAACGACACCCGGCCCTCATCACACACCAACACAAACACGACAAATACTCCAACCAAAGTGTTTGTTCCCTATCTGTTTTTCTTTTTGGCGCCGTCCCCGCGGAAACCGTGCCGCCCTTCTCCTAGTGAATCATCGCTCGCTGTCTACCATGAAAAACACCGACCCCTCTAAGAACCACCGGGGCCTCCTAGCAGTGCAAATCTCCGCACGATACCGGGTCCATATTCTTGGTACTATCGAGCCCCGTTAGTCAACAAATATATGGCTCGAGCACACCGGAAAGGGAAAACATACCTCCGCCTTGGTGTGGCAGTACGATCGGAACTCGGGCGTCTGGCCAAGCAAGCTGCCACCAAACCACGGGCCGTGCCGCTGCCTCTTGTGCGTAATCACCTGCACCTCCAGCCCTCCGCTCTTGGCGCCGCCGCTGCGCACCTCGCTCTGGCGGATCCTGGCGTCCACCAGCTGCTTGATGTCGCGCTGTAACCTGCGGCCAAAATCCTTGTAAAGGGTGCTGCCGCCCGAGAGGACAATGTTCTTGTATAGGCCACGGCGCACGTCGATGGGGGACGACTGGATGACGCCGTCGACAACCACGGGGAGCGGCGTCAAGAAGTCGGACGAGTAAATCTCCGGGTTGAAGAAGATCTCGGGCGCGAGGAAGCGCTCGTAACCGACGTCGACGCTCACCTGGCGGCCGCCCGGCTGCGCGACGACGTGCTTCATGAACCGGCTGCGGTCACGGTCGTACTTGCTGAACTCGTTGACGATGTCCGGGCACACGTAGCAGTACTCCTCCTTGATCTCCTGCGCTGTCTTGAGCGACGAGTCCGGTTCGCCGCGGTCTCGGAGGAGCGACTGGACAAAGTAGGTAATGTCGCGACCGGCGATCGGGATCGACTTGATCGACGAGCCGATAACGTAACCCTCGGCGACCGGGATGACGTGCGTGACACCATCACCCGAGTCGATGACCGTGCCTGTCAGGGACCTGTCTGTAACCTTTGACGATGTCCACGAGGCCGCAAGGGCGAGCACCGCCTGAACTGCGATGTAAAGGCCAGCGCAGTTGAAAGACTCAAAAAAGATTTCGGCCGTGTTTTCTCGGTTCTCGGGGGGGTTCAGGGGCTGGAGTGTATTAGCGACGCGCAATGTAAATCCTAAGAGAGGCAACCCTAACCGGTTCTGTGAGAAGAAAGTAGTGATCTTCGGGCTCAACCCTGAGATACTTGAAGATGGAGTTGGACCAGAACCTCTCCATATGATCCTACCAGCGCACATTAGCTCCGTCCAGTGGCCCACTGTTCCCGGTTCAACCAACCCAGTTCTCGATCTGGCCGTGCCGGATCGGATAATGTAGCCCATAGCCTGACACCGTCAGCCCCCGCTCTCTCCTTCGGTGGAATCCAACCTACCGGGCCCAGACGAAGCCGAGATTGCCTCGTCGCCAATGAAGAAGTCGAGATCCTCGGTCCCCCGCTTCATCGATAGATGACCTGTTGGGCCGGCCCCGCCGGTAAGAAAGGATGGCTTGTTCGCGACGGCGGGGCGGCCGGAACCGGAACCGCCACCAGCCGCGGGTCCCTTGGTCGCAATCGCTGTCGGAAAGACGAACGAGGGAGAGTCGTTGCCGGCGAAACCTGTGGGAATAACGGGTCAGCGGCGCAATGCAAAAAGCCGAACGGACCTGGAAGTCGGGAGACAAACCTAGCTTGGAGAACCCCGTGCCGCTGCGAGGGAGTGGTCAGTAATGGTGGACTCGAAGCCGGCGCAGTCCCCCCTTTGAGGGACCTCAAGGAGAGCGGGGCTGGGGAATCTCGGCGCTGCACCTACTTGTCCATGACAACGGCGGGGGTTTGGTTGGCCATTGCTGCGGGTGTGTTGCTGCTTTGCGCAGCTCCTGCTCCTGGTTCTGCGCAGCAAGTACAGCAGGCGATGCTCAAGGGCGAGGTTGTAGTGTTGGGTGTCCAGGCAGGCAATGAAGTGTTGAGGTCCAAGATTACGTCTCACGGAGCTCCCACAGTGTGGGTGGAATCCACGCTGCGGCGGTGCGCCAAGAAGCGGATGCCCCGCCAGCTACGGCTACGGCGGTCGGAAACCACGGCTGCGCAAAGTACTTGGACAAGGAGCGGGACCGGCAGCTCGGACCCTGTTCAACGATACAGAGCTAACACCGTGCTGAGCACATCGGAGAGTTGCAGACCCAACCAGCATACGAGTCGCGGTCGAGACTCAAACTTGGCCAACAATGATGGCAACAAGTAATAGCCGAATTTCCTGATCAGAGATTCGGGGGCAATTACCTTGAACTGTATGCACCTACCTTACCTTACCTTACCTTACCTTACTTGCCTTCTATCACTGCCGGCTCTTCACCGGCAAGAACGACCCCTTAGCGTTCACGATCGCGTTCGACTCGAATCGATGATAGGAACTGCTCCAGTTGCTCTTTCCCCTTGCGATACCGATAATCGGTTTTTAAAAGGCTGGATTTTGATTTGCAAAGCATCTTATCTAAAAACGGCTAGGGTTCTGTTCTGTTGCGATTTGGCCTTCCAGCAACGCTCCCGTCCTCAGACACACCCTGCGCCAAACCTTCTCCCTTCCTTCTTCCTTCCTGTCCTCGGTTTGCTCAAACCACCACAGTTGGGTATTGACCCATTGCCTATGGGAAGCACACTGAGCACTTTGGTGGAGATTATAGTCACATTGTTTGTTTTATCTCTCAAGACCTACATCTTCTGCCGGAGTTGTCTGTCGCCCTATTTTCCTTCAAGATCGCACTCCTCACCAGCCCTACCATTTCTGCCCGCGATCTCGCTACTTGCGGACACCCCTCTGGAGACAACGACAACACACGGCCAGTTGCAGTGGGAATAATCAAGACAGCCATCGGGTGCCTGTCAACAAACTCACCATAAACTGCATCATCGGTTTTCGTTGCTCCAACAACCTAATCTCCTTCATTCACTTGTTGCTCACTGAGGTCTGAGGTCTTTAGCACCGATCAGATCACTTCAAGCTCGAAGGCTTTTGAGACCACCACGGTTCAGCCCGCATTCTGCCAAAGAAAGCGAGTTCGTGCATAGAAGACAATGTCAAGTGACTCAAAACTCCTTGCTATTCCCCACGAAGGGATTGGCGCAGTTGATGGGCTATGGAAACGGGGGTCTAAGAGGCCAGTTGCGTCCATATTCATACACGCTGGGGCAGGCTACCACAGCGTGGTGAACGAGAGAGTGCATCTTCAGGCCTGCACCGAGTAAGTTCTCAGGTTTCCCTTTGACGCCCGACAAATCTGACGTTGTCCGGCCAGTGCTGCTCGCATCGGCATGAGCTTTCTCAAAGCAGGTGCGACTGCTGTCCAGGCCGTCGAGGCGGCCATCAGGTGTCTCGAAGATAAGGAGATTACGAATGCTGGTTTTGGAAGCAATCTGAATATTGATGGTGTAGTGGAGTGTGATGCCACCGTTGTCGACCATCTCGGAAGAAGCGGCGCCTGTGGTGCCGTTGCAGGTGTGTGGAGATAGCATCATTCTCATTCATCCCAAAAGAAAAAAGAGAACTCTAAGCTAATTTTCATCTTAGGAGTCAAAAACCCAATCTCTCTGGCAAAGAAGATTCTCGACACCAGCAGCCAGCCTTTATCGCTCCGCAGGGTCCCGCCCAACATTCTTGTAGGCCCAGGAGCCAAAGATTTTGCAGAGAGACACGCACTCATGACGGTTCGGAACGAGTTTCTTGTCTCGAGAAATGCAAAGGATCGCTATCTCCGCTGGAGCGAAGATCTGAGGAGGGCCGATGCCAGAGAGAAGGCCCGTACAAGGTACGCCGGTAATCGCTGGACTAGCCAGAGGGCACCATCACCAACTGCCTACGACAAAGCCGCGAATCCTGCCAACAATGACCAGCTGCGGGACCATACTAGTGCTATTCTCACCGGTACTTGGAATGAGGGTCAGTCCGATTCCCCGGACCCAGGTCGTTCCCCTCGAAGCGGAAATAGGCCCTCCACGCCCGCGGCCGCCCCGGCGTCGCCTCACCTTGCCCCTGTTGAAGCGCAGAAGGGGACGCCGGATCTACCGAAGACTCCTAGCCACAGCTCGCTCGAAGCCCCGAACGCCGCTTTTCAGCCATGTGGGAGCCCACCTGTGCGGATAGAGTCGGTAGGGTGCGCGGGCCTGAAAGCCGGGTCGCCGTACATCGCGCCGATGGGCCCTCCGTCTCCGTCACCCAATGATGGATCAGCAAGCTGCGTTGATTATGAGGCGGATATGGCAGGCGGCTTTGGTCACTATGAGATTTCTGGGCGTGACGCCTCGATTGATAAAGATGATGCTGGAGCTTCCGGACGGGATCCCGACACAGTCCAGCGTCTCCCCCATCCAGACGTAACTACAGACATGGTGACGGATACGGTTGGGGCAATTGCAATTGACTTGCAGGGAAACATTGCCGCAGGGTCCTCATCCGGAGGAATCGGGATGAAGCACAAGGGCCGCATCGGACCCGCCGCTTTGGTGGGTGTTGGCACGGCTGTTATACCCGAGGACCCTGATGACGACCTGGCCACGTCAGTTGCTGCGGTTACCAGCGGCACCGGCGAACATATGGCTACCTGCTCGGCCTCGGGAAAATGTGCCGAACGCTTGTTTAAAGGTACCCGCCGCGGGCCCGGTGGGCGAGACATCCCAGAGGAAGACGAGCATGCCATCTTGGAATCCTTCATCGCCGATGACTTCATGAATCATCCTGGGGTCAGAAACCAGCCGTCGGCGGGGGCTATCGGAGTCATGGCTGTCAAGAAGGATCGTAGTGGAGTCTACTTTTACTTTGCCCACAACACGGACTCCTTCGCGCTCGCTTCCATGTCGTCGGCCGAGCGCGAGCCGCTCTGTGTCGTGTCGCGGCTCGGCAAGACGGGGCATGTCGCTCAAGGGGGGCGGAAGGTTCGGTTGTGCTAAGGGTGCCGTTTCTCTGATGTTATAAACGGGAGACCGCCGTGGCCGTTTTTTGCCACCAGGAACATGTGGAGTCTTGCAGGCACTCGAGACGGAAAGTGTGGCATCATTTCTGAGAGGCTGTGAATACCTCAACGCGCTGCATGTTGCCACGCGTTGCTTCATCAAAGGTAGCTGTAGAGATTACTAATAGAAGACATTGCTTTATTCCTTGCCATGCTTGCCATGCCTCGCAGAGCAGTATTCACAAGCTTAATGCAGAATTGTAGAGTCACCGTTTCGGGTTGTTGTCAACCCATTTCCTCTCACAGCCGTACCAAGCATCCACGAACAAAAGTTTTGAATGATTCTTATAGAACCGAATAATATGGAACCTTGGAAATACAACCTTAGCCATCCTCTCCCCTAAACGCCGTGCCTACCCGTACTATTTTATGATGCCCTTTCTCCCCTGAAGACGCCATGGTCTACAAGCCCGCAAAACAAAGTGTGAAGCAAGCCTTGAAACGCTTCCAATAGATCTATCTCGGCGGTCCAACCACTCCTCATGACCTTCCATTCCCGTCCCCATGCTTACAGCATCATTTCTTTTCAAATCTCCCCATTAACGCCGGCCTTTCTCTTCTCCCTCCTCCCCGCATTCGGCGAGCCACCGACCCCACCAGCACGCCCGCCCGCGTTGGAGGCACCACCCCCGGCCGCCACGATCGGTCGCTTCCCGTAGTTGCCCAGCGCCAGCGCCGTCCCGCACGTCAGACACTCCCCTCCCTCGGGCACCTCGCAAAAGATGCTCAGGCAGATGGAGCAGACAAACCCCGTGTCGACCACATTGCGATGGCAGAAGCAGGCCGCGCGGAAGTCGACGGCGTCGGCGCTGGGCGTGACGAGCAGCTCGGCGACGCTGGCGCCGAGGCCGAGTTTGCCCGTCTTGTGTCTGGCCCCTCCGGCGCCGCCCTGGCCCGCGGCCGAGACGGCGCTCTTGGACTTGGCGGGGCCCTTGCCCGGGTCGCCGCCGCCAGCAGGGGCGGACGGGGCAGAGCCGCTGCCGAAGCCGAGCATGAGGTACTGCAGCAGGCCGCGCGGCTCGGCGGCCCGGACGAAGGTGCCGCGCGTGATGAAGCTCGCCTGCTCGAGGAAGGTGGCGCTGCCGCGCAGGGAGAGCGTGTCGATGGCGATGCGGGCGTGCGCCGCCGCGAAGACGGCGTTCATGGTGGGGATGTATTGCGCCGGCGAGCTGTCGCTCACCGAGAGGATTAGGATGCGCGCGTGCAGGCCGGCGAGGCCGCCGCTCGTGGATGTGCTCGCCACCGGGGTCGGGCCGACGGTGCTGCCTGCTGTCATGCCAGTCGCGGTGGTGGTCGCCGCGTGGGCGGCGGTGGAGGAGGCGGTGAAGGAGAGGGCGGTTTTGTTGATGTGGGCGAGGGCGAGGGTGAGGGCGCCCGAGATTTGGGTCGTTGTCGACGCGAGGTCGGAGGCGGTGGTGTCGTCGACGAGAGCGCGGAGGGAGGTGAGGAGGGAGCTCTCGATTTGGGCGAACTGGGGGTACTTGTTTGCTGAGGAGGATGCGTGGTTCGGGGCGGCATTACCGCCGCCGTTCCTGGCATCTTTCATGTCGACATCTTGTGAGCGCGCCTGCTTAGGCGGCGTTGGGTAGAGCCAGACGGCTCGGTTGGTATGGGCGGCCAGAAGGGCAACTTGGTTGGAGTTACTAAAGGCCAGGTGGGCATTGACAAAGATCAAAATGTTCGCTATCGCTTTGGAAATGGGGAGCACGTCGGTGAGGGCGGCCCATGCACGCGGATTGGTGTCGATGATGATGGTGCAGAGCGATGGTATGTCGTCGGTATTGTACACCTCATAGTGCTCCGAAGCGTCGACCGCATCCTGGACGCTCATATTGGGCCGGGCTCTCGGAGCGGGTTTGATGTCCGTGGCGGCACCCTGAGCTCTGTGGCGTGCTCAATGCAATGGCGGCGTATTATTGCATTTGTGTCGCGGTGAATCCCGCTGCGTTGCGTGGAGTCGGGTCCTTCGATTTTCCTGCTCTGCGTTCCTCGATGCAGTCGTGGCAGCTTTTGGCGCGAGATAGCGAGGCACCCGCTCATCACGAATCGGAGCCCGAGTCGCTGCTGCCGATTCGCGCCGTTCGTAGATGTGGCGTAATCGAACACGCGGCGGTTGGGGTCTTTGTCGCGTTTATCCCAACTCCGGAGCCCAGGAAGTCGGGAAATCAGTCGTCGTTCATCCACTACGGATATGCAAGGCTCACCGAGCAGGCTACCAATGAGGTGTGAGTTGAGTCCAGGCTGGGATGGCCCCACCACACCACATACCACATGCGGCCGGGGCCAATTCACATGCTTAGTTCGCGCTATGCTGTTTCGAGACACAGCCGTGGGGCGTGGGGGTCAGAGACGGCGGGGCATCAACTATCAGAAGCTCAGAACGGAGGGGCAGGGCCTCAAAGCTTCATCTCCATCCCCAACAGCACACTGGTGTGCAGGTCTCCCGCTATCAAGCGCACCCTGAGTGAGGTAAGGCATTCGTCATTAAATGCACTCGAAATGCACTTAGAACTCGTCGTCAAACGCTTCCGGGAACTTCCATCAAACGTCATCTGCAAGCATGCCACTTCTGCATCGCATCTGCATTACAGCCTACGCAATCGCTCTTCCCACAGATCTCCCCAAGTCCCTCTGCTGACCTGACAGTTTATTTAATCTCCCTCTTTTCCTTCTCTCCCTCTTTCTCTCCCTCTCTCTCTCTCTACTGAACTCATCTCATCCGCTCAGTCATTCAATTCATAAAAAGGCTTTTCCAGGCTATTCTCTGGCCTCGCTTCTCTCAGCACCTACCTCCCTCCAACGACGACACTCACTCCCTCTCACCCACCAAACACACCACCATGACTTCTCTGCCGGACAAAATGGCTGCGGCCGCTCAGCTTGCCGAGAGACGGATACAGGACCAGACCCTTCTCATCTTTGCCCGGCTCATGGAAGGCGGCAGGGAGGACGAGGACACCGTCAAGGACATTGACGCTCTGACAAGACTTCTCCACGAGGACCTCGAGATCCCCCCCAGGATTGGCGTACCGGCTGTTACCGCAGTCATGGATCCAGACTGCGTCGACACTTTGCTCTGCTACTTGGACATGAGGCAGCCCGAGGGCGTGCGCGGCCGTGCTACGCTCTGCGTTTCCGCCTACCTCAACGTCGCCAAAAAGGCAGGCACCAAGATGCTCTCGGAATTCTTCCACACCAGAATGACGCGCGCCACTTATGACGATTACATCGTGGTCTTCTGCGTCGCCACCGTCATCTTCCCCATGGTCCCGGACTTCGCCGCATACTTGTTTCTCCAGGAGAGTTTCCTCACCAGCCTCGGGCCCCTGATGAGGCGCAAGTGGAAGAGCAGAAAGGTCGAGACGGCATGTTTGGAGATGCTCAGCGCGGCATGCATGCACGATGTGTGCCGGCAGGCTACCAAGATGTATTGCATGGACTGGCTGGAGGAAATTGCCCACCAAGACACCGAAGAAGCCGTGAGCGCCATGCGTTCCGTCGACACGGATGTCGATGTTCCAGAGGGGACCGTCTCTATGAGAAGTCACTGCAAACAAGTGCAGACGCTCGCCGCCTTGATCTTGATCAAGCTCTGGGTTAGGCCAATCATTGCCCACGGTCGGGAGACCAAGCGCAGACAAGCACACAACTAACCTCGGCTTGAAGGCTGCTCCTCCAAGTCAATCCCAGAAGAACCCTACCCCTGAACCAAGAATCACACCGGCAACAAGTAACATCGAGAATCTTTTCCAAATCTTTATCAAATTGCTCGCAGATCATCCCGAACATATTCAATCTGCTGTCGAAGGGCTGGCATACGCAACCATCCAGTCCAAGGTCAAGGAGGCGCTGGCTCACGACAGTGAATCCTTGACCCGTCTTGTCCAGGCTTTGGGGTCAGCCCCCCCAAGGTCACCACTCACATACGGCGCACTTAGTATATTCCTTCATCTCACCGCATATCAGCCCGTTGAAACCGAAGAACAGAAGAGGCTAAAGCAGCTCAAAGCGTACGCAAGTGCGGCCGGAAAGCTCCAAGTAGACCCCCTAAACGACGACACGCACGTGGCAGAGCGATGCAAGCGTGTCTTCGAAGCCGGCATTACACCTGTTCTGGTCTCACATTGCAAAACCGGTTCCATTGCGTCCCTGACTCGCATTATTTCCATCATTCACTCTCTATCAACAACACCCGCCCTCCGGGGGCAACTCGCACAGCAGGGCGCCGTCCGCCTCCTCATCGCCGCGTGGATGGCTCTCCCCGAGAAAGACGACGCAGCTCGCCGCAAAGCAGCCCAGGCATTGGCACGCATTCTGATTTCAACCAACCCAGCTCTCGTCTTTCGCCAAACCCATCAAAGCGCTGCAATTCGCCCCCTAGCATCCATCATCAAACTTGACCCCACCGCCGAAGTCCGCGATCTTTTACCGACTTTTGAATCCCTCCTCGCCTTGACCAACCTCGCCTCAACTGACAACGACACCCGGCGAGGCATCGTCCGCGCTGCATGGGACGACATCGAGGAGCAACTCTTTAGCAGCAACACCCGCATCTCGACCGCCGCCGTCGAGCTGGTCTGCAACATTGTCCAGAGCCCGGAGGAAACCATGGCCCTGTTCGGCGACGGCACCCCAAAGGCACAGAACCGCATCAAATTCATCCTAGCCCTAGCGGACGCCGAAGAGGAAAAAACGCGCAGTGCGGCCGGGGGCGCCCTGGCAAGCCTGACAAACTACGACGTGGTGGTGCGCGGCATTCTGGCTCAACCTCGCGGCGCACAGATTATTCTCGGCATGTGCCGGGATGACAGCGAGGGATTGAGGCACAGGGGCGCTGTCATTGTACACAACATGATCTCTCACGAAGGGGATGTCGGCAAGCTGGCACGGGAGAACTTGACTGCTACTGGTGGTGTCGAGGCTCTGACCGAGTGTGCGAAAAAGAGCCGGTCGGCCGAGGTGGTGCAGGCTGTTGTGCAGGCTTTGGAGGCGTTACTCGGGGGGGAATAACCAGTCACTCATTTGGTGCTTTTTATTTTCCTATGTTTTTCCTTTGGTCTGGATGTTCTTTTCCTATGTCTCTTGTGTCTGGATTTTCCTATGTCTTAGAGGAGGAGGAGGAGGAGGAGGAGGAGGAGGAGGAGGAGGAGGAGGAGGAGGAGGAGGAGGAGGAAAACCCACGCGCAACAATCAAGTTCTGGGGGGGGGCCCCCGCAAAATCACACAACCCCCTCTCCCAACTCCACTCGGCAACCGGAGACGGTCATACTTGGTTGCTGGGGAAGGTTACACTTGGCTGTCGGAGACGGGTTCACTCGGCAGTCGGAGAAGATTACACCTTTGGATGCCAGAGACAGCTTTACCTGGCTGCCGGAGAAGGTTATACCTGGCAACTGGAGAACGGTTACACCTGGTTGGCTAACCACCTATCTCTATCTCTTGCCCCATGAGGGGCAAAAAGAAAAAAAAGAAAAAAGAGAAGAAAAGATAAAACCCCCCCCCCAAAAAAAAACCAAAGAAAAAAAACCCCCCAAGGTGTCGTTTTCACAGGAATGTTTAGTTAGGGTTAGACTGGGAAAGTTACACTCATTCCAAGGCAAAAGCGTTACAAATCCACACTAACTCGATGACATTGAGAACACAAGTCGCGCAATTTGTGAAGTATGCATGATATCTAACAGCTAACTTAAACAGCTCCAAAACCTACACGATGGGATATGATATGGCCCAAATCATCCGAATGCACCACCGTTCACCTACCTCCCCATGCGATCACCTCCCTTTACACCCTGGGTACCTCGGCCCTCATTCTAAATATCCGTACTCGTCTCGTCCCTCCCCAAGAAGATCTTACACACCCTCCTACTGACCGCCTGCCCCACGGTCCGCTCGCCCACCTCGCCCTCCTTGTTGATACTCTTCCGCACCTTCTCCAACCTCAGAGGGCCGCCTTCCTCCAAGCCCTTCACCAGCTTCGGGACGCTCCCAAACTCGGCCGCGATGCCGTAGGCAATGGGCGCCGTGACGCGTCCAATCTCCTGCAGCATGCGCACGTACGTGTCGCGGGCGCCGTCGCCCGTCCGGACCTGGCCCGTCTCCATGCAGAAGGCCGCGTCGTTGGCCGCGTCGCGCTGCCGCCGGTAGGGGACCGTGCTGATGTGCTGGGTGAAGACGGCAATCCAGCGGGCCGTCTCGAGCGGAACGGTGGTGTGGTGGATCAGCACGCCGTGGAGGACTTGGAGTCGGAGGAGGGCGTCTTCGATGGTTTCTTCGTTGATGTAGGTTTGGGGGTTGGCTTTGCGTTTGCGTTGAGGGGCCTGGGAGCTGGGTGGTGGTTGCTGTTGGTCGTCGATTGGCTCGAGGCCGTTGCGCACGGTGGAGACGAATTGCCGGTTGCGGACGTTGCGGTTCTTGCGTAGCCAGATGGCCAGACCTTCGATCAGGTAGATGATGGTCTCCTTGACGAAGTGGCGCTTCATGCGTAGAACGTGGGATTCAAGGCTAGCATGTTCCTCGCCGAGGACTAGATCGACAAAATGGGCTGCCGGTATGATCACCATAGCGTAGTTCTCGTCGTCAACCCGCGCGGGGATGGGCTCCCAGTGACCTCGCTCATCGTTGTATCGAGAGCGAACCTTGCGGCGCCATTTGACTACGTTCTCGACAGGGCTTGGCCAGGAGGTAGAGGCGACGTCTAGATCGTGGAGAAGGGCCTCTGCTTGTAGCTTGACATTCTCGTCGAGAGTGGCGGGGAGGTTGACAACCATCTCCGGAGTTGACACCTTTTTGTCCGTTCGAATCTTGTTCACTTCGGCCAGAGCAGCAGCCCTCGTTCTTTCTTGCGCCTTCTCTTGCTTGGCACGCTCCTTTTCTAGCCTCTTGCGTTCTTTTTCCGCTTCTCTTGCAGCGGTCTTGTCTTCCCTCTCCCTTGCCTGCTCTAGAGCACTCTTCTTGGGCTCGGCCGAGTTTGGTTTTGTCCCTGCCGGCCTCGGTTTCCTCGCTTGCTTAATGGTGGGTGGCATTGTAGGCAATTTTGGCAATTTTGGCAGTGATGCAAACCGGTGTTTTGATGCGGCGAGGTGAGTTATGTCCGGAAATTCGTCGTCAGAGCCCGGCTGCGGTATGCGGTCATTGTCGGAATCGTCCAGCGTAATCACTTCGGACCGAGTTTTTCTAAATGAGCGAGGTGGCTTTGCTGGCTCACCCTCAGGTATGGCCGGAAGGGGCGCGGAACTCGATATGGGGTCCCATGCTGCTGCGGCCTGGGCCGGGTTTGCTGGACGGCAGATTCTCCCCGGGGAGCTCGAAGCAAATGGGTCTATATCATCCATAAAGGACGGCTTGTCGCTGGCTTTTGCGGGCTTAGGTTCCTCTTGGCCGGGGGGAGAGCTGGCGAAGGGGCGTGGCGGCAACCTCGTAGGCTGGGTGTCTATCCTCGACAGTGGATTTTCTATTGTCCGCGGGGAAGAACTGGCAAAGGGGTCATCGACTAGCCAATTCTTCCGAGAACGGGGCAACTCGGCGGCCTGGTTCACACGCCCGGGGCCGGACGGCTGAAACGGCGCTGTTCGACAGCAGGCGACAGAAGTGGGGACTGGCAATCCGCTATCCGGGCTGCTGACGGCTACGCCATAAGAGTCCAATCGGCGGCGCTTCGGGGCCGGTTTGGTGATAGATATAGTCACCGGTCGAGAGACATGCCCGGAGGGATTGAGCTCGTCGTCGGAGATGGACCAAACATCGTGTGCAGTAGGCTGGACGCTTGATTGGTGGTTTGGTCTTGATGCCCCCGTGTTAATTTTTCGCGAAGCAGCGAGCGCAGGCGTGAGAGACGGGAAATCGTCAGAACTTAATCCTTGTGTCCCTCGTTGTGGTCGTGGAGGGGGCGACCCCGGCTCAGAACTTGAGAGCAGCGAGATCACTTCTACGGGCATCGCGTATCAGGCCCTGGACAGCACTCGGTATTGTGTTGATGATAGGACCTTTGTCAGGACGACAGTGGAGTCTTTGCAATGTTGTGTGTGCGTCGACCCAGGCGCCATTGATATCTTGCACACAATCTCGGCATACAGTAGATGCACTGCCGCGGCAACCACCCCTCCACAACTGAGAGACGCGACAGAAGGCGCGAAACAAACACTGTCTCACGTGACTCTTCCGTAGCGTGTGTAGTACAGTGTGTAGTACAGTGTATATACACAAAGTGCACAGATCCAAGTCCTCTTCGCCAACGTCTGCTTTGCCGTGTCTCGGCAACTCCGCACGTGGGGCCTCACGGCATCCTCTCCCGCTCTCAGACCCGGTTCGTTCAGAAGACGACTTGACTCAGGCTTCGGTCACCTCTTCCGCGCGGCGTATCATCAAGGATGTCTTGGTTCTGAGCTAGCGTGCGCACGGCCGAGGGATTCCCGCCCAGTTGCAACGCCACTGATCTCCTTTTGGAAGTTCAGAGATCGAGTCCGACTGCTTCGGGCCAGCGGCGTTGGCGAAGCGCTTCTTGTGGAAAAGGAGGGGCATCTCTGAGCCCTCGATTTTCGCCGTGCAAGCCAGCCATGCAGGAGTCGGTAGGGACGGGCCTGTGCCGCGCTGGTTCTCGAATGCCCCTCGCGGAATGATCCGAACGCCGAGCCCTGCCCGTTGACAGTGTTGTACTGTATGTATCCGCAGTGTATGAGGCCGTCGCATGAAGGTCAGGGCGTGCAGCTCTGTCATGCAGCAAGGTTGCTTCAAGAACTGTCGTCGGCCTATCACGCTCCAGAGCTCCAGAGGGCTCCCAACGGTGGTCGGGCAGGGCGGGTTACATGGTTCGGAGACACGCGGTCTAAGCTGGGTGCCGATCCCTCTGTTCCTGCTCACATCCCTCGGGATCATCGCCAGCGTGCATGGCATGGGTTTGTCGAGTCGTGCGAGTCTAACATTACTGTGGGATTGTGGTAGGATGCACGGGCAAGGTTCGACTCGGCTACGGCACTGTTTGGTTTGCTGCATGTGACTCGTGACACCCCATGAGACCTTGGTGATGGTCAGGTATGTATGTACATACATACAGTACGCATCCGCGGCCGCTACCGTACCGCTCATGGTGGGAGGACCCGAGACCTTCGAACCTACCTACCTAATGTACTTCGCAGACCGGATATCTGGGTTTCGCCTATCCGAACTGTGAGACTGTGGGTGTGGAGAATTCCGGAACTCCACGTGCTTGTTGAAGGGAACAGCTGTTCGAAGATGGGGAGTGCTCCGTCTGAAGGTGTGTGCGCACTGGCCGCTAGTCTCCGTTGGGCGCCCCATCCCATCGCTTCGACGAACCGAACCCCCGGACTGCAATCCCATGCATGGAGGGCCCCTCCACTGCGAAGAAAGGCGTTTGCGCTCAGCGCAACGAGACCGTGGGCAAATCCTCCTTTTTACCGTCCATTTCTTTTGTTCTTGATTATTTCTCTTGTTTCTCCGCATTGCGGTCGAGCACTTCCCTGTTCGTCAAAAAGTACGGAAGCTCGTTGGGTTTGTGATTGCCCCCCCGTCTCTGCCACTCAAATAAATAAATAAATAAAAAAGCCTGGAATCCTTATTGGCGTAGCTGGGCGGCTGCCCTGACAAACCAGAATTTGAGCCAACGAAGGCAGCGCTGGACCTGCATGGCCGGGGGGACCCATTCTTGAGGGTTAGTTATAGTCTCGATAACTTTATCGCCAGCCAGGCCCAGGGACCCCAAATCGGCACACCTTAGCGCAGCGCAGCTTCAGGGGACGCGTTTGTAATTTGCGCCACCCCTGGCCTGCGCAATCAAATAAACAAGGGGGGACCTCCCCAAACGGCACCCAAACCGTGAAGCATCTTCCCCAAAAAATACCCGCAGTCGAGACAGGAGAATCCGCCATCTCGGGGGGAGCATATGACGCCCCGGTGCGCCGCCGAAGCATAAACCGTCTTGCGGGGCCATTGCCTTGTTGAATTCTGCCTTTTGCAGTCCTAAACAGACCCAGGCAGCGGTTCGTCCCGTCGGTCGCGGCTGTCCCACGATTATTAGCCTCGTGCAGCGCCCATCATTCGGCGGAAAAATAGCGACACTGGCCAGTCCCATAGCGCCGGCTCAAATCGACCCATCGCGAACCCCTTTATCAACGAAAAGGTCCACCGCGCCCGCTCGCAGCCGCCGACATGGCGAGCTCACCACCAGCTTCGCCCGGCACACTGCCTGCGCGGCCACTGAGCGCCATGGTTCGCCCGGCGCCGAGGAGCAACAGCCGGATGAGCATGCAGAGCAGGACTGGCGGAGGAAGCAGGGCATCGGATGAAGACACGAAAACTGCCGTCAAAGTCGGTGAGTACACGCATACAGCAACAACCGCGTCGCCCCATGGACATTGGCATCGACCGCAGTCTCTGCGTGTCACTACTGCTCGGACAGCTGCATTCTAACCGTTTACTTTTTTTTTTCTTGTTTCTTGTAGCCGTTCGCATTCGCCCACCCTTGCAGCCGACCGACCCCGGCTACGAGCTTATACCTCAGCGCTTCCAGCGGTCTATGGTCCAAGTGCAGTCGCCGACGAGTCTCGCCATCGATTCGCCCCAGGGACGCAAGCTTTTCGTTTTTGACAGGGTATTCGCGCCCGAAGTCGACCAGTCGGGGATATGGGACTACCTCGAGGAGTGCATCAACGCCTTCACCCAAGGATACAATGTCTCCCTTCTCGCCTACGGCCAGTCCGGCGCCGGCAAGTCGTACACGATGGGAACGTCGGGGCCTGCCGAGCAGGATGACCCAGATGCCATGGGTAAGTGGGCCAGTACCCGCTTGGGCAGGGGGTCAGCGTTTGCGCAATCTGCTGACCGTTAGCTGCTAGGCGTTATTCCGCGTGCTGCGACCGCCCTGTTTGAGCGTCTGGACGGGCCCAAGGGGAACCCTAACCGGAACTCCATGTCCCAACTTCGCACGCCCTCGCGGTACTCGGTGCAGCCTGCCGGTTTTTCAAAAGCGGAGAAGAACTGGACTCTGCGCGCCTCGTACGTGGAGATCTATAACGAACAGCTGAGAGACCTTTTATCACCAGACAATGTCCCGCCACACGAGCGCGGCACCGTTACCATCCGCGAGGACACCAAGGGCAACATCCTCCTCACCGGCCTGCGCCAGGTCGAAGTCAACTCGGCCGAGGACTTGATGAACGTCTTGAACCAAGGCTCCACGCTTCGGCAGACGGACGCGACGGCGATAAACGCCAGATCGTCGCGCTCCCATGCCGTCTTTAGTCTGAATCTCGTCCAGAAAAAGAGCAAACTGCAGACAGCACAAGGTGCCGAGAAGCGGCTCTCAATGCCATTAGAAGCAATGACGGGGGCCGCCGATACCCTTGTGACAACCGACAGCAAAATGCACTTTGTCGATTTAGCCGGCAGCGAGCGTCTCAAGAACACGGGTGCCCAAGGCGAGCGGGCCAGGGAAGGCATCTCGATCAACGGCGGCCTTGCCGCGCTCGGCAAGGTCATCTCCCAGCTGTCGTCTCGGCAGGCCGGAGCGCACGTGTCGTATCGAGACTCCAAACTCACCAGGCTGCTCCAGGACTCGCTGGGGGGGAACGCAATCACATACATGATTGCGTGCGTGACGCCGGCCGAATTCCATCTTAGCGAGACGTTGAATACGGTACAGTATGCGCAGAGGGCCCGAGCGATCCAGAGCAAGCCGCGGATCCAGCAGATCGAGGAGGGCGACAAACAGGCCATAATCGATCGTCTGAAGGCCGAGGTGGCATTCCTGCGGGAACAAATCCGAAGTGCAGAACGGGGCGGGGGCGAGCGCCGGACCCTGGCCCCTGGCGAGAGGTCCGAGCGGCAGAACGAGCGGGAAGTCGAGCTCCAGAACCGCCTGTTGGATTCGGAGGAAAATTACAAGGCCCTGGGCCAGCGCCATGCAAAGCTGATTGCCGAGATGGCAAAGGCCAGGGACAATGAGATCGCCGAAAACCAACACCACGAGGACAACGCCGGCGACAGCGCCACCGAGCGGCTGAACCGATCCAACAGCTTCGCACAGGCTGTCGAACAGGTCGTCCTCGAGTACGAAAAGACGATTCAGTCGCTGGAGCATTCTCTCGCCAGTACAAGGGCCACCCTTGCCATCACCGAGGGGTCGTTGCTGGAAAAAGAGACCAAGTGCGCCTACACGGAAACCATCAACAACCAGCTCCAGTCGAGGTTGCAAAAGCTGATGGACCGCGAGGCCAGCACGGAAAACTACCTGCACGACCTGGAGACCAAACTGGACGGCCACACGTCGGGCGAGGAAAAGAACGCCACCATTATCATGGAGCTGCGCAAGGAGATCACCCGTGTGCGCGAAAACGAAGCAACGTGCGAGGACTACATCTCGACACTCGAAGAGCGCCTGGCCGAAGCCGACCAGGATGCCGAGTTGATGCAGCGCGAAATCGACAGGTTAGAGCAGGTCGTGGAGCGGCAGCGCAGCCTCGGAAAGCTGGACTCGCTCTTGTACGAGCTCGACAACATCCAACAGGATGCACCAGCCCCCGAGGCCGAGATTGGGCTGAGCAACGGCGCCGGCCATCGGCGCACAGCCAGCCGGAGCATTGCCGAGCACTCGCGCAGCCAGAGTCACGTCAGCCGACACAGCCAGTTGGAGGAGACTATCCCTGAGAGCGGAGAGGAGGACATCCCCGAAGAGACCGAGGAGCCGGCCGAGGAGCAGGAGGCCACCGCGGAGGCGACGACGCCCAAGCCTTCTGCCGCTCACCTGACAGCCAATCGAGAGGCCGAGTATTCCGCCAGTCCAGCACAATCCAAATTCATGGCCGACAAGCTTGACACCGTGACCCAGGAGCTCTTTGGCCTCCGGGTCGAACATGAGACGACGCTTAATGAGTTCGACCTCCTCCAGGCCAAGTATGAGGAGGCTCTCCGGGCGCTGGCAGAGTTGCAAGACGTCGTGGATGAGTCGCGGCATCCCCAACGGCCGCGGGACTCGATGCTCTCCGTGGCGTCGCCGCTCCACACCAGGCCACACTCCTTCTTGTCCGATGCAAGGACCAACGACACGAAAGACGGCGCGCACCTCTCCTTGAAGTCACTGTCATCCGAGTTGTCATCCGCCATGGACTCTCCAGCAACTACCATGGAAACCTCTGATGCCGAGACAGCGGTGCCTAAGACCGAGGAGCACGTATCTTCACCGACCGGGTCTGCTAACTCCGAGGTACTAGCCTCGGAGGTTGAGAGACTAAAATCGCTTGCTGCCGAGAGGGAGTACGCAGAGAAAGAACTTGCCGAGCGATACGCCCAGCTGGAGGAACAACACCAACACACTCTCGATATGGTCGAAGAACTCAAAACAGAAGTTGCCAAGGCCCAGGCTGCTAACAGCGAGAGCTCATCGCCCAAGGGCAACGCTCCAGTGATCCGCCGCAAGTCCAGCCAGAACGTCATGATCATTGACCGCGCTCATCGGTCGTTTGCGTCACTGCGGAACATCGCGGCCGAGAACTTCGAGGACCAACCTGACGTGATGCAGAACTTTGAACTCAACCTGAACGCCGCCATGCATGAACTCCATTCTCGGTCTGAGCGGATCCAGGAGCTCGAGGCAGATGTCGCGACGGCCAAGAAGGAGATGGAGACCAAGATGACCATCATCTCTGGGCTGACTCGCGAACGGTCTAGCTTAAAGGCAACCTCTCCAATGGATATGGCCATGGTCTCCAGGCTCCGGGAACAGCTCGAACAGAGCGAGATGCGGATCCGGGAAATGCAACAGGCTCACACCGCCCGAGAGAAGGAACTGGAAGAGCAATTGGCTGAGCTTCAAGAGTCCTTGAAGCAGGCTACATCTGCGGCAGAAAAGGCCACGGAATCTGCCAAGGCGGCTGTCGAGCTCCAGGAGTCTATGAAGCAAGCCGCCCTTGCAGCGGAAGAATCTACTGCAGGTGCCGAGGTGGCCGCTGAGTTGCAAGAATCCCTGAAGCAGGCCACCATTGCAGCAGAAGAGGCTGCGGCATCTGCCAAGGCCGCTTCAGAGGAGTCGACCTCTCAGATCGAGCTACGGGAGAAGAAGATCTCAGAGCTCGAATCGGAACTCGCCAGCTGGGAAGAGAGGCACAGCACGGCACTACAAAGCATGCACGACGCTGAAGAGCAGATGAAGAAGACGATCGAGGAACTCGAGGCCCAAGTGGCCTCGGTCTCGGAACAACTTGCCGAGACTGAGCGGAAGAAGCCGGAGGAGGAGGAGGCGCTCAAAGAGGCCGAGAGCAAGCAGAAGAAGCTTGTTGACTTCTTGAGGAGCGAGATCGACGAGTACAAGGGAATTATCAACGGCAACCAATCCAAGGTCACTGAGGTCGAGCAACATCTCATGGCAACTAAGAAGCTACTCGAGATGGCCGCCCATGACCGCGACCAGGCCACAAGCGAGCTCGAGACGCAGAAGAACCTCGTCATCGAGCTAGAGGCCCAGATTGCCGATCACGAGCAGGCGGTCAAGGCGCATCAGGAGAGCTTGGACGAGCTGCAATCGAAGCACGCCAAGGATGTCGAAGAAATAATGTTTTCTTCGAGGCAAGACTTGGATTCGCAGCTGGCGGCTCTTAAATCTGAGCATGCAGACCGCATCAGCCAGCTCGAGGGCGATCTGACCGAAGCACGCGAAGACCTCATGAAGGTTGCCACGCAGGTTGCCTTTGCCCTTGGCCTGGACGTCAGCGTCGAGAAGATCTCGGAGCGCATCGACGAGCTTGTCTCGGATCAGAAGGCTCTGGCTCAAGAGCAGGAGAAGCGGGCGGAGCTCGAGAGCCACGTGCTGGAGCTGTCCAACATCAACGACGCCGTCATGCGCGACCTCGAGACCGTCCGGGCGAGCTTGAACGAGGTTCTCGAGGCGGAAAGCGCCAAGGCAAAGAGCCCGTACCCCGTGAAGGAACAAGTCGCCCTGGTCAAGAAGAAGGTGGTGGACCTCGAGTCTAAGAACAAGAAGAACTCCCGGCTTGTCGAGGAACTCGAGGACCAGCTGCAGAGCAACTACGACCAAGTACAGATGGCGAGCAACCGGCTGTCCACTCTCCAGATGGAGCGGCACGCTCAGCTGGAGGAGGTCAACGCCGCGAAGCTCAAGTTGCAGTCTGAGCTGGATTCCATCCGGGAGGAATACACCGCTCTTCAGGTATGTTTGACAGCAATCCCATCCCAGCCCGCTGCCATCTCCGCCGCTAACCCCTTCCAGGCCAGGTACGACGGTCTCATGTCCAGCGACGGCATCCACTCCGTCGAGAGCCCGCAACGGTCCAACTCGCTCACCGGCCAAGTCCGCAAGAGCAACTCGGTCGCCTCCCTCCCCTCCCCACCACCTGCCATCCCTCTCCCCCCTCTTCCCAACGGCACCTCCGGCTCTGGCACCGTCTCCCCGACCCCGCGCCCACCGAGCAAAGACATTGGCGGCAGCAGCGTCTCGGGCATCTCCCAGATCCAGGAAGACCAAGAAGCCCGCATCCGCCTCATCGAGAAACACCTCAAGGCCGAGAAGCAGCTCACGGCCACGCTCGAAGAGGCGCTCACGGACCTAGAGCGCCAGCAGAACGCGATCCGCTCCGACTGCGACGCGTGGCGCCGCCGGGCCACGGAGCTCGAGACGGAGCTCAAGGAGCTCAAGGACAAGCCGCAGCAGGACAACCGGTGGAGTCTGCAGCAGGTCGAGGAAGAGCGGCGGAAGAGACGGGACGCCGAGATCGCGAGGGCGCATCTGGAGGAGCGCATGAATACGCTTGCGACGAAGAAAAAGAAGAAGGGGAGCTTGAACTGCTTTTAGGAGGGCAGCGGTGGCGCGTTCAAGTACTGGTGGGTTGCGGTGGTGGTGGTGGTGGTGGTGATGGTTGGGATGGTTTTGGGCGGGTTGGTCTGGGAAAGGGAGGCGGGGTGGGTTCTTTTTTCACCATCGGGATGAGATAAGATGAGGAAGGATGGATGGATGGATGGGAGATGGATGAAAGATGAGGATGAAGATGGGTGGATGCCTGCCATGGAGGGAATGAGTTGTTGGATGGGCGGCATCTTCTTTTCTTTTGTTCTTGTTTTTTTTTTCTTCTAAAAAAATTCCCTTCGGCCCCCTTTTTTCTTCTTCTGCTGCTGCTGCGTTAGCGAGGAGCGTGTTTTGTTTTCTGGTTGATGATGTGTTTTGTTTGTCAAGTTCTATTATTTTTCTTCTTCTTGATTCCCCCTGATGTTTTTGATTTCTCCCCCCTTCACAACCCAATTGTCTATTTTGATGTCTCGTCGTTTGGTGTTGTGTTGATGGCAGCGGAAGCCTAAGTTTTATATATCCCCCCCCCCTGCACACACTCACGCTTATTACTAGTAATGTCCTCTCCCTCGGGTTGTGTATGTTGGTCATGTCGTCACTGTATGTATGCACGTATCCGACTCTAGCTACTTAACTCATGATGGATGTGGTTGGTTGTTGTTGAACGCTCTAGACTGTCCGGCTATGTTTTGTCCGTGATGTGTATGGCAGTCTCCCATGGACGTGTTCAACTCTATGTACATACATACCATCCGTCACCCCGATGAGAATTGGTAAGATATGACATGTAGCTGCTCGGACCTCGTTGTCTACGAGGCTAAGGGGGGCAGCGGACAGATGGATGTCCAGATCGGTCTACGGAGGGGGTGGGGGGCAAAATCGTTCTTTCAAGGAACCGGGTTCACCAACTGGCGTGTGAAAGGCTGCGGACAAAAGTTTGAATCCTTTCCTGTGAGAAAAGTACCTCGTTCCACGGAACCGGACCGGTACTACCTGGACACGTGCTGTTGTATCTTCGCCACCATCGGGAGTTCTTAGTGTCATCACAACCTATCTATCCAGCCCTATAGGACATGCGCCGCCGAAGGGCCAGGAAATGTCATGGGAGACAAGTTTTGAAGTTCGGGTCAGCGGCGGTAGTCCGCAAATCCCCGGTGGTCTATGTACAGTACAGTATCTGTAGATGATGGCCGATAGGCCTCGTACCCTGCATTTTGGGTCACCTGGGCACGCGAGAATGGAGATTGTTAGACATCTAGCCCCGAGCTAACCGGAGGATGACGCAGGGATAAAGGTGCATTCGGTCTTGCGGGACGGAGATCGCTTCTTTCGGCGGACGTGGCCCCGGATTGGATCATCATCCATCCACCTTGGACTTTGGGGAAAAGGGGGGGAAGGCTGCCCCAGAAACCAAAAAACCAACAGCCCGTTAAAACCCTTGTTTGCACTACTTTACATGTAGGTACCTTCCTTGCTGGAGACAAGCTCTGGGGACGACGGCGTCTTCCGTGGCCCTCTCCCCCCCTTCACCCCGATATAGCCCGACTGTTGCAGAGACTTGAGACTGAGTTGCCTGGATCGGTTTAATTGTCGGTGGTGCTGGGCACAGACAAAAGCCACCGGTGCACGCGCGCTGTTGTGCAGCTTGCTAAAAGCAGTGGCCGGCATGGTTGTGTTACGGGTAAAACGGCAGCTGGGGGTTTCTCGTGGTGTTGGTGAGAAACGCTAAACATCGGCTCCAATAGGAGTGCCGCAGTTTTAATCTTGTTGGTGAGGTGGAGGATCGGTGCGGGGCAGCCGTGAAGCCGCCAATCCCTTCCGAGCCCTTCTCAACGCCGAGCCTGGGCAGCATCACTCCCCAGACGCCGCCTTCGTCACTTCCAAGCCCGCCAAACCGGCAGTGGCAGCGGCCAAGACGAGATCGCACAGGGCGAAGGGAGGCTTAGCAATGCTTGGTTGCGGGAGAGAAGCTCGGCGGCGAAGGCATGGAAGCCTGTTCGATGCAGAGACTGGGCGCTTGTTTTGCCCATCCGAGGTATCGGTACCTTATGTATGGACATACATACTGTACCGTTTGGAGAAGGTTGCCGCAGAAACCCCTCCAAGACCCTGGAAAACGAATGTCTGTGCAAGCTGGTTCTACGTTCCTGGTTTGGGCGCCATCTTCAGAAGCGTCTCGACCATCTTCCAAAACGCACTGTAACTGTCTTTGTGACACAGTAATATGCTACGGGCTTGCGAAGAGCCCGCTGGGTTGGTGTGGGAGCGTCAAAGTGGCTGCTGACTCGAGACCCTTGATGCCCTCCCCCCCTTCTCCCACCCCCACCCCTGCAGCGCGGGCATGTTGGGACTGCATGGGCGGGCGGGCATGGACATACATGGACTGGAATAACGTTTAAGTCGCCGGCAAGGCAGCTTATTAGCCAACCGGCCGAGCACTAATACTGGATAATGCTCCGCATACACAGCATGCGACACGAACTAATTAACGCTTTTGCGCGGAGACAAGAGCTTGATTTGACCGGGTTCCCATAGCTGGCCCCCCCCCGGTGTGTTTGCGATAATAATCCCGTTCCTTTTTGCCATAAGAGCCGCTGGAATATGTTGTCTTGGCTCTGCTGGATGTGATCCCTTGTCTTTGCGGACACTTTGGCTCGCGGTTTCCTCCCTCTCTCCTACGTACATCCCACTTGAGCTGATACCTTTTTTTATTTTTTTTTATTTTTTTGTTGAGTTGAGGTCACACCTTGATGCTTGGTATCCGAGGAAAAACATGAAAACCCGGGGGGAAGGAGGGCGCTAGTCCCCTCATCAATATTTGGTGTGTGGAAACCGCGTTGGCGAGGGGCCCCCTTCTTCCATCTCCAACCCACGGATGCAGTGTGCGGGAGCTCAAGGTGAGGAGTCGCTGGTTGCAACCTTCACCATGCACTGCAGCCTGGGATAACACCTTCCACGGTGCTTGTGGTACATGTACATGTACATGCGCGGTGCAACACTCGTCGCAAAAAACCCATCACCAGCCAGGATGGGGCATCTGTCCCGTGTCCGGGAGAGTCATCCAAAGTGCATTAGGTATGTACCTACCTAGGTAGGTATCTACAGTAGGTAGGATGGAAGGTATAGGTAACGTTATCCATGGACGTGTCTCAGGCTACGTGATACGTAATCTACGCTATCAATCACCCATGGCTGCGAAGAATTGCAGTTCAGCAACAGCACTCAGGAAACTCGAAATCACACAGCCCGTCGTTCCGAGGCTGTCCAACAGAGCTTATTCGCGCACATGAACGCATCCCGAGAAGCGCTGTGTCCATTCCGGCTACACGGGCCCAACAATGGCGACATTGGGGATGGAGGGGCTCGTCGGACGGAGGGAAACCCACCCGCACTTGCCCTCCCTGCCCCCCTGCCCCCCCACCGTCCCGACCGAAGCTTGCCTGGAACGTGGACCCAAGGTCAGGTACCGCTACCGGCACAATCGATGGGGAAAAATGTCCACAGGCTCAAACGTCCATGCGGGCTTGCCCATCCAAGCCAGGGCCCGTCTCTGTCGGTTCGATCGCCGTAGGTGGTAATACAAAAAGCGCGTCCTCCCCCCGTCGCTCCCTCGCTCCCTCCTCCTCGCCGGCTACTAGACCTGAACTCTCCCCCAACCTCTCTCCGCAACTTCTCTGCACCGGGATCTGTGCCATTTGTGCACTCACGTCGAACCCGCGCACGCCAACCCCCACGACGGTCCAGAAAAACCACTACCCCGCCAACCCCGCCATCCCCTTCGTCGCCGCCATCATCATGGCTGAAGAAGCTGCCAAGGCCCCCGTGGTGGCCGAGGCTCACGAAGTCGACACTTTCCGTAAGCTTGAACCACTCGGCGCATCCAGTTTGGCAGTGGGATTCCATACTCCATATGCGTCAGGCTGGCCCGCACACATGAGGTGTAGTGCTGACGCAACATTTTTTGTCGTTCAGATCCCCCACAGAAGATGCTCGCAAGTAGGTTCCAAGCATGCTCTGCCGTGCGCCAAGAATAGATCCAAATCCGATGCTCTGCGGGGCACCTGGACGAACGGAAGAAAGGCAGGCTAACCGGGATGCGACGAACAGAGCACCCGAGCAAGCCTCACTTGAGCGGTACGCAATACCCCTGACCCACTGGTCCTGGTCCGCCCTCCGCAACCGGCGGCGGGTAACCTTCCCGCTGCGTGACATCGTGCGCTAACGACGGACCAACCGCAGGTCTCGAGGAATATCAGCAGCTGTACAAGGAGTCCATCGCAGAGCCCACTCAGTTCTGGGGGAGGCTGGCCCGCGAGCTGCTGACCTGGCACAAGGACTTCCAGACCGTGCAGTCAGGGTCTCTTGCGGGGGGCGATGTTGCATGGTTCCTCGAGGGCGAGCTCAACGCCTCGTACAACTGCATCGATCGCCATGCCTTCAAGGACCCTGACCGCGTCGCCATCATCTACGAGGCCGACGAGCCCGCAGACGGCCGCTCCGTGACCTACGGCGAGCTCTTGCGCGAGGTCTCCAAGGTCGCCCACGTTCTCCGGGATATGGGTGTCCGCAAGGGTGACACGGTGGGCATCTACCTGCCCATGGTCCCCGAGGCGCTCGTTGCCCTCCTTGCCTGCGCCAGGATCGGTGCTGTCCACTCGGTCGTTTTTGCCGGCTTCTCGGCCGACTCGCTGCGCGACCGCGTCATCGACGCTCGGTCCAGGGTCGTCATCACGTCCGACGAAGGCAAGCGCGGCGGAAAGTTGATCGGCACAAAGAAGATTGTGGACGACGCCCTCAGGCAGTGCCCCGATGTCAAGCACGTGCTGGTCTTCAAGCGCACCGGCGCGGACATCCCCATGACGCCGGGCCGCGATTTCTGGTGGCACGAGGAGGTCGAGAAGTGGCCCGCGTACATCGCGCCAGAGCCCATGAGCGCCGAAGACCCCCTCTTCCTCCTGTACACCTCCGGCTCGACTGGCAAGCCTAAGGGCATGATGCACACCACTGGCGGTTACCTCCTCGGCGCGGCCGCCACGGCCAAGTACGTCTTCGACATCCACGACGGGGACCGCTTCTTCTGCGGTGGAGACGTCGGCTGGATTACGGGGCACACCTATGTCGTATACGCACCCCTGCTTCTCGGTGTGTCAACGGTCGTCTTTGAGGGCACGCCAGCCTACCCCAACTTTTCCCGCTACTGGGATATCATCGACCAGCACAAGGTCACGCAGTTCTATGTCGCCCCGACCGCTCTGCGGTTGCTCAAGCGCGCTGGAGACCACCACGTCCGCAATGAGATGAAGCATCTCAGAGTCCTCGGGTCTGTCGGCGAGCCCATCGCCGCCGAGGTCTGGAAGTGGTACTTTGAAGTCGTCGGCAAGGAGGAAGCTCAGATTATTGACGTAAGTTGCTTTTGTCTGACTGTCCGACCCGCTCGGCTCGCGGCTGACGCTGTGTGACAGACGTACTGGCAAACCGAGACGGGCTCCCACGTCATCACGCCTCTTGCCGGCGTGACACCGACGAAACCTGGCTCTGCGTCGCTTCCATTCTTTGGCATCGAGCCCTCCATCATCGACCCCGTTTCCGGCGAGGAGATCCACGGCAACGATGTCGAGGGTGTTCTGGCCTTCAAGCAGCCATGGCCCAGCATGGCCCGGACCGTCTGGGGCGCCCACAAGCGGTATATGGACACCTACCTCAATGTCTACAAGGGTTTCTACGTAAGTGATGTCGGATCACTCCGAGTTTGGGAAGCTACTCAAACTAAACCACCGTCTTAGTTCACCGGTGACGGCGCCGGCCGAGACCATGAGGGCTTCTACTGGATCCGCGGCCGTGTCGACGATGTCGTGAATGTCAGTGGCCACCGACTCTCGACGGCCGAGATCGAGGCTGCTCTGATTGAGCACGCCGCCGTTGCCGAGGCTGCCGTCGTTGGTGTAACGGACGAGCTCACCGGCCAAGCGGTCAACGCTTTCGTTGCCATCAAGGACGGCAACGAGGCGTCAGATGCGCTCCGGAAGGAGTTCATTCTTCAGGTCCGGCGTAGCATCGGGCCTTTTGCGGCCCCCAAGGCGGTGTACATCGTGCCCGATCTCCCCAAGACGCGCAGCGGTAAGATCATGAGGCGCATTCTCCGGAAGATCCTTGCGGGCGAGGAAGACCAGCTTGGCGACATCACCACGGTATGCTCAAAATACCTTATAAAACTCTCTCTTGCCCGAACCCCTGGCTGACATGTGTACGACTACCACCAGCTCTCGGACCCCACTGTCGTCGAGAAGATCATCACCACGGTACACGAAGCCAAGAAGAGGTAAAGGCTGGGCGTTTTTTTGCTGGTTGGGTTTGAGGGTGTACTATCAGGGTTATACCACCGTCTTGCTGTTATGCCTGGGTATGATTCACTGAGGGGTTTGGTTATTGGTTAAACAACATTCCCTGAGCCGGACCCCTCTGCTTTCGAATACCATTAGCGCTGGATATTTTTACTTAGGGTTATTTATGTCGCGTTCAAATTTATTGGATAGATGCCTACGAAGTGCATATGTACATACATACATACTACCTTGCGCGATCTCCCTTACTAGGTATGTATGTATGATCCTGCCCATTTCTCCACAGACATGGATGGGATTTGGTGGGAAGGATGCATCGAAACTTATTAATACTGCAGCATCAGAGCATTTCCGAAGGAGCCAGGCAGTGGAACCATTCGTTTGTGAAAGGAGTGGCGGTGCCCCTTCCGCGTCGTAAGCACGAACCGGCAGTGTTCCTCGGCGCCAACGGCTGCATTGTTGCCCCATCCTCCGGAGTCCGGGCAGATGCTGGGCGGGGTGTCAACAATGGAAAATGAAAAAAAGAGACGTCTTGGAGTGCCTGCCAACAACAGAACCTGCCTGCGGCTTTGGGATCAGCACTCCGTTCGTTCCCTACTCGTTCTTTGTCTCGGTGGGCTGCCGAGATGGACGCGTAATGCCTGCTGCGGCTCGCTGTGGGCGGCCCTTGGCATCGGGCGGATGATGTACTGTATTTTAGGTAGGCAGCGCGGGACGAGGTGAGTTTCTCATGCCGGGCGATCTCGCCTTTTGCTGTTTTTTTTTCTTCTTTTCCTTTGAAGGGTTTTTGGATGATTTTAAATCGCAATTACCTTTATTGACGGGGATTTTACTGAACGGTTGCTAGGTCAGCAGTGATGGGTCCTTCCCACATGTGCACCGATAAAGGAAGGACGGAAATAGTAATGACATTCATGGGTCGGATATGGAATCAAGTCGCAAGGCTTGTATATACGGGCTTTATACAGTGCGAGGTGTAACGAGCGGACGATCTGTGCTCACAGTCGCTGGAGTTGCTGCGGAAAGCCGAGGCAGCGGGTCAACATGTAAGGTACGCTGTTGGTTGCGATACTCTTGTCTGGAGGTATAGTACCTACCTACCTTGTGTTGTGCTGCGGAAACAATAGTAACCAGGTAGAATACCTATGGGCAAAGACCCCTACGAAATACGAGTAAGGAGTTCTCAAGTGTCCAATCGAGAAAGGTGCCGCCACAGCACGGCTTCAAATCGACGCTTGCCTATAATTACCGTCCCGAATCGTCTCCATGCTACGCTGCCTTGCCCGGGGCTGGGCTACCACGGCTACTTAGCGCCAGGCCCAGCCTTTTGAGGCACGCTTTTCCCGGACGGGCTGGGGCTAATTGCGAGGGTCGGGGTCGGTACCTCACAAAGACGCAGGGCTGGGCCGTTTGGAGTGCGCTTCTGAAACCGAGACAAGCGGACTTGGGACGGCTCGGCGGGTTGACGAGGCCTTGGCCTGGCCTGGGGTATGTATGTATTCTGTTTGCGGTGCCCCCGCAGCTGACTGACGCCTTACAGTAACTACCTACCTGACAGCGGGCCCCTGACCACTGCGTTACCAGAGCGGCCTCGCACGGTGGCCAGGGTGGTCTTGGCGTGCACCTCTCCCGGCCGTTGAACCTTCCTTGGCTGCTCGTCGGTCGAGTGAGAGACCGAACCGCCACACCCACCGAACTGGCAAAACACTGTGCACTGCCACCGTTCCCTCCCCATTTCTTCCTACTCTTTCCAAGGAAAACGACGCTGTGCTGTTGCCCCTCTACCCGACCGGTCCCTTTTTTGTTTCTTCTGCGACTCCGGCCCTGCAAGTCGATCATTCAGCGAAAGTTGCGAGTATTGTACAGTACCATAATAATAAGCGCGGATTCGAGGAAGAGCCTGGGGCCGCATCCCTTCTTTTTGACGATACTTGGATTCGACATCTCCAACCTCTTGTGTCCCAAGTTTCCAGCGAGGGATGAGAAGGACAGCGTGAGAGCCGTAGAATTATGATTTTCAGCACGGCCTTCGCGGCCATCTTTACAGCTGCCAGTCTGCTCGTGCAAGATGCGATAGGTACGTCCCTGCTCTTCCAGCAGCCAGCGGCGGCTACGTTGCTGGCCCAGGCTGTGCGTCGGCTGACATGAACTTATAGCGCACTCGGTAAAACGAAATCCCCTCTCATCCATAGGCCGGATCGAAAATGCAGTCATCCAAACGCCGTCGCACCGAGTACATGCGCATTCGTCCTTCGATGTCTCCTTCGTCCTCTCTACCACGCAACAAAAGGTCCGCCTGTCGTTGGAACCGAACCATGACCTCTTCAGCGGAGACGCGACGATACAGATTCTCGGCGCTGATGGCACGGTCCGCCGAGTTGTGCCTATCGATAGGCAAGGGCACAGGGTGTTCAGGGGCGAGAGCTTTGTTCAGGCCGACGACGGGTTGGAATGGAAGCATGTGGGCTGGACTCGGATCAACGTGCGCCGCGACGGCGGCAAGCCCATCTTCGACGGCGTTTTCACCATTGGCGGGAACCACCACCATATCCAGACGAAGACAAACTACCGTCAAACTTCGGTCAGCGGGGATCCGGACGCCGATGATGTCGAGGACGAGTACATGATCGTATGGCGGGATACCGACATCCAGCCCACGGCCCACGACGAATTGAAGCGTGACCTCGGCGGCGCTCCAACCTGTGGCTCAGACAGTCTCCACTACAACAAGCGCGAGAACAACATCGTGTATCGGAGCCTCGAAGAGGCGGTCCAGGACACATCCCCGTGGCAGATGAGCACAAGAGCTCTGTTCGGACGTCAGACTGATGCCACCGGTGGCAATGGGGCCGGCGTGAACTTGGCGAATTCGATCGGTTCAACCCAAGGCTGCCCGACCACAAGGAAGATCGCCCTGGTCGGAATCGCAACCGACTGCACCTACACTACCGCGCTCAAAACCGAAGAAGCAGTTACGTCAAACGTTGTCTCGCTGGTGAATGCGGCGTCGCAGCTATATGAGAGCACTTTCAACATCTCCCTGGCCATCCAAAACCTGACCATCAGCGAGGCCGCGTGTCCGAGCTCGCCTCCGCCGTCAGCGCCCTGGAACAGGCCCTGCAGCGAAAGCGTCAGCATCAAGAACCGGCTCAGTCTGTTCTCACAGTGGCGAGGGCAATGGAAGGACACCAATGCGTTTTGGACGCTTTTGTCGACCTGCAACGACGGCCCCGCGGTCGGGCTGGCATGGCTCGGCGCCGTCTGCCAGGAGGGATCATCGACACGGGACGGCGAGACGAGTGGCTCAGCGAACGTCGTCGTCCGGACTTCAACCGAATGGCTGGTGTTTGCTCACGAGACAGGCCATACCTTCGGCGCCGTTCACGACTGTGATCCTACAGGCTGCACCGACGGAAGTCTCGAGAAGCAGGATTGCTGCCCCCTAACCGCGACCACCTGCGACGCTAAAGCACAGTTCATCATGAACCCCTCGACGGGCAACGGCATCACCAAGTTTTCCCCTTGCACCATCGGCAACATTTGCAGTTTCCTCGACCGCAACTCGAAGCGCTTGGGTTGTTTGTCTAACAACAAGGGCGTGGCGACCTTCACAGGCAGCCAATGCGGCAACGGCATCGTCGAGAGCGGCGAGGACTGCGACTGCGGCGGAGATGCGGAGTGTGCCAACAACCCCTGTTGCGACGCCAAAACGTGCAAATACACCGCCGGTAGCGCCTGCGACCCGACCAACGAAGAATGCTGCACCCCGCAATGCAGCTTCATGAACAACGGCACCGTCTGCCGCGGGAGCACGGGATCCTGCGACCCGCAAGAAGTCTGCTCGGGAACCTCGGCCGGCTGCCCCGCCGATGCGAGCGCGCCCGACGGCCAATCCTGCGGCGACGGCGGCCTCACCTGCGCCTCGGGCCGCTGCACATCCCGCGACCAGCAATGCAAGACCTTCATGGGTGCCGATGCGACATCGTCGTGCTCGTCGTCGGGCTGCCAACTCTCCTGCCACTCGAGCAAGCTCGGCCCCAACCAGTGCTACGTCCTCAACCAGTACTTCCTGGACGGCACGCCCTGCGAGGGCGGCGGCAAGTGCTCAAACGGCAACTGCCAGGGCTCGTCGCTCTGGCAGCAGATCCTCGACTGGATCAACGACAACAAGCAGATCTCTATCCCCGTCTTCTGCGTCGCCGGCGGCCTGCTGCTCCTTGCCCTCATCAGCTGCTGCTGGAGCTGCTTCGCCCGCCGCAGCAGAAGGCGACGCACACCGAAGGCCTCGTCCCCGCGCGGAGGGTGGGGTGGCAACTCCTACTTTGGCGCTAGTGCTGTGCCGAGAGGTGGAGGAAGCACCCCCCCGATGCGGCCCGGCCCTGCGTATGCCCCATTACCGCCGCCGCCCCAGAGCAGCCGGGATGCCTACATGGGCGGGGCCCAAGGGGAGAGGTCGTACCAGCATCAGCATCAGCATCAGCATCAGCATCAGCAGCAGCAGCAGCAGCAGGACATGAGGTGGGAGCCGATGCGGACCAGGAGTTTCCGGTATGCGTGATGATACCCCGAAATGTGGTTGTTGTTGTCTGGCGTGCATGCATGCTTTCGTCATTATCTCGTGTGACTTTGGGTGGCATAGATGGATAAACATGTGGTTTTATGATTGGTATTGGATACAGCGCTTTGCATAGTCAGCCGGCGTTTTTGGGTGGCTCTTTTTTGGGGGGTTGTTGACTGGCGAGTATCATGTTGTTTTTATGTTCTACCCTTGTGTTTTCTGTCCCCTCTTATGCATTCTGTCTCAGTCTCACTACGGGTATATATCTAACACGATGAATGACCATATCTCTATTGGGTGTCTGCATCGTGTGGTTGGAGACTTTGCCCTTGATGCTTTTCTCAGCACGGTTTATCCAGCCTGGATGATAGATCAGCGCGCCAACCGGGGAACGAGGGTAGGACCTCGTTTAGGATTAGGAAAAGGGGTTCTTTTCCTTCGGAGTACATGTCAGTGCACGCTGCGTGTCAGCATCAGCTAGTGAAAATCAAGTATCCCACGTTTTCTTTGTGTAAATTGGTTGTTCGTCAACTGCGGGCGTCATAACAGGTTCTGGACCCTTGTCTCCCTCCCTCTACCAAGCCAGCCCTTTTCCAGCCAAAGCACTCATCTTCTAGGCCCCGAAATAAATAAACGCAAACCCTGTGCATTGTCACAAGCAAAGGCACCCTTTCCCCCCTGACCCCGCAGTATATCAACGCCCATCGTGCGTCTTCCTAAGGCTTCCTTGGGTCGCGTGCCCCCCCCCCCCCCCCCCTCTCTTTGCGACGGTATGTGCTATCTAAATTGGTTCGCTCCTGCCGGTGCCTGCCTCGTATTCACCGTCTTCCGCATAATTTTCTAGTGATGCCGTTACATGACCTCCCGATATCATAGACGCGATCGTGTTCCCGGGCGGTCCGCTGAGCCCAGTGTTTGGCAACAAGACTGGCCGGCCAAGAGTGATCAACCCAAGGCGCGTCTTAGAAGTGATGGTTGGTCGGGGGTTGAGGTATGGGTGACGTGGGAGAAAGCCGACCATCGCCTGTTATTTATTGCCTGCCAAAACTGTTTTATCGAAACTAGTTGCCGCCGGCTCGGGTGTCACGAGCTTTTCTTGGTGTGTCTGTGGAATGGTAATGGTCCCGACGAGAATGCGAGGGACCAGAGTATACGGCGGTGTGCTCTAGCCCTTCCTCGTCGAAGCCGCAGAGCAGCTTTGTGAAATGCAACCGCGCAGCGGGGATGCTCTAGATGCTGTTAGAGTGCCGGTCGGCCGGGCCTGGGAGACAGGATACCCACCTCCCCGATGGATTGGGCGTACATCATGAGCAGCTCGGGGTTGTCGAGGAAGGCGATGGCTTTCTGGCGGCGCTCAACGACCGAAAAGTCCTCCTTCTCGACACTGTCCGGTGACGAAACCGGGCATTAGTGAGACCCGGGAATTATAGCCAGGCGAATCTCTCTTACCGGCCATTCCCCAGCCGCAGCCCTGCCCTGGATGTTGATTCACGGTCACTGAGGTTGCCTTCGTCAGAGCCGTCGCCCGATTCGTATGGGTCTTTGCCGCGCGCCTGCCGATCTCTCATTTGGGGCGTGATACTGTCATCTATAGCTGACGATGGAGCTGCAGATGCGGAGCTCATGAAAGACTGGTTGAACTGGGACCTTCCGGCGAGCGTCGCAGGGCTCGTGAAGCCATACATGGAGGCCGAGCCGGCCCCCGAAGGCCCGCCGGGAGACATGGACATGGTGGGATATTTTTTTTTTTTGGTGGCTGGAATGTGTTATTATTTGGCCTCTTTGACTCGATGCTCTTCTGCTCCTTTCGTTTGGTACCTGGTCAGGTTGTTTGCTTGGTTGTTGAAAGCAAATTCAATGGCAGTTGCCAGATGCGAGGGGTGAATAACTGAGTGAATGCAATAAATAATGTTTGGAACTATTTAGCAAGGTGGGGCTGAGTGGCATGTTTTGGGATTGCACAAGCCATCATTGTTATCAATAGTGACATTATTACAGACGCACATAACTCCACCTCATGGTTCTGCTTTCTTCAGATGCGATTGGGTTTGGTTTGCCTCGATGCTTTCTTCGTTTGTCCTAGCTCTATAAACGAATAAGGCCACGGTTTTCACCTCCACAGCGTCCAGCAACAGCGGGCTTTGCGGATGAGTGAGACGTTGCGAACAAACACACAATGCTTTCTTTGTCTTCTTTGTTGGACTCTCCGGCTAGAGAGAGCTAGGGAACAACAGCAGGCACCTGGTTACCCCGCACTTTCCACTCAATTGGGTCGCACGCACAAGGGGGCCTGGCCGCATTGAACTGATTCCGAGGGATAGTCCCTCCACCTCCTAAACTCAAAAGTCAAAACAAACAAGAAGATCAGGCTTCGCTTCAACGAGAGAACTATACTCACTAACACGGCACCATCAGTAAAAGACCTCTAACTCTCCACAGCCAACGCCTTGACCCCAACCAGCTTCGCCTCCTTCCCCTTCCCCTCCGTCGTCACCACAAAATACTCAGCCCTCACCGGATCCCTGGCAACTTTATACACCCTCACATCATTCCCCATGCCCGCCTCCGTCACCGCGTCCACCACCTCACTATACTGCCCGTTGCTGTCCCAGTCGACCGGATCCAGTATCTCAACCTCGGCGTTCTTGGGGTCCCAATGTTGAATCAGTCCCGCGAACTCCTCTGCAGGCGCATCCCCGTTAGCCCACATTCACATTCACATCCACATCCACATCCGCATCCAAATCATCAACCAGGAAACGAAGGGGAGGAAGGAAGGAAGGAAGGAAGAAGAGGAAAACGACTCACCCTCGTCAGGCAGCCCCCGCCCCGCCTCGTCCCACCCAAGCGCCACCGCCTCGAACGGCTCGTCCGCATCACTGACATAGAACGCACCCTTGCACACCTTGACCAACGCCGCGGGCACTTCGACCCCGTCCTGCCTGACCCGAAACTCTTTCTTGTTCCCCTTTGACGTAGCGACACCCTTGGACGGGTCCTCGTTGGCCTTGTTCAAGAAGGCCGCGTAATCCTGGTCCGGGTCCGACGACGCCATGGTGGAGGAGGTAGCGGGAGTGTCTTTTTTTCCCGACGAGGTGGCCGTGTTGTTGGTGGTGGTAGTAGTAGTAGTAGTAGCAGTGGTAGTAGACGACGACCGTGCTGGGGGCGATCTGAATGCTATCGACGATGTAGGACAGACGACTCTTGGTGGTCCGGCTGATGCCCGCGGTACCGAGAGGGCGGGGAGAGACGGTTGCTCCGTCCGAAGGGTGCGATGTGAAAACTGGAACGAGATGCTACAAATGGCGCAAATATGCCCGCTCAGGGAGAGATATGGCGTCCTGGAGGGTGTCAGAAGCAAGAGTTGCTGCTTTTTAAGGAAAGATTGCGAAACGCGCCCACGGAAAGCTGCGGCCATGGTAAAAGCGTTCAAAGGTGCGGGCGTCCGAGTTGGGTGACGATGATGTAACCTCTGCTCTGCCAGGGATTTCGGCGGGGCTTCAAGCTCGCTGATTGGGCCACCCCACTCCGAGGAGTGAAAGGCCAGAGATCGAACGGTTTCACACAACTCGGCAAGACGCATCACAGAGCAGTAGAGTCAATGGCAATTGGTTCATTTTCCGATTCCTCTCATGCAGCCTTTACACTAAGCTCAAAATGCTAGGTAGAATTCCCGTATCCCCACCCAAAGAGCAACGAGAACCGTGACACCAATGCCATTGTAAAACGAGAAAAAGCAAAGAGAATCTGACTAGCTCTATGAGCTGGCAGCCAAATCCTTCTTGAGGGTACCCTGGACCTGCTTCTTCTCCGCCGGGGTCTGGAAAGCGCCGTGACCGAACTCGGATGAGGTGTCGATCCATTTGAGTTCCACCTTCTCCAGGGCCCTCCGCGAGGTGTGGATAAACATCGACTTGCGGAGAGTCATGACACGCTTCTTGACACCGGGAACAGAGCCCTTGACCATGACGAAGTCGTTGTTAACCTCGCCATAGCGGACGAAGCCACCCATGCTGTGCAAGGCGTCAGCGAAACTTGCCCACATCGAAATCTCAAGCGCAGGCAGGAACTTACGGAGTGATCTTCTTCTTGGTGACATCGACCTCAGTAGCGGCGTTGTCGTCGGCATCGCCCTTGCCGATGCGGTAAACCTTGTGGTTGACCGAGGTACGGTGATGGTAGCCCATCTGACCGGCACGGGCAACAGTCCACTGGACGTGGGACGGATGCCAGGCACCGATACAAGCGACCTTGCGGAGACCCTTGTGAGTCTTGCGCGGCAGCTTCTTGGTACCCCAACGAGCGGTAACACCGGAAAAGCCGTGACCCTTGGTGACGGCAATGACGTCGATCATCTCGTCCTTCTCGAAGATGGAGTCGATCGAGACGGGCTTCTCGAAGAGGCCGTGGCCGAACTCGACCTTGTCGGCAACAGAGCCGCCGTTGATCTGGATCTCCATAAGGTGCGCCTTCTTCTGCTTGAGCGGCGTCTTGCGGATCTGGGTATGGGCCAGGACGCGGACGACGGTGCAGTACTTCTTGATGCGCTCGAGCTCGCGGGTGATGGAGGCGCCGCTGTTCTCGGAGTGCTTCTTGGCGTACTTGGTGAAAGCCTTCTTCTTGCTCTTGTACCAGTTCTTGTAGAAGCGGCGCTTGACCTCATCGCTCAAGTGCTCAGCCCAGACCGTGGTCAGGGAGCGCAGGCCACGGGGAGTCTCGATATACTATGCGGTGTCAGACACTCGACCTCCTCTTCATCCTCGGCCGGACAGCAATGACTTACGCCAACCAGACCCACAACCATCATCTGTAAAAGATGTTAGCCATTGACACAAAAAGAGCCAAGCGGGCTGAGTTGCGCGTACAGGTGGGGTATCAATGATTGTCACAGCCTCCACGATCTCCTTCTTGTGAGCCTTCGCACCCGGACGGTCGAGGTCGCGGACGATCGTGGTCATGCCGGCCTTGTAGCCCATAGCGGCGGTCAGGTGAACCGACTTCTTAGGGTCGTCCTTGGGGAAGCTGTGATCACCCCAGAGATTAGCTTCAATCTCTGCGTAGGATTATAGACTGGGAGAAGAAAATCAGGAACACGCATTGAGGCTTTCACTTACGACTTGACCTTTCCTCTGTGGCGGGCAGCGCGCTTCCGCGGCAGGTATGCCAGGGAGCCATGGCGAGGGGCCTCGTACTCTGTGATCGGTTAGTATTAGAGGTAAGAGATAGAGTATCGCCGTTGCCCAGACCCCCAATGCTCGATCTCGGCCAGGCAAGCTTCAATAGCCAGCTAGATGGCGCGGTAATTCTCGCATTGAAGATCAGGTAATATGGCACGATTTCCGAGGTCTACTCACTCCGGTGAGACATGGTTGCTGATGTCCGCGGTTGGCGTGATGTTTGAATGGAAAATTCCCCCAGGGCCGACGAAGGGAAAAAAAGGTCTTGGAAATTTGGTGTTGATTTTTGTGGGAGACGGAGCTAGGCGCTCGGGCCAATTACAGCGGAGCCCTAAGCATGAATTGCGGCTGGAAGTGGGAATATAGACCTTGCAGCGAGGAATCTAGTCACGTGATAATATTGTTTATTCTAGGGTTAGGGGTGCTTGTCTTGACAGACAAACCAACCGACGACGACCGACTCCTCCCCACACCCCGAAGACCGGCCAGTTTGAAATGGGGCATTCTAATCTATGGCTCTCTTATGACAGATGGGAACAGAGCCACACCACCAAAAATGTCACGAAGAGGGCTACCGAGTAGGATAGAGATAAAAAGTTGTTCCACCTATCCGGGGGTTTCCTAAAAAAATCTACCACAGGCTACATGATTGCGGACAAGCATTTTCCCCGAATCCCGTGCCGTCAATGGATATTCCACCATCAACACATCCATAACCAGCCAAGTCCAAAGCCAAAAGGCAATGACTGGGCTACCGATCACTACCTGACAAAGACCCTAATCCATCACGTATCGCTTACCAAACGCATTGACAAAAGGAACATGGAGAAAACAGAAACCTGGTCAAGAATCAGGAGGCCACCATCGCCGGGAAGCCGAGCGCGTGAGCACGGACTGATATAAACATCGAAACGAGAAAGATATCAACCCGGTGAAAAGAAAACAAAATCCGGGGAGACAACCATGAATCATATCGTCAATGGAAACCAGCAACCGGCAGGAGATCAACTGCCCGTTGGTTTGATGCCCTGCGTGCTTGCTTGCCTTAGTTACCGTTCATGGTCGCGGTTGTGGGCGTGCCATTCTTGAGGTCGGCCGCCGGCGCCGAGCCCGGAGCCGAAGCGGAGCCCGGGATAATGCCCGCCTTCTTATCTTCCTCGCCACTGTCATCGTAATTCTCGTCCACGTCCATCGTACGGGCAGCTCTTTCAGGCTCGCTGACGATAGGAGGATGGGCAGCAGGAGGATGCTCCATCCGCCTCTCCTCAGGGCCCGACGGGTACTCTTTCTTAGCGGGTCCAGGCTGAGGGCCTGGGCCCTCGTGGATAAGACCCTGCATGGCGGACGGGCCTTGTTGCATCGGCGGCAAATGAGTCGCAGCCGCGTGTGACTGTGGGTGGTGAGCAGCGTCGGAAGGATGGTAGCCTTCGTTGCCATGGCGCTGCTCGTCAGCGCGGCGCATTTCCTCGGCTCGGCGCTGCTCCTCAGCCCGCCGCACATCTTCCATGCGCCGCTCATCGAAGCGCCTTGCTTCCGACGAATTACGGCGATATGGCTCGAGACGAGGAGGTGTCGAGGGACGACGATGGCGAATATCTTCCATGCGCGCCCGAGTTTCTTCGGTCGAAGGCTTTTTCGCATCTCGCTCATCTTCCCACTCGCGCATCCTCTTGGGGCCAACAGACGGCGGACGAGCATCATGCTCGCGATGCAGAGCCGCATCGGTAGGCATACCCGGCTGGGGGGGAAGAGGCACCCCAGGCTCCGGGCCGTGAGGGCCTGCCTGGTCGGGATGCGCCTGGTATGGGGGCTGGTGCTGCGGATATGCCGACTTGGGCGACGGCATACGGTTCTCATGCATGGGCGGCCTACCGTCATTTCGGGGGCTACCGGTACGGTACGGCATCAACGGGTTAGAGGGAACTCCGCTCGGACCAGGTGCCGAGCTAGGCTGGAGCACGGCAGCCGGGGTGTGGGCCCCATAGTTGGGGTTCCTCACACGGGGCTGCGATCCCTGTGGCGGTTGCTGGGATTGCTGCGGCGGCGGCGGCGGCGGAGGGGCTGCGTAATGAGCGGGAGGCGGTGGGGAGGGCACGCGTCTGTGCGGTTCGGGAGGTGGCCTGTTTACATCCTGATACGGTCTCATTTGATGCTCGTGTTGAGGGCTGGGCGGTCGTTGACCGGGGCCAGCCGGACCACGAAAGGGCTCGCGCTCGGCGGCGTACGGGTTCCGCGGCTGCGGGGGAGGGTTTATATCCGAAATTCTACCCGCCCACGAGTTCGGGCCAGAGCCTGGAGCACCGCCATTAAGCATCGGTTGCGGCGCCTGGGGAGGTGCTCCAGAGCCCGAACCGGCCCACTGCGGGCCGGGGGGGCCAACGGCGCCGGCGGCCTGGTACGCCTGAGGATGAACATCAGTCGGCATCGGCGCCTGTCCCGGCGGTGCGCCGTTAGCTTGTCCGTTGCGGAGCAGCTGCAGCCGGGTTTTGATGTGAGGGTTTGTAGGATCAAGCTCAGCGGCGCGTTGGTACGCGTCCAGGGCGTCGGCGATCTGGTTGTTGCACGATTCGTACTAACAATGCCAGTTTAGTGACACTTCGAGCAAGACATGGCACGACACAAAGGGCTCAACTTACCAGAGTGCCCAAATCATACCATACCTCCGATATCCACGGGTTGAGGCGGATGGCACGCGAGTACGCATCAAGCGCGTCACGGTACTGGTTGATTTGGTAGTAGAGCACGCCAATGGAGCACCAGAACGTGGGGTTCCGGCCATCGCGGTACACGGCTTGCTGATATGCCTCGTATGCCTTGGGATACTTCTGCATTTGCATGTAACAACGTCCGAGAAGATACCAACTTTGCGCATCCGAATTGTCTACCAAAATGTTAGCGGCCTGTGCTATAATCAGGAGATAGGATAGAGAGTGAAGTGACCCACCGGCTGCGACCGACTTCTCCAGATACTCAATTGCTCGCTCCTGGCTGTCGAAATGCTGGCTCTGAGTGTGATGAAGCCAACCGAGTTGTTGAAGAACCTTGGCGTGGTGCGGGTCGCGATCAAGAACTCGGTGGTATGCCACCTTCGCATTCTCGAACTATGCACTATCAGTATCATGGCTCGCCGAGTCGCCACTTATACGTACGTCTTTTTGCTGCTCATGGACATGGCCAATCTGAAACCAAATATCCTCTTCTGTGAGCGGCGTCGGCGGCGAGTTCACGATGTACTTGAAACACTGCGAAGGCGCCAGTCAGCACTGTGGAATCAATGGGCCGTATCCCGCAACGCACCTCGAGCGATTCGTTATACTTCTGCTGCTGTTTGTAAATAATGCCGAGTCGGAAGTATATCTCATGAGCCTTGTCGAAGTCCGGCTGCATTTTCATGACATGCGCAAACGCGTCCTCGGCATGGTCCAACGAGCCATATCGGTCGTAGAGAATTCCAATACCGTACCAAAGCCGGGGTTCCTGATATTTACCTGCGTGAGTATGATAGCTAGCGGATGGAATTAGGGTGACGACGAACCTTTGGGTTCGGAAGGTGGATCAAGGCCGCCTGATATGCATTGTACGCTTGCTGCAAATCATCCATCATGAGATAACAATGTCCTGGCTCGTCTGTCAGCGGATGGTCGTTGAATCAATAGATAATTGGGACACGCACCGAGGCAGCCCCACGCCTCGCCGTTCCTTTCCTCCAGTTTCAGAATGGCATTCAAATACTCGGCGGCCTTAGGAAAATCCTCGCGGGTTCGTAGAACTGAGCTCATAGCGTTCATGGCGGGGATTGAGTTGGGGTTTGTTCGAAGCGCGCGCTCGTACGAAGCCATCGCATCATCCAAATTGCCCATCTGCTCGGCCAGGCTGCCTTCATTGAGTGTCAGTCATGTTCATCGTGGGCGCCGTCGGGGATCGCATTACCTAGCGAGATCCAGACCGTCTCAGTCTGCTGCAGCAGTGTCTGGCGCGACGATGAAAAGGACGGCTGAGGGACCGGAGCACGCGCTGGGCCCGGCGGTCCGTGATGCATCTGCATCTGCATCGGGGGCGAAGGATGATGGTTTGCCATGATTGCCGACATCGGTTCTGTTGTGGTGGGCGCTCTAAGCGACCGGAGTAATCGATGCGCGCGGGCGCAACCGACACCAGCGTTCAGATAAAATTCGAACTCAGACCTGAGCGGGTCGATGAAGGGATGCACTGAAGTGCACGTTGTCGATGGGCGCCTCTTTCCGTGGGAGTTGGTATCGATTCAACTCCAGCCGGACTTTCTCACAATCGGCCACCAACGATTTGAGGAACAAACTAAGGCGAAGAGGTTCCAAGGGGGCCAAAGAAGACGGAAATACCAAGAACAGTGTTGGATTATGTCCGGTTGGTGTTTTGGTCAAGTGTCGGCCGCGATGTCAACTAGAGGCCGACACGGACAGCAGGAGAGAGTGTTGCAGCATGGAAGTTCGGGAGAAATCTCGGAATGGGGAGGAGTCGGGCTGGGGAGAAACCATTTCGACCAGCTGTCTGAGCGCCGCGTAGAACACCTTACCCACAAGTGACAGGGATTTGGCAATTATCTTCCCGTTCATGTCTCGCAGAGCAGCCAAGAAAAGGAGCAGGTTGCAAGCAGGTTGCGCTACTTGCAATTTTCAGGGTTGCCGGAATGCGCGCTAAAGTAACACACGCTTATCCGTAAGCGGCATGCCGGAAGCCGCACCTTGTCCGATCCCACAAGTGCTGTCGCCGCTGAAGCTGCGCAAAGCAATCCACTTAGATGAAGACTGTAGATACCAGCTAGATATATAGACAGCCGGCCGACACACTTAGGATGTTGTCATACATAGACTCGCGTAATTTACATGGGAGAAAACCGAAGATCTTGGGTGCAGGCGACTTGTGCAGGCCACAGGTCATTTGCGGGAATGATGCAGCGCACCTTAGTCAAAACCTGGTACCTACCTGGTAGGCACACCCTGTTCCCCCAATTGCCCGAGGGCCAGGGTACCTTCTTGCGGTACCGCTACAAAATGGTACTTACCCACCTCCCCACCACCAGCCTCTTCCAGGGGAGCGTGTTTCCGGAGCAAGCGGCTACGCCATTTCGTTTTAGTGTTTGTGGCGATGGCAAGGTTCCACAGCCTGGTCCATCCCATGCATCGTGCCAAGAACGATAGGGATCCACATGCGCTCCGTCACCAACGCATGCAGGCCTCTTGGATGCGGTGTGGAGGGGCCAGGTGCTTTTTTTGCACTTCGGAAAAGAACCGCGCCGAGTGAGAACGGATCCCTACGAAGTACTGCGTAGTTGATTTTAAATGTAGATGTCAAAGCACGTGGCAGGGCAACTGATGATGGAGCAAGTTGATATCAGTCATGTTCATTCGTCTCTTAAGTAAACTACATGATTTGGGCGCGCTTTGGAGCCGGCATATCTACATTAGATGGTACCTTTTCCAAACAAGCCCACACGGCTTCCAGAGTGTGCTCTCTCGCTAGTAGACATCTCGACGCCACGAATCAGCATAAAAGGGTTTACATGTTACACTGATGCAAAGTCATGCTGACATGTATACTGGGGAGCACAGGTACGAAACATGTGTATTCCTGTCCACAGTAATAACAGCTTTGAGCCTCCATTTTTACGTCTCCCCCCAACTTCGATGAGCCGTACCAGCCAAGCGGCCCGGCTAGATCATCCGGCGTTTCAATCCAGGAGAGCGATCAAAGTCTCTGCAACTCGCGCATCTAATATCCTTTCCCGTATGGTTACTGTAACGCCTGCGGCAACATCCTCTTTTTGACTCTCACGGCGCATACTCTGCCTGTGTGACGGACCAGGTTGGATCTCGGCCACAGGCAATGCTCACCAACGCCAAGCGGTATCAACACCCGGCAGCAATCTATATCCGTATATTAATCTGTTTGGCTTCGTTGTCCCGCAACGTCTGATATATTGGGCGAACGATTCTGCATATATGACGAACACACCATTTCCACCCCGGCTTATAAGCGACCTTGAGGGTTGTATTGTGCGTCGTTAGAGCCGAAACCTAGCGAACTAGGCCGGCGCCACCACAAGCCGCCAGAAGAATGAGAGATCGGTGGGGGGGGAGGGATAAAGCGGGGGGAGGATGGGAAAACACGGAGAGCCTGTGCAGCGGCGACGACTTCTCAACCACCATTCGTCGGTGTGCGCCAGGCGCAATCGCACAGCGTGGGAACCTGAATCTACGGGTCGTCGTCGCCGTTGTCGTCGTGAAAGGAGGATTCTCTCCCTCCTTCGCCAGCTGAAGAAAGAGGTTGCGCCAAGAAGTGACGCGAACGGAAACAGCGACGTTGGCATCAAGATGTTATATCCATTTGGGGGATTGCTGCTAAATTAATGCATGGCGTACTCCAGCGCCCAGACACGCCCGGTTTTTGTCGCGGTCGTAAAATAGGCAGGCTACAAAAGTGACCGAGTCAGATTTTTATGCATCTTGGCCCCAGTCCCTCTGCCGGCACCTTTGTCTTCCCCCGCTGTTGTCCGGTGCGGGAAACCCGTTTCGTTTGGTCCAGGAGGGGGCGCGGCCGGGGATGGGCAACCAGGGGATTTCTGCACCACACGCCGGTTTGCTGCGCCAGAGCCACGCGCAGCCGAGGCGCGCGCGCTGACCCTCTCTTGCAGCTCGCAGCGCAGAACTCGACTGGATGGGAAGATGCGGCGCACGGGCTGACTGGGTTAGGTACAACTGCGCGACCGCATTAGCGGGAAATGGGCGCCGGGGAAATGCGGGTTTGGAACCACAAGCTGTCAACATGGGGGCCGGGTTGATCTGCAGGCTGCCGGTGTTCTGCGCTGACATCGAACCTGCATCTGTATGTACATAGGTTTTTGCACTGCACGAAAAGGCGGCTAAATAAGCAATCCATCTCGGTAATCTATCGAATCGCATATTTTTATTGTCTGCGTCGGCGCTGTGGCCGGTCACGTGAACAAAAAGGAGTGCTGCGATGGGCTGACTCTTGGGGGTGCACTGTCTCAAATCTGGGTCATCACACCGGACCCGTGGTAACGCGAAATTTGACGGCGGCCATTTTTTCGGTGAGCGTTTTCTTTTCCACGCCCAGCCTTTCAGCAGTGGTTCCATTCCCCACGCTCCTTAGGTTCCCCGCTCCTCTTAGTTTTTTTCGCTCCGACGTGTTTCAACCATCCCTTTTATTATTCTTATTATTCTTCACAAGTTCCAACGTCTGTTCGTCCGTCCCCGTCGCATCATGCGTCAGATGCGTTGGTCCGTTCTTTTCCCGCAATGGCTGATCCTCAGACAAGCACAGCCAATGGGCTGGGAAGATCCTCACTCGATCCTCGGTTGGGTCTTGGCGTTGTCACCAGCCCATCTTTGTTGGACAGCCGTCTCCCACCACCGGTCATGGGCGCAGCCTGCAAGATTTCGAGTGTGAATCACACAAGTTCGTTTGCCGCAAAAGGGTAGCAGCAGTATGTGGGGCCAGACATTGAAGAGAGGAGGTCGATTGTTGTTTGCTGTTGGTTGTGTTGCCGAACGCAGCACGTGAGACCTGGGGACGCTGATTTGCGAGGTGGAGCGCCAAGACACGCCCAGAAGGCTTGATCGACCAGCGGTCCAGCGCACATCCCGCAGGCCAAAAAGGGGGAAGGGGGTGCGCAGATGAGCAACCCCCTCCCGCTTGGCAACCCACTACTGTACTGGACAGTACAGCAGTACTGTACAGTACTGGAAGTGTGGCAAAAGTGGTCGTCGTCACGGAGTCCGGATGATTCTGCGACAGGGCGATCTCATCGTGCGATATATTGCGCGGTACTGTGTAAGACGTTCAACGAAAGGGGTGGGTGGGTGATGTGGTCACTGTGTTGCATCCGAGTCTTGTTCGTTGGGCATGGCTGGCCACACAGGGCTGCCTGCAAGGATCGGTCGCTGGGGCACTGTCGCACCGCACTGGGGCCGATCGAATCGCTTTTGTCGGGGTCTGGCTCATCTCAAACGCATGCCGCGGACCCTTCCCGGCCGCACGGGTTGGGCCAACTCACTGATGGTGCGGGGGCTGGCGAGACCGGGGGTGCTCATGTGTCCTGGAATGGCCTAGTGTGGCCCACTTTAGCTCACCTTGACTTCTCCGTAGGTCGACCCCGTAAACCCCGGCGAACCGGGACTTTTGCATCACCTTGCGTCTCTCCCGAGGCAGGACCAGCGCATGCGTGATCGATGGTCAAATCCAGAAGGTCAAATTCAGAAGAGGCTTTCTTGATGTTTTCTATCTATCTCAAGTCCTTCCAGATCATCAGTCTAGCAGCCGTCATGACGACGGCGAGTGTCTACACCCATTCCTATCCTCTCGCCTACCTCTTTTTTTCGGTAGCTTCGAGACTCGGGCAGATGCCCATCTCTTTGCTCCCCATAAAAGGACTTGGTCGCCGAGATGCCGGCACAAGACATTAGTATACTTTTACGGAGTATAGTCAAAGCAGACTTGTCCATCGAGCCACGATGCGAGAGATGCCAATGTTATTCATCGGGCCACCAGACGACTACTGCAAGGGTCCAGTAATTGGGACCTTCGAGAACATCTTCGAAGTATCATGAACATCCAAGCCACTTGCCGGGGAACCACCCTGCATCTCGTTTATTATGGAGCAGGTCATTTGTCATTTGGACAAAGAGGCCTGTGTGTGTTACGTGGGGAATCAACCGTTACATTCAGGTCCCACCTCGAGGTGGGTGAAACCCGGGACTTTATACGCTACACTTGACATTTTTCTTACTCATTTTCGGTTGCTGTTTGTTGGTGTTCATTTGGCTACTCACGGGTTCCACAGCGTGATAAGGAACCGCCATCCTATTAAGGGACGCTCCAAGCGCCTCGAGGTGAGAAACCGGTCTATGGTGTATATAGTCAGTCGGCCATGAGGATATATGCCCCGGAAGTCTAAACTAGGATGAGACTCTTGTCCCACCGACCTTTTATCACTCCTTTCGCTGCTCTTTCCCCTTCCCTCTTTCTTTGAGTCCCCGATTTGTTTCTTCCCTTGTCAGCTTCTTCACCCGAGATCCAGGGATATACCGGTTCCTCCCAGTATATAGATGACGGCTGGTTCAGACCAAATGACCGAGGGCATCGGGAGTAACGTGAGCTAGCCACAGTCGTCACTAGATGTACCGTTTTTGTTGTTTCACGTACTTTGACTCTTCATCGGGTAGACGGTGCTATAAAAAAAAAAAACGAAGTCTTGGTCCAGAGACACCGACTAAGACGAATCTTGCTGGTCTTGACTTGACGACGGTCGCCTGGGGTTAGGCTCTTGTGCCTTGAAAAGGCCGAGTTCTTCTCACGAAACGGTAATAAATCAGCAGATGTAGCCGAAAGATAAGCCTCCAATTATAAGAGAATAGCACACGTAGCATACACCAAACTGAATCACAGTGCTCCCAATCCTTCTAATAAGTCCCTGGCCTTACGAACGGCCGACATCAGTCATGATAGATGCCCCTTCCCGTGGGCTGGTATCGGTGTGCGACCGCTCCCAATCGATGAAGCCCCTCTTGCAAAACTCCAACTCCGGACCGGTGCTCAACTCCCAAAATCGCCGGATATTAGGTGCAGTCGTAAGTGATTAAAAGATGCTATACTTCCCGAAATTTCTTCTTCAGGGAGTAAGGACATCTGCAGCGCGATAACGTACCCAAAGGAGTACAATTTCCCATCTTGATCATCCGTCTACGGACCGTTCCTATCCGCATCGGCGTCCGGGTTATAGTTGGTTTCGCCGAGCAACCCGCTTCCTCCAGCAGCTTGCGCAGTCATAGCGTTTGGTGGGGTCGCCTGCGGTTGGCTTTGCACGGTCGGTCCCGTAGCTGAGGGGATGGGCGGAGCCACGGCGGGCGGCACAGGCGCGCTTTGCGCCCGGGCAGCGGCAGTAGCCGTGGCGGCATGAAGACGCTGATCGAGCGCCCGAAGAGCAAGTGCCCTCCTCCGCTCGGCCTCGGCGCGGGCGCTTCCCGGCGCGCCGCGGTGTAAAAAGGTGTGGTGGTGTTCGCCGCGGGCGGCCGAAATGTCTGCTTGGCTAAATGGCACACAGAGGCGCATGGCCACAAGCACGTTGAACACCTGTTCCGAGATTGCCGCAACAAAGGGCCGCACAGGCCCCGGGAAGAACTCGGCAATCGCAAAGGTCTCGCTGGCGTCGCCGCGGAGGGAGCTCGTCTGGGAGGTGTCGAGATCGGGGAACGCAACCTTGTAGAAGCGTAGGTAAGTCCAGCTGACGAGAAAGCCGTAGGTGGCGAGGAAGAAGGATGCGGCTGTCAGCATAGGCGTAAGGCAGAGGAGTTTGATGAGGCCGATGTAGAGCAGCGGGAAGCGGGGAACGCGTAGTGAGAGGAGGCCCCTAAATAGGGTCACAGTGTGCGCTGGGACAAGCTGGCTGAAGGCGACGAGGAAGGAGATTTGAAGGGGGATGGTGCCGGCGATGGTCATAAGGCTGGTTGAAGACGCAGGTCAGTCATGATTCCACTAGCGCTCGTGCTCTAAGTGTAAAGAAACCCGCGGCAACGTACGTCCATCGCTCGTTTCGGGTCAAGGCAAACAAGACGATCAGGGTGCCGAAGCACAGCAGATTGGGGACAAGAGACCCGATGAGCAGGAATTTGGCAAACTCGCGCGACGACCAAGCGCGCTCCAGGTAGCGGCCGCCATTATAGAGTGTGACGCAGGCAATGGACAGAGTGAAGACGTTGCTCTCGACGAGGGTTGTTGTTAGGAAGGTCCAGGGGTAAATGAGGGAGAGTTGGGGGATGAGGTTGAGGTAGGGGATGACAATTTCCGAGTTTGCTGTCCATTGTCGATAGCGGATCGCTGCGCTCAGCACCGACTGCACACCCAAGACAATGAGCACAATGCGCGTGACGGGCGGGATGTTTATTCGGGGCGGCATGGTGGGCTGGGCGTCCGTTGTCAGGTTGGCCTCGGTTTGAAGATTTGGGACGATCTCCTGTCGCGACCAGGAACTTGCGTGTCTGCACTTTTGAGGCTTGGCCCAGAGCAGCAACCGGGCTTTTTCCGGTCTGCATTGTTGCCTCAGGATCGGGCGAGTCAAGGCAGACCAAGACGACGCAGGTCTTGGCACATTTGGCTGGCTCCCCTTCAACCCCCTGTAGCCTCCCGGTTGCCATTCGAACATTGGAAAGATCAACCCAACACAAGCGCAGGTGGTGAGCAGGGTAGGTAGGTAATTCAGGCGGGCTTCGCGGAAGAAGCTCAAGGGCATAAACCGCTCTGTAAATTTGCTGACTGCCATTTTATAGTGGTTCAGTCTTGAACTTAGTGCGGCCAACGTCCATTGTGAGATCAAACTTGCACGCCACGGCACTCATTTTATCATAGCAACATTGGCCTGCATGGGCGTCGGGCTTTCGATACACGAGCCATATCCGTCCTTTCGGTCTCCAATCGGTCTCGATGCGCCCTCCATAGCATAATGGTGAACGTCTTGTATTGCCTGATATCTCATAGTTGAGCCGTCTCGCTATAGGTGTCTTGTCTGACCGATCTGCGTAGATGGGGCGGCGGCCTCAAATAGTGGTTGCATCATCGCCATGGACTGCCCGTTGGTGCTAGTCGTAAACATAGCAGACCTCGCTCGTATACAGAAGTAGCTGCCGTAGATGCCTACACCTGAATCCTGCTCTTTTGCCCGTCCACCCTGAAGAGGCAGCAGCCACCGTCATGTGTAACCGTTCGTTAGGCGTGACCCCTGAAACATACCCGCTTTCCAACCCTGCCTCGAGCCTGCCCATGTGTGCGACCCCAGAGACCTCCCGCTGCTGCAGATGATTGGACATGACCCTGGGCTATTTGATCTGAGAGATGGCAATGTTTCCTTTGTTTTTCCGCCATCCTTCGATCTTCACCCTTGTAGCCTCTCTTAGCCCTGGGATTTAATTGTCTGCAGCACACACCATCCACTCTGCGTTCAAGCAGCCTAGTGTGGCGGTGCTGAGACCAGCAATATCTTCCTTCCGTCGCATCCAATGTGGCCGGCCTTCCTTCGTCAAAATCGCAGCACAGCATGCCTGTAAAACCCCGGGCGAGATCCCGTAAGGCGGGTGTCAGATACCAGATGTGGAGCGGGATCCGCTTCCCGAGATTGGTACAGCGTACTACGGAGTACGAAGCGTAATTTCAGTACCAGCCTCCCCCACTCGTTCCTCCAAGCTGGCTCGCCCGCATGCATTGTTCTGCCCGACTTCAACTCAGGGAGTGATGAAGGAATATAAATCTGAGCGTATCGTCTATCGTCAAAATTGAACCGACAATTCTGGATGCTTTTGGGAGATTGAAGTTGGTTGCTCTGCTTGACAAGTGGCAAATACACAGATGTCTGCAATGGAAGTGCGAGGTTAATGGCTGAAACAAGTGCAGCTGAAGGTATGTAACATTGGGCGGCACTGTCGCAGGCATGTCATATTCGCGGGAGAAGGCCCCGAAAGGCGGGCTCGTGGCGGGTTGCCCGTCGCACCTGCTTAGCACAGCACACGGGTCGAGAATCTCAATCCTCTGATGGCCTTCAGAGATCGTGGGCTCCAAAATCGGAAGATTTCAGCTCTTTGTTCCCCGGGGACTCTCAAAGCTCCGTCAATCCATCGGATGTGCCATGTATTTTACCGTCATAAATGGTCATCCCAAGTATTGTAACATTCATCGTGCCTGCGACAAGCTGCGATGACAAACATGGCTTGCAGAACTGGGTCTTTGACCTGCATCCCATCTTGCCCGGGTTGTTGAATCTGGAACTCCCGCCGTCAGCGGTCCCCAAAGAGGGCCTCTCTCATTTGAGGTAACACAATCCCAACCAATGCAAACGGAAAGACGAATTCCTGCTCGGAGGTTGTGGTGGCAGCTATGGCTGTTGAAATTGATCCCGAATTCGATCCTCGATGTGAACGATGCCTTCTTTCTGGCCCTGGTCGCCACGCAACACCCCGCGGGGGCTGGCCGTTTGATCTTTGCCTTCTGGCTGAGGCTTGCTGCCCTGAATGGTTTAGCGTCTCCCGCCATTTTAGTCGCTCGCCTAAACAAGCGGCAGGGGACCACTTGGCCGGTGGGTGGGACCCATGCCTCACGCCTTGACAAACCCGCAGTGGTCCGTGGTCCGGACGCTTGCCAATCTCAAATCTCGGGCTGGCGCTTTCGAGATTCCTTTTCAACTGTCCTTCAACACCGAATTCACGCCCAAATCCACCCCCTCGACACCGGCCAGCCAGTTCGTTCACCGCGCGCCTGTCTGCGCGTCTACCCATCGATCTTGTCAACATTGATCCATCAGCTGCATACCTCATCGCCACCCATTGCCGGACGCCGGCGCTCCGACAATGAAGGAGCTACTTGACACGGACCGGGTCAACTTTCTCGTGTGGAGGTTCGTTGTTTTTGCCTTCCCGGCCCAGCTAAACAAAGGCGCCGGTCGAGGCGACCGGGTCAACTAACCGTACCTGCTTCACTCGCGATTTAGATACCTGCTCGAATCAAGTATGTGCGCTGCCGCGCCGGGCCGTTTTTTTGATGCCCGGCTGCTGCCTTGCTTCCTGCGCGTTGAGTTCTCGGGTGTGAGGTGAGACTGACCACCACAGATTATCGAGAGACGGCCGCCAAGCTGCAAAAGGAGTGGAGGATCCACCAACCTCACAGGCAGTTTGACTTTGCCTCCCATGTCAACACATATGCACTCGTGTCGCTGTTGAACAAAGGCCTCATCTATGAGGACTACCAGAGACAGTTCGCCGAGGCGCACAAGGTACGGCAATCTCTTGGCTATTTCTCGCTCCATCTCATTTTTTCCGCCCATTCGTGTTTCTGGGCCTTGTTTCCATTCCTGTTGGGGTCGCACCCGGCATGGAATTGGTGGGTGTGCTGGTGGTGGCTTGGGCGCAGGGGGCGCGCTAGTGCCGGGGTCACTAACATTTTCCTTGCAGGCTTCCCATGATGTGCCGGCAACGGCCGAGGCGACTCCGCGGGGGGTATTTGGGCCGCTGAAATTCCAACCCGAGATGATGGAAGAGGACGAGGAGGCTGACGAGGGATCGGACGCGGACGCAGACGCAGACGCAGACGCGGATGCGGATGCGGATGCGGATGCGGATGCGGAGCACGACGAGATTGATGAGAACCCGCGGAAGCGTGCGGTCGAGCGGCAGCATCACCACGAATTGTCGCATGGATCCCCCGCAAAGCGACCGCGGCTCAGCAACGGCTACGAGAACGGGGCCGATTCAGCCACCACGCCAATGGAAATTGACCACCGCCCAGACAACAACCACGCCTACCCGTCACCGCTCGAAGGCGAACAGGCCGAATCCCCGCTACTGCGCACCGAGGGCCCGTCGCGCGGCACCCAAGTCGAAAAGGTGCGCGATCTGACACAGGGCACCGTGTTTCTGCGCCTGGGCGCCGACGAATCATCGGAGGCAGGCGAAAACCCTATCGTGCTCCTGTGCGAGTGGAACCCCCGGGACCCATCACTCTTGGCGACCGCCGGGACAGACGCACTAGCCCGCGTTTGGACGCTGCCTTGTGGAACCACCCCGGACGCAGAGCCAGGTCACGTGGACACCGGCAGCCGGTCGTTCGTCAGCATCATCGAAGATGACCTGCCCAAGAATGCGACGGTCTCAGCCATGGCATGGAGCTCGAGCGGCGATCTCATTGCGCTCGGCACGGAGCTCGGCAACAAGTCCCGCGTGAGCATCTGGTCGGCGGACGGAACGAGCATGCACCGCTTCGACGGCCTCGACTCGCCCGTCACGAATCTCTGCTGGAGCCCCAACAACAACTTCCTCCTTGCCGTCAGCCCCGATGTGAGCAACGGATTGGGCAATGTTGGCACCTTGGTTCACATCTCGTCGCCGTCGATGGTCAACTCCATGTCGCACGTCCTCGACCACGATCTCCGCTCCGACAGCCTCGACGCGACATGGATCAGCGAGACCGAGTTCCTCCTGTGCGGCGGTGACTTGCTGGTCTCGTTTCGATGCACAGAGCAGGGTATCGTGCAAGGCCGGGAGTTCCACACGGCCAAGGACGAGCGCTTCGGCCTCGTCGAATTTGACTGGCGGTCGAAGCTGGTTGCGACTGCCAGCGACAAGGGGTACATTGACGTGAGTTATATACCGACTGTCTTGGGAGATGGAGTCCTTGCTGACGTACTTGGCGTGCATTAGATCTGGGATGAAACTGGCAAGCGCCGCTCGATTCCCGCTCATGACGGCGGCGTCACCAGCCTCAAATGGCAACCACTCCAGGCAGAGACCACCGATGACGAGAGATTGTTGGTGTCAGGAGGAGAAGACGGCGCCATCTTGGTTTGGGACGTCCGCAGTGCAGAAAACAAGCCGAAATACTCCATCACCATGCCGCCCCCGCTTGCCGTTAACAACCTCTCGATGAGCCCAGATGGGTCACTCATCGCCGTGGCGACACATGACAGGATATTGGTTTGGAAGATTGGCGACCATGCGATGCCCAAGGCAAGCTGGGTGCCACAATCAGGCTGGCAGAGCCCCAACTCTGGTACCGATTCCGAGGATGCCATTCCGTGCTTGGGATGGGATGCGGAGGGCCAACGACTGGTTTACGGCTTGGAAAATAGGGTACGTAACTCTGACGTGTGTGACCGGCTCGCTGCTGACATCTACTAGCTTGCCGTTATCAGTCTTCGGGAACACGAGAGATGACGGGAAAAAAAAAAAAAAAAGAAAAGTTGACCGACAGCAAAAACGCCTCCGCCTTCGCCGCAGCTGCGGAATTAGCCCAGCAAGCTGCCAAATGTAGAAAGTGTCTTCGGGGTGACTCCGTTCTGGTTGGGGCTTCGCTTCAGCGGCCGAAAGACAACAAAGACGGAGAGCCGATAACGGGATAATGCCGATGAAGTCGTGTTTGGCACGTATGTCTGAGCACATGCCACGCGAGGCAGCCCCAGTGCCGAAAGCTTCGGTCTCTCAATCCGGGGGTTGCACTATCAGGCGTTCCTCCAAGAAGCGACCTGGAGATGATGGCGGCAGTCCGAAACAGGGCCTTCCTTATACGTGGTTTAAGAAGATTCGTGATCCAGTTTCGGCATGGTTGAGGCGATCTCAACACCTTGGCAACTTCACAGCAACGGATTGGTTCCTATTCAATCGTACGAGGAGACGGAGTCCTATCCCAACCGGAAAAGGATAAAGACCAGCTGCGACCGACGCTCCGAGAGTAACCTACCTCTCAGGCGCGGTCAGCATGTCGTTACTCAAGGGTTCGAACAGTGGTCCGTTGCCAAATGGGTTCATCAAGAGGCGATCGGCTTGGGGGACGCTTCCAGGTTTTGATGAGTTCTTATAGCCCCGACGCTCCAAAGAATGTGTTGCGTAGATCGTTAAGTGCGCAGCACGCCTGGAAGGTATAAACCGGACGTGACGGCTACAGCAACATTCGCCTTGGTTACGAAGAAGAGTCAATGGCTCGTCAATGTATAGGGACGCTTTCTCGCCATCCTACCACCGGCGGATGTGCAGATGGGTATGCAATGATGTGGACACTTTTTATTTGCCTAGGACTAGGGCGCTTTACGGGTCGAAAAATCTGGGCATTGAATTCTATTTCGGGTCTTTTTGATGACAGCGCCGCGTTCCCTCTCATCACAAGGAATGAGATGGTGTATGATGTATTTGGGTTATATAAGCGAGGGAACCGAATAAAAAGCATCATTACCCGTTGGTAACGGACAACCCTTTCCGTTAAACGGTGACCCCAGGAGGGTAAACATGGCTCCTCCAATCCTGCGTGTCTGATGCTCACGGAGAGTTTTTTAAATTTAAAAAAACGTGTACTATCCATTATTAACTAGGCTGTTTATCTGGTAGGCCATTGACATCATGTTTTGAGTGTAACATGACTGACAACATCTGTATGTACGCTGGGTATCTAATTTCCCTTGGCCATGCATATATTTCTTTTTTTTCCTTTTCCGACCTAACCTTAACGCCAATGCTCAAAACTAAACCACCTAACGTTATGCATATCCCACAGTAAATGGCATCCCGTCACTTTCACCATTCAGACGGCACTCCTTGCGTCCCTATCCAGTCTTGGCAGGCTTGCATTCCCCGAGCTCGCCAAAATCTCCTTCTCGTCCGAGGCGTTGGCTTCGTCCTCGTCCGCAGCAACGGGCGCTGCCTGTCCCTTGGGCGGAAACGTCGGAGCATAGGCGCTCCTGGCCCTGATCCTGTGCCCATACACATAGAACACAATGGGAATCGGCACCAGCGCGACGGCGACGCAGCCCAGGAGCGTCGAAGCCCACTCGATCCCCATCCCGTCAAACATGTAGCGCGAGAACAACGGGAAGCCGGCGCCCGCCAGCGACCGCAGGAAGGTGTTGCCGGCGATGGCCGAGGCGGCGAACATGAGGTAGGCGTCGACCAGGTAGTTCAGCGCCTGCAGGAAGATGGAGGCCAGGCCGAAGCCGGTGAGCAGGCCCGACAGCGTCGGCACGATCCAGTGGATGTCGGCGCGGTAGCCCGACCAGCCGAACCAGAACAGGCCGCCCGCGAAGGCCACGCCGCCGGCGATGACGCTGGGCAGACGCCACTCCGGGACGGGCACGCCGTTGTTGGCGGCCAGCTTGCGCGAGTACCACGGCTGCTGCAGCAGCACCGTGATGCCGGCGATGATCTGGCCCGTGATCATGCCAAAGAAGGTGAGGCCGCCGACGCCCGACGACATGCCGTGCACGCCCTGGAAGACAAAGGGGTACGCCGTCAGGAACAGGTACAGCAGGCCGTAGATGAAGGCCATGTAGACGGACAGCAGGGTGACGATGGGCTCGGTGAAGAGCAGGCGCATGGGGCGCGAGAAGTTCTTGGTGACGAGCTCGCGCACGTCGATCTCGATCTCCTCCTGCTTGGCGTGGATGCCCCAGTTGAGGGTGCGGCGGCGCAGCTCGGCGGCCTTGCCGACCAGGATGGTGGGCGGGTACGTCTCGCGCAGGAAGAGCAGGTCGAGGAAGAAGGCCAGGAAGCCCATGAAGGAGACAATGTACGACGTCCAGCGCCAGCCGAGGTACGACTCGGTGATGAAGCCGCCGATGAAGGGCGCCAGCAGCGGGCCCGTGAAGACGGTCATGGAGAAGACGGTGATGGCGATGCCGCGCGTGCGGTTGTCGAACATGTCGGAGAAGACGGCGGCCACGACGGCTAGCGGGCAGGCGCCGAAGAAGCCGGCAAAAAAGCGTGTGATGAGGACTGTCTGGAGGTCCTTGGCAACGGCGTTGGAGATGTTGAAGATGGAGAAGCCAAACATGGAGAGGACCAGCGGCAGGCGGCGGCCCTTGAGCTCGGATAGAGGCGCCCAGAAGGTTGGGCCGGTCGCGAAGCCGAGGACGTAGAAGGAGACGCCGAGGAGGGAAACCTCGGACGACACGCCGAATTCGACGCCGACTGCGCGAGTCGCAGAGGAGAAGATACTCGAGCCGAAAGCGGATGTCATGGTGGTGAAGCCGAGAATGGCGGCCGTGATGAGCCTGTGTGTGAGTGTCACAAGCTATGTCAGTTGCTGATGTCATTGAGTAAGGGGAAAAGGGGGGGGGGGAGGGTAAACAAACAAACATACTTCTTTCTCAAAGGCCAATTCTGGGCATGGAGGGGGTCGTCCGGGCCATCAAACTCGACAACATAATCCTCCTGGTTCGGAAGCAGCGGCGGATAGGGCTTCCCGGCGCCGAAGTTGGGCAACGGCCTCTTCCACTCCTTGCTTTTGGGGTCTCTCCCAACGGTTCCGCTGTGCTGACTCCGCGCGGTGTGAATGCGACTCAGCTCCGTCTGGTGGCGCTCCAGGTCCCGCTGTGTCTCAACACGGTTCAACCCCACCCCCCTATGTGACGCCTCCGAAGACGAGGTCGACACGGACGACGCTGAGACCACCCGTTCGATTTCCTCGCTCCGGCGCAGGGCAGCATCGCGCTCGGCCGCCTCGAGAGCGAGGTCGACGTCGTTGTCGTGCACCATTGGATCGCTGTCTCGCGTATAGTACCTGATATCCTGTGGTGGTTGGTAGTTGCTAGTTGCTGGTTGGTGGTTGATGTTCTCCGGGTTGGTTCAACAGGTTTTATCAACAGGGCACAGCACACAGGCAGGCAAGAGAGGGTACGAAAGTGCGTAGTAGAAGTATTATAGTACAGTGCTGTACTGTAGGTACTTGGAAACGAACGAATACTGGTCAGTCCGTCCCGAGGTTCGTCCCGAAAGCGGCAATGGAGAGTGATGATGATGATGATGAAATTCGCCTCCCTCTTCGGGGGGGCTGCCCCCTCCCTAATAAGGACGATCGATCTAGACAATTCCCGGGCCCACGTTCGCATGAACAGTCATCGCATTTTGCAGTAATCCATGGAACTTGGTGGTCCCAGAAGAACAAAAACTGGAGTCCACATCGAACCGTTGCCCATGCCAAGTGGTTCCCAAGACGTTCCTCGCGGCGCTATGATACTTGCCTCGGCATTCGCGCTTTCAGGACCGGCAACTGATTACCAATTTGGGTGGCTGCACGCAGCAAGCACCATTCCTTGTTCCGCTGGGGTCGAAATGGGAACTACTGTAATCTGTGCTGTACCCGCCGGCTAGACGCCGATGGCGAAAGTGGTATTTTCGGGCGCGGACAACGGTGCCACAGCACGGCGATGGGATGCTGTTATCTCCCGCAGTTGATGCTTGCCGGGCCTGCTGGTGAATTTTCACGGCGGAATCCTAGCCAAGCCCACCCAGCGGTGCATCGAAGACCCGCTGCTCTCCGCCAAGCCACGCCCTTTGACTCCGTCTGCTGCCACTGCCAGCCCAAAGTGGACTCGGTGGGGGGGTTTGCAACTTCAGATCAGGAGATGCTTGTCACTCAGTATATTGTAGCGTATATAGAGTATGCACATACATAGGTACCTACTGTCGGTGATGATTGATTACTACCCACCTACATAGTTGACCGCTAAGCGGTTTCGTGGCCATTAATCATCACAGCGGTCAGGGTAGGTTTGACTGCCGGAGTTCGGTTTTCAGTGCGAAAAGGCGACGCCCGTCTTAAGTCCGGCGTACAGTACTGTACTACATACGGAATACGTACGCATGCATGCGGCTTTGACGTAATCCCGCAGCACAGCCAGCAATCGCAAATGGCTTGCATTGGCCAATCATGGTAGGGGGATCATTTGCCGCCAGCGGACCCCGTCCCGTAATAGGGCTCGGGATGCCAGGGGTTTTTTCCCGACGGCGGGCGCGGCCGACATGGGAAATCTCTTTTCTGTTTCAATTTTTCACCCTCATCTTCCGTCGCTGCCCAACAACAAGGGGTCCAACGGTCCCAGAATCATTTCCATGGGGTTTGCCCAACCGCGGATTGCCGCGGATGGCCGTGGATAGCCTTGTTGGTTTTTGCCTTGTTTCCCGACTTCTGGTTTGCTGCTCTGAAGCATGCCTCGGCACGTTTGATCCAACCGCCGATGGCGGAAAATAGTGTAAAAGCTTAACTTCACTACGAATACTGTACTGCGAATTCGCTGTGCATGGATGCCTCTCGAACGTCCTGGATCCGCCCTGGGATCCGCCCTGGCGCAGATGCCCGTTTCAACGCACGCCCCAGTTGTCGTCTTCTAGAAGACTCGCCGCTTCTTCCAAGCTCAGCCCTGCCGTTTCGGGATAGACTCTCCATATCAGCCCATATCCGGCGGCGCAAATTACCGCATAGAGAACAAATGTCCATGAAGGCGTAAGCGCATCCATCAGGAGCAGGAACGTCAGCCCTATGACAAAGTTTGCGCCCCAGTTGGTTGCCGTGGCGATGCCGCTCCCAAGCGACCGCACATTGAGTGCAAAAAGTTCACTCTGCATCCAGGGCACATTGCCGAGTCCTAGTGCGTAGCCGGCAACGTACACCATGATGCTGACAAGGATGACGACGGCCGCGCCCCGCGAGGGCCCGGGGCTGTCGTCGGTTGAATCTGTTGAATCTGTTGATACGAGTTTGATGAAGGAGAAGCCGTATGCGGCAAACAGGAGGCCCGCAACCATAGATGGAATCGACCAGAGGAGGATGCGCCTCCTTCCGATGCGGTCGATCAAGAAGAGGGCAGCGAGGGTGAAGGCGAAGTTGGTGACGGCCACGACCAGCGAGGTGAGTGTCGGGATCGGGAAGCCGAGCATCGCAAATATCGTAGCCGAGAAATACATGAGCGAGTTCTGCCGTAACGCGTTATTAGCATGTCGGTCACAGCCCAGGGACCTCGAGGCAACTCACAAACCCACACAACTGCTGCAGCCCCTGAAGTAGACAAGCAATCGCCAACGCCCTCCGGTTCCTCCTCACTCCAAACAATTCCCCTGCCGCATCCATCCACCCGGCCCTCCCGCGAGGGCCCCCATTGCCCCGCAGCCGCCTCCCCTCCGCCTCTTCCCTCACCTCCACCTCAATCCCCTTCACCGTAGCATCCACCTCCCTCCTCCCCCCATCCGCACCAAGCACCCTCGCAACCACCCCCCTCGCTTCCTCCACCCTCCTCACCATCACCAGAAACCTCGGCGTTTCGGGCATAGCCACCATCACCACAACCTGCACCACGGCGGGCAAAGCGCCCAGCCCCACCATCCACCTCCACGCCGTCCCCTCCGCGCCGTACTCCCCGAGCACCCAGCCCACCACGTACGCCACCACCTGGCCGAGCGTGATGAAAATCACGTTCATCGTCACCAGCCGGCCCCGGAACGCCGCGGGCGCCAGCTCCGCAATGTACAGCGGCACCACAAAGCTCGCCGCGCCGACCGCCATCCCGACGACCGACCGGCCCAGCACCATCTCCCAGACGGCGTCGCTCCACGCCTGCACGGCCGCGCCGGCGACGAAGAGGACGTCGGCGACGAGGATGACGCGCTTGCGGCCCAGCTTGTCGGCGAGGACCGACGAGAAGGGCGAGACCAGCAGCGCGAAGAGCGACGTCGACGACGTGATGATGGATTTGTCGAGCGCTGTGAGCGGCCGCGACGAGAGGGAGGTGCCGAGCGTGACGAGGGTCGACGAGATTACGCCTGTGTCGTCTGGGTGGGAGGTTAGTTTGGCTGTGCGTTGTGGGGAAAGGGGGGGGTGGGTTGGTTCGCTGCTTACAGCCGAAGAGGAGGCCCGAGATGCCTGCGCTGAAGGTGAGGAGGTAGATGAAGAGGGTTGGTGAAGAGGAGCGGGGGGGTGGGGTGTCTTCGAGGTCGGGGTCAGGGTCGGGATCGGCGTCGGCGCCATGGCTGGGGTTGTTGTCATGGTCAATGTCGCTGTCGGGCTGGTCCTCCCACGGAGACGCGCGCCGCGAGATCAGGGGCTCTTCTGCGCTGTTCATTGTCACGGCATCACTGCTGTCGTGGCTGTCGTGGCTGTCGCGGGATCGGTGCTATACTCGGCTGTGCATGCATCGCCCGTGTTTCCCGGACTCGGATCCCGGACTCGGGTGGCTGCCGTTGCTCGGATGTGTTGTCCGGGAAAGGTGGTTGTGGATCACTCGGTCGACCTCGGAAGAGGATGGATGTCGGAGGCCCGGCGCCTGCCGGCTCCCGACTTCCGCTGTAGCCCCACCTGCACGCCAAGGAACCGCCCAGCCGCACGATTGCTCTGAAATCTGCAGGGGCTGCTGGCAACGGCTCCAATTGGAACATCTGCCTGAGCGAGGGGTCCGGCGCTCGAGCTAGGGGTGTTTCAAAACCGCTGGCAAGTTGACAGCACGTGCATCAAGGTCACCTCATAGTTAGCTCGCTCAGGGTAGACCATAGGGCCACTCGAAGCTGCTGCCCCTAAATGCCGCCGAGCAACAATCTTCTTCTGGAACGGTTCAACTTTTTTTTCGTTTCTATCTCACGCCCTAATTTTTGTCTCTATAATTTTTGCTAATCTAGCGACGTCTCCGGCGGCATACTCGAACAGTTCCAGCCTGACCTCATCCGAGCTCGACGATGCCACCGCCGTATGCCACCGCGCCCCAGCGCGACTCGTGGTTTGCCCCGCTCTCGATCGACCTCTTCGTCAAGGTTTTGAAGACCAGCTTCTTCCACCCCTTCATCGCATGGATCATTCCGCTTTGCTTCCGCGCCCAGAACATGTTCTGGGATGCGCCGCCCATGCTGGTCTCGATCGCCTGGGCTGCGTTCGTCTCGCTGAGCTGGATTGCAGGCACCATCAACGACAGGCTAGCATTCGGCTTACCGCGAGAGGTTGATCTGAGCGAGGAGGTCATTGTCATCACGGGCGGCGCGAGTGGGCTGGGCCTGCTGATCGCCGAGGTGTACGGGATGCGCGGCGCTACGGTTGCCGTGCTCGATGTCGAGGAGATGGAGAATGGTGAAGCGCGGGGCGTCACTTACTACAAGTGCGACGTTACAGATAAAGACCAGGTTGCGCGGGTGGCTGCTGAGATTGAGCGAGATGTAATGCTGCCCCCCCCCCCCCCAACCTTTCCATGCTCTTCCACCAACGTCATGCTAACAAATGTCTTCTTCCTCCCCAGCTCGGCACCCCCACGATCTTGATCAACAACGCGGCCATCGTCAACGGCAAGCCCCTCCTCTCACTCACCTTCCCCGAGATTGAAAGGTCCATCTCCACCAACCTGCTCAGCCACTTCTACACCCTCAAGACTTTCCTGCCTGCCATGGCGCGCAGCGAGGTCGGCGGCACCATTGTCACCATTTCCTCCGTCATCGGAACCGTCGGCGCCGCCCAGCTGACCGACTACGCGGCCGCCAAGGCCGGCATCTCGGCCCTACACCGCTCACTCGCCGCCGAGCTACGCCAGTCACACCCACAGATCCGCACCGTGCTCGTCACGCCGGGCCAGCTCAGCACCCCGCTGTTCTACGGCGTGCAAACGCCCAATCGCTTCCTCGCCCCCGTGGTCGAGCCGGTCGATGTGGCCAAGGAGGTTATTGCGGCCATCGACAACGGGCGGAACGCGGCAATTGGCATGCCGCTCTATGCGAGGTGGATTGATTGGTATAATGTCCTTCCGGTGGGCCTTCAGGCTGTGGCGAGGAAGATAGCTGGGGTTGATACAGCTATGAAATCGTTTGTGGGCCGGAGAGGGCCGAAGAAGGAAGGCAAGGAAGGCGTGTTGATACAAGGGTTCTAGATGCCTAAGCGCTGGCGCCGGCGCCGAGACTTGAAAATTTGATGTAATTGTATTTGAGGAGAGCATGTACAAAGAGCAAATGGTGCCCGTGTAGCTCAAGCATACAGGATAAACTCGCGTGTACACAAGCCAAGCAAAGCATGTGCATAAAAGGGGCCCCGGTTCAGGCCGTTTAACTTCGTTGGGCAAGTAATACTAGATTCAGGGTGGGCATTATAGCTCTTCTCTCTATTTCTCACTATGAGGCATAGCGCAGGATACTTGAGGCTGAGCCGGCCAAGGAACCATCAACCTTCGAAAGCAACCGATGACACAGGTTGCTACCCATAGCAGTAGCAGCACATTCGCCGTCGGAAACCCTCCAACGTGGAGTCAAAGTAGGTTACGCTGACACCTACCACCGTTCCCCCACACGCGGCGGTACTGCTGGCCATGGATCTGCGGTGGGACATGGAGTGGATAATGGGAGGATAGTTGACTACTGATTCGACATAGGCAGCTGTTGTTGTTGTTGTTGCTGCTGCTGCTACTGCCGCTATTGCTGCTGCTACTGCTGCTGCCGTGATGGGTAAAGTTTCAGTATAGTGGAATGTGTGGCTGGGAGGGGAGTGTGGATTCGTGAGCAAGGGGTGTATTTGCGGGTTGGAGGGAATTGAAGGGCAATGCTGAGCTGTAGAGAGAGGCTCACGGAAATCCTTTACTGTGAGATCTCTTATGAGTTTGGTGCTCAACGATGGTACCGCGTTGAGGAAATCCATTCTGTTATGGTGTCCTGATGCTATGGGATGTCTCCAAGCAGCAGCGTGAAAAGACTTTTCCCCGTAGTGGACTTCGCATTCAACACAAACCTGATAGACACCCAAGACTTCTTCTTGAGTGTTATCGGTAGAATGGGAACGTAGGCGCAGGCTAAAAGTACAGTCATCTCATCACTCGGCACTAAAAACACTCGGCGTTTGCGTCGCAGGCCGGAGGAATCATCTCATCCAAGAGAATCCAATAGATGTCAACTCAAACCATACACAAACAGGTCCTTAACTACCAACTCACATATTGGCAAGACGATTGCCAATCTTGCATTGACCATATGCTTCCGAGGTTATAGGCAGCTTTGGTTTCAAGTTCACTTTGTGGAATCAGTCAGCCGGGCAAAGACAGCAGGCCTCGCCTCGTGCTCTCGTGGGTTTTGGGGGGAGCACATTGTTACCCATGCTTTTCGCTCTAATAATGATAAAGTTATTTTCTACCCAACTTCACTCCTTCCTGCAAGTTCTCTGCTATTCTATTTCCCGCAACCTTTCACGATTCATACACGGCAGGAGCCACCTTGAAATTTCCAACCCAACATCAACCCAGCAGCTGCCGGTACTCGCCTCACCCGATAAACTCAACTCCGCTTTACATTTACATGCAATACCTACCCTCCCACTACTTACCCACGCTACTCTCGACCAGAACTCATCCCCCAGCAACTGCGCCCCCTCCTGTTTGAGACCGTCTGGAGCACCAAGTTGACATGTCGCCGCTGGCCTGACTGCAGAATTGAAACAGTGAAAACCAACAACGGAATATTCATCATGTGGTGGGACGACGAGACAATCGAGCAGACTGTGACGAAGCAATTCGTCTGCGGTCGACTGGTTTCTCAAGAAATCGACCGTCTTAACCAACCCCTCGGCTTTGGCGACAACTTGACCGACTGCACGTATTGGGAGTGGATCGACGAGAAGGCTAAGAAGATCTTCCTTGTCCTCAACGACCTGGGGTTGCCCGGCCATATCTTTGAACTCATCGACGACTCGTTGGACGATGAGGACCTCCCCATTGCGCTGGAAGAAGTAGAGCGTCTGGCAGTGGCGCGCCCCAAGACCAAGAAAGTCCTGAAGAAATTTTACCACCACCAATTCCATTATCTCTTGCGACGTCTGGATAAGGGTGGACATGTCGATTACCACGACGACGAGGTGATCCCTTTGGATGTTGCCGGCAGGAAGCATACTGCGAGCCAACCCCACCACGTCGACAAGGTCGCCCTTCCGAACCAACCAGGAAACACCTTATGCCGTTGTCGGATACCGCTCGGCCCGGGCCACCTCAGCCACGGAGAGTTCATGTCTGAGATCGATGGCATGAAGAATATGCAGAATGAACACCTGCTATCGTACTGGGCATCCTACACACATCGAGGGTATGGATACGTACTGTTCACGCCGGCGCCCGAGTTCAGTTTGAAATCGCTCCTCACCACCACACCCAGCTGCGTGAAACGCCTGGACAAGAAGACACGCCGGCAAACGGTCATGGATTGGATTTACTGCTTGGTCAAGATGGTTAACTCCCTCCACGGCCAGGGGCTCTCGCACGGGAACATCAAACCATCGACTGTGATGTTTTCAAGCGACAACCGCGTCTTTTTCTCCGGCATTACGAGGTTCCAAACAGATATTCTCCGCGGCGTGACAGACAATATCTCGATCGACAACGAGGCCTACGACTATGCGGCTCCGGAGAAGTTGTTCAACCCGTTCTCATCGTCGGCGACCTCAACCCACCTGCCGGCGGACCACGGCACCAACCCAGCAGCTACGACGCATGTTTCGATACCGGATCTGAGCCAGCAGGCCGCTGACATTTTCTCGTTGGGCTGCATCATTCTCGAACTCCTGGCTTTTCTGTTTAAGAAGCATGGCCGACGATTTGCCACATATCGCGCGGCGAAACACAAATCAGCTCGTCGTAGAGGCGGCGTGCCGGATTCGTCCTTCCACAAGAATCTAAGCCAGGTCGAGAGCTGGATGGTGCAGCTTGTCAAGGATGCTTCAAAGAAGGACGACACGATGTCTAACAGCGTTGCTCCAATGTTATATGTGGTTGAGCAGATGCTGGCATATCTTCCTTTGAAGCGCCCAACCGCCAACGAGGTGCTGGCGAGGATGAACGATATCCTCGCAGAGTCGTATAGGGCCACGGAGGGGAACTCCATTCATCGGGACAGCGGTTGCGACGTTGGCATGGAAAGTTTTACACTGAGCTCGTCCCCATTGGCAAGCATCGGGAGCATTGATTACGTGTCGGATCAAATGAGCCAGCAGGGCGGATCACAAGACAAAACCCGCAGGCGGAACGATAGTGGTGGCAGCGAAAGCCTCCAGAGTTTCAACAGCTCGATCCACAAAGCGGGGAGAGAAGAAACAATCTCTCGGACTACGAGTAATATCTCTGGTAGTCGGAGGGAAGACAAAGGAAAGAAGAGGGGCGCGGGTTGTATAGACGATGGCAGATACATGGTGATGTTTTGACGACCAGGAGCCTGCTAGTTGATCAACGCCTCGACGGATCCAGAGGAGAAAAGCTGGATAATCAGAAGCTCCTCAAGCGCTAGCTTCAATGCATTTTATTGCCGAGCTCGGGTATTTGCGTTTGGTTTGTTTTATTGATGGCAGATTATAGCATGCACACGGCATATAGGTTCCACTAGCCACGTTCCGTCCAGTTTCCTCTTTTACTTCTCCCATAGAAAAAAAACATGTCTTGGCAGCGTCGGCTCATTCCAATAGGTGGCCGTTAGTTGAAGATAGCAGTTGACTTATGAAATCTCCATTTTAATATATGACAGAAAGACAGAAGAAGACGAAAGAAGTTTACTCCAACGTCCCTTTCTTGTACTCTCGACTTTCTCTCCCTCCCTTTTTGCTTCACTCGGGCCCCTACCTGCTCTTCTCCTCCCTTCCATTGCATTCATCGCCCGCGCCCTCTCTCCATCCTCATCTCGCTAAGCTGGACATATCCTACTCACCCATTGTCACCCCCTGTTTCCGGCACCTCGACAAACCCGCACATCTTTCTTTCTCCGAACCCTACTCCTTACTGCTTGCCGATCAAGGCCTTCTCGCCTTCCCAGCTTCTTTCGACCACGATTTCCCCCCAACTCATGCTACAACTTCCGTTACTAGTATGTGGTCAGACTTTGCTATCTCTAGGCTAGGTTATTAAGCTAATACGCTTAAGCAGGCAAGGATATCAATACCTCTCCCAATACTAGTGGTGACCGCGATGCGAAGGAGCCTTCGGTCACCACATATAGAGCGGGCGCAGGCGCGGGCAACAACAATAATAAACCCGATTGCGCAGGAAGTTCTTGTCGACAGAGGGTCTTGGGTGTCAAAGACACCCCTTTCTGTCAAAAAAGATATTCGGCCGGAACCGGGCCGCCGACGAGCTCAGGGTCAAGGCGGACGATTCTCTCCGCCCACCGCAGACTCTCGCTAATTCGTGGCTCCTCTGACACTGGCGAAACAGGGCTCTTGTTGGATGGCAGCGGTCCGCCTCGGGAAAGAGAATGCACTACTGAGGCAGGCGATGCCAACGACTGTCTTCCTTCAGCCAGAAGTGGGAGTCGCGAAGGCACCCTTTGCAGTCACGAGGGTGACGAGCCTGAGCTGGCCAACGCTAAGCTGCCTTTACAGCTGCCCGACAGCCAAGACCGGATCGACTTTCAGCGCGATGTTGGCCGACATTGCCATACCAATCTCGACAGGAGGTCAACCCGAGTAAACATGATAGCTTCGCCAAGACACCGCAGACCTGCGCAAGATTCGCTAAGACGTCAATGACCAGATTCTGCGGTGAGGCTTAGGTTGGCTTTTCCGCGCACCTAGGAGGAAGGTCTCATTCAGCTAAGGTTTCCTGAAGCGCTTAACCGGGCCAACATACTGCGTACGAATACATTGGTGCATGGTGGTAGGTAGGATTGGAAATGGAGCTGGATTATAGGTAGCACCACCAATGCATTGCCAACATTGGGACAGCCTGGAGGTCTGTTTGTTATGTGATCAACGCTTGCTCGACAGAGAGCATCACTTCTGTGTCACGCAACGGCGTGATGACTGCTGTCACCATTGCTGTGACGGCACAGACTCGCTAGAAACTGACAGGAACCATGTCAGTGGAATTACGAACTCTCATGCCATACTCTGGACCACAACCGAACAGGAGGCATGCCATCAGGAATGAAGAGACAGCTAGAGGTACTGGGGACGATTGTCGGAAGAATCAATTGCCTCTCAGTGAACTAGGACAAGTCGCTGTGCACTGACAGGGGTAGAATACACGGAAATACCTACGACATTCGTGCCTAGAAGAATTACAACCTGGAAGGCAACCTTGAAGGCTTTGCAAGTTCAGTACAGCCGTCCTCGTACCGCACCCTGCCCGCCTACCCCCTACGATGGCTTTTCACACTGCAAAGTACCTGATGCGCTGAAATAAGGAACGGAGTCGGTGAATGCGGATTCCCTTCGGAGCGACGGATGAAACGCACTAACAGTTATAAAGCAACCTCATTTCAATGTTTGCGTCTCTTCATCCCAGTACTGACCAGACATGTCACCTGCTGGCTGAATCTTGTTCCGTCCATCCAATTTGCGGTAGGTCAGGGAATCAAGATCAACGTTATAGAAAGTGCGAACCTTTGTTGCGGGTATATTGTCAGTTTCCAATTCAGTTGCTCACTTATTTCAGCAATACCAGGGATCTCAGGAAGTGATGAGGAGAGAGGGAAGAACCTTGAAAGTATTCATGAGGTCTAATCATCAGGAGACTTGGTGTTGAAAAGCGTCCTTACACTGATACCATAAATGTGCTTTGGAGCATAGACGTCGCGGAAATCGATGCCGATGCTGGCCCCGCAGTGCTTGCAGAACATTTGGTCTTTTTCTTTCGTGTTGAAGCGGTAGTGACTGCACCGGGCGCGGCCGTCGTTATACCAAGTCACCGATGAGGCCTCGGGGTCTATGGAATGGTGCTTTAGTCTATAGTTTCTATCTCCGAGTCGCCGTTTGACTTTATTCCTCCATATCCTCCCTGACGTCTCCAAGGAGTCTATGGGAGTAAAACAGAAGAAAACGGCGGAAACAAATAGCGACTTACAAACGAGAAGATAGCCGAACCGCGTACATGCAGAGCAGTTGCAGTTAAGCACCTTGGTTTCGGGCAGCGCAGGTGTCAAGGTGACGCTAAATTTGATATAACCGCAGTGACAGCCTGCTTCGTAAGTACCGCTGCTCTTCTCCTGTTCGTCTTTCTGTTCTGGAGTGTCTGAGGACATCCTTTCTGTTTTTATTCTATAAAAAAAACGAGCAGGATTTGAGTGCAAATGTAGCTGAGAGCTGACGGACAACTCTACTGTACCAAGTCGAAGCCTGGATGACAACTTCAAATGAAGTCTGTTGCAAAAGAGCTTGCGCTCGGCTGAGAAGAGACCGTGCAGGGTCAGAGAACGCATTTGGCGATGAGAAAAGGATGCGAGGTGGTGCCTTCTATAGCTCGAAATTGCTGACACAGATATGACTCGCTGTTACCCCTCCTTGAGGTGGCATCCCCCTCATTGAGTGCTTAGAAGGTAGGTGTGTTGGTACTAGGCAGATCCTCGTGAAGTGGAAGGGAAATCAAGGGTGTGCCAAGCCTTGCCTTCCACTCTTGCATTTAGAGGTTGCCCCGGGCATGGAAAGTACGTGCACTTACTAAGGTATACACTAAGCAACTTCACAGTCTTCAATAAGGTCATGTACCTCACTCCCGCATGTTCTGGCGAACCCGGGCCTAATCACAACATTTGGACGCGGCTCTTACAGGATAAGAAATCCCGCTTCCGCCATAACACCAGGCTCACATCGCATAAGTCTTATAAGACATTTCATTGGCTTGGCAACGAACACGAGAACACCTAAGATCCAATTTGGCTGCAAGCTGTCAATGTAGCTACAGGTACCTGGCTGGATGGTAATAGCCTTGCTGGCCGAAAAACGGGCAGAGCTTCATCAGTTCCCGCATTGAAGTACCTGACTATAAATCAAGACCATATATCCAACTTGTGGGTTAAAAAAAAAAAAAAAAAAAAAGGAGCCATTGGTGGTGTGGTCAAACCTCCCATCACCGATGCTATGTTTTGTCATCGCGGGGCCTTGTAGAGAGTCTGGGTTAGGGCTCAGTTATTGTTTGAAAGCCGATTATTATCAAGCACAGACCAGGTGCCCAATCTTGTTCAACCGACGTCATCTGTCAAGGAACATGCCAAATTGGGACTCGAGTCAGTTCGGGCCGGAATGCCGTTTCGAACAGGAGCAACATCCAGAGGCCTTCCTACCTGGGTAGTTGATATGCAAGTTTGATCACCCATCTCTCCACCCTCGTTGTTTGTTGTTATTGCTGGGGTTTGCTCTCCAGATGCCTTGGGAAATGCCGCCATTCCTGATTTGGTTGCATTCCCACGCCATCCCACTCCCGCGCCAAACCCCCACCCCAACCGTTTTATCCATCGACGATCTGCCATGATTGCGCGAGCTGGCTGCAAGAGCTTTCGTGTTCCACTGGCCCCACCGCACAAACCAAGGCTTGTGCAGGTCCAGCCGCCATGTGCCTTGGCTTGGCTGCATCCCGGTTCCCTTGTCGCGGCAGGGTAGGGTTGCAGCGCGATCCATCTTCAGCCGAGATAGGAGATATCACAAAACCAAGGAAATCAGGGAATAGCTTGTTCTGCGATGGCTTGTGGTATTATTTCTATTTTCCTCGTCGTGTCCTTCCCCCGGGGTCATAGCCTGTTGGGGATTACTCTTTCACGACGACAGCCCGGGAAACAAAAACGGCCTGACCTATTGCGGACACTCGCTTTCCAATTTGGCAGGTGCAGGAACACAGAAGTTCGAACTCGGATGACGATAGCGTGGTTTCCATTGACACCACCGCCCACTCGCTTGGTCGAATCCGGAAGAGCCCTGTCAGAAACTCGGAGCACCTTCCCGTCACTCGCTGGCTTCGGTTTTCCTCGACAATCAAGTGCAGGAATCATTACATGAGAAAAGACCCAACACGCACGACCTTGCATTCTTCGGAGCTCCGGTTTGCCTGCGTCGCGCCCGCAGGTCTGCATTGCAACACACACAACACTTATCGCCAGCTTCATTCCGGCAGGATCCCTTTACGTTGGATGAGAAGTGAAAAGACACATCTTTGTTTTCATGATTCGATTGCATCTTTCGTTTTGACCAAGAATTGGCCTTTTTTTGTCGACTGTTCGCCGTCTCATTTACCTCTTGGCGGTCTTGCGAAGGAAGAATAAGCAATGAAGCTTACTTGGCTTTTGCCAGTCGTGCTTGTTGGTGGCGGAGCCGCAGCAAACCTTGTCAAGATTGGAATCGCTGTCGGAGACAAGGTCTCGGCATACAGGAACAGGGTTCTTTTGGGGAAGGGTCTGTAAACAATTTAGGGAGAAATGAGAGAATTCACGAAGCTAACATCTACATAGGAATCACATACCAGCGACAAGATGAAAGGAGCACTAGCCAACACGGTCGCGATGGGGTTTCCATACAGTTACCCAGCGCCAACGACGCCATTGACTTAAATTCCCTCAGCGTTACCTTACCAGTCAGTCGCCGCACTAATTGCAGCATGGCAACCAACTAACACAAACTCAGAAGAACCAAACTAAACCAAACCTTACTGTTCAAAAAGGAGCCTCTACGCAAGACCAGCCTGAAGATTCCCCGCCGATCATCACCTTTAAAACCACCAACAACGCCCAGTCAGATATGGAACACCCATTAACCCGGCGGGCAGAGCCATCAAACCCCGAGTATGACCCAGGTCCTGACGAAATCTTCACCGACGAGCCCAAGGGACTCGAGACGAGGAACCCTGCGTCAGCAAACCGGGCAATCGCCGGAATGAGCGTGGGACTGGTGTCCGTAATGCTGATCTTTACGGTATTCTTATAATGTCTTTTTCACTGTTTTGGTTATTTTCAGACTTGACGGTTCGGCACGTTTGGCAAGCATGGCGTTAGAGGAGCTGGGGTTTCAGAAACGCGCATAAATGATACCCTCAAAGGAAGGGCCGATGTGATGCATCGGATGAGCATTGGCGGACGGCGGACAACGGACGACAGGCTACGTCTTCTCACTCTCCTGGGTAGACAAAGTCGAGTCGACGATGGGGTGGCGCGGCACGTTCGGGAAAAGTTCTGAACAGCGATGTCGGGGCAATGTTTGGATCCGTAGTCAGGGATGGGACAGGTAATGTTTTACTAACTCTTAATGTCAGACCTACAGGGAAGAAGCAGATAGGGCTGCATATCTAATCCTAAGGGGCGGTGGGCAGTAGATGCGTAACCCTGATAGGCGTTCTTCCGGAGCTTCGGATACGGGTCAAATTGATTGACGGATTTGACAGTCATGGTCATATATACAAGTAAATAAACGGGAACGGGTGAAGACCCCCTGACCGGGGCACATGACTGAGATTATATGTATCAAACGAACCTCTACTATCACACACCCTTCCACCGACTAGTACAACTCCGCACTCGGCACAAACAACGACACAACCGTCAAGGCCGCCGCTCCTGCCCCTCCCCACAGAAGAGCAAAGAAGACAGTTCGATCTTGCCACATCACCAGCGCCTTGTTCTGCACCACGACCGTCTCGTCAAACACCCTCTTCACCCACCCCTTCCCGCGGTAACTCCCCATCCACGGCTCGCCCGAGTAATCATTCGCTGGCCCAAACACCTGCAGACTCGGCTTCCGCAGCGGATCCACCCTGCTCGCGACACTGCTCACCGTGCTACTACTACTCGAACTAGCCCGACTGACCCCCGTACTCGCCGTGTCACTCCTCTTGTGTCCCTTTTCCTCCTCCTTGTCCTCCTCCTCCTCCTCCCGCCTTTCATCTCCCAGCCTCCCCACCTCAACCTTGACCTCCGCCCCGCCGCCATCCTCGCCATCATCCCCCTCCCAAGGCCTCACCTGCCTCCGCCCCAGAACATGCAACCCCACGCACACCCCCCTGGCCGCCGCGCAGAGCACCGTCAGCGCGGGCCACCACAGCACCAGACACACCGCCCGCAAGAACACGCTCAGCGAGGACAGGACGAACAGCACGTCCAGCGCCAAGCCCAGCGCGAGCAGCGCCCCGCCGAGCGCCCTCAGGAACCGGACGCGCGAGGGGTTGGCGTTGCGGCGCGCCCAGCGCACAAAGCCGGGGTGGGCGTGGGCGCGCAGCGTCGCCTCGGCGGCGAGGAAGGCGGGCAGCAGGGCGGAGGGGTGCGTGGTGTGCTGGGCGGCGCGCAGGCAGGCGTCGCGGTCGCGGGCGGAGAGCGGGAGGCGGCGGGCCGCGTGCGGCGTGAGGTAGTGCCGCGTTATGCGGGTCAGTTCGTCGCGGTAAGGGGGGATGGTGACTACATTTAGGGGGGAGGGGGGATGTGGTGGTTAGTGGCCGTGTATGCGTGAGAAAGAAAAGGAGGAGGGGGTGGAAAAACGTACAGGGTTGCCAGTCGGGCGGGTGGCTTGAGTCGGTTGGACTGAGGATGGTGGTGGTGGTGGTGGTGGTGGATATGGATGGAGATTGGGCGTGGGGGTGGTGCGAGGGAGACGACGGGAATGCTGGAGATGAACTTCGGGTCGCGTTTCGCGAGGGATACTCAAGTTCGGAGGCGGCCCGCCCCGAGTCCATCTCCATGATGGCGAGAACTTTGCTCATCTTGAGGCTCCGCTCGCGCTTGTGGCTGTACTTGATGAAGCGCGATCGGGGCTCGGTGGCCTGCTCTGGATTCCATGGTGGTGATAGGGCTTTCTGCCTGGGCAGCAAGTGGCTCCAGCGTTGGATGTAGTCCCAGTACCAGAGGAAGAACTGTAGAGGCTCGGCGTTGTGCTCTACGTAGAAGAGGTAGTCCATGAAGTCGTTCAGCGAGCAGGGCTGGACAGGTGTTAGCCAGTGCTACGAGAGACAGAATTGCTGGGCAGTTGACTGACGGGGGCGGTCCGGTTCTTGATGACCTCTTCAAAGGAGAACTCTGCTGGGATGCCCCCATACGGGGCCTTTGGCTGGCTGGTAGCGTCGGTGTTCGACATTGCTGGTGCTGGCAACCTGCTCAGACGCCGGCGGTTGTACTGCGGTAGGTTGACGATCCTCGGGCAGGGAAACGCTCATGTAGACCCGAAAGAGGATCAAAGTGACGGATCTGGGGGTAACCCATTGACTAAATAGGGCCTCGGTCATCCAAAATAGGACCGGAGAGCACGACATCAAACATGGTTCTGCTGCCAACCAAGCCACGCAATCGACATCGCATTCCGTATCATCTACAGCATCGCTTATCTGAGCTGGGGAGCAAGGCATGGGGCGGCCAAGCCGCCAATGACTGCATTCAAAACGAGCCTCATTGTGCGGGGGTCAACGATCAGGAGGAGAGCCTGGTTGCTTCAGCAGAAGGAGAAGCAGAGGCAGCCGAGGCAGCGGTCGCGAGGCGATCCAGGGGTGCTCTGAGAGCTCGCAACCGGACGAGGTAGAACCTGGTCGTGGAGGTAGTTATGCAAACAGGGCGATGAAGTCGATCATGCCGTGCACGGGGCATGCGGCACTGGAGGGGAGCTGGGACGGAGTGGCAGGTCGTTTACATGTGGCTGTCGCTGCTTCATCGGTGCCAGGGCCGGCGCGTGAGGGCTTGCCGGTGCGGGCCGCCGTCCCTACAGGGACCCGGGACGCCGGCGCTTGGCTGCGCTGTCTGAGCTGTCGGTTGGTCTTGTGTTTCAGATCATCGCGCGCTGAGGCAGCTCGCGGGAAGCACCGGTGGGTGTTCCAGGAACCAGACGGCTCAAGAAGTTCTTTTATGCGTCCGGCTGATTGGTATAGAAACACGAAGAGTGCGTCTTCTCATCGCTCTGGCGAATAGGAAGCGCTCAGTCTGCAACACAGGAGCACTGACACCTGTCAAGTGTTGATCCTCATGCTCAGAGGAGGATCGTGGCAGGGCATATTCGGATGAATCCAGCAGTTCTTGCGCGACGCTATACATATAGTACAGATAGCCGCATCCTTATGTCGCTCCACGTACGAAAAGCTCAACAGCTGGACCCTGGGAGCTGATGTTTGGTGGTTGGCTTCAGGGCCTGGGGAGAACTCGGTACTCGGCAAACGAAATTTAGCCAGTTCGGCAGCCGCCCGTTTGCACGCTGAGATTCCGGGTTGTCGGAGAGGAAGACAAGGAGACGGGAATTGGCTAAATGGAGCCGCAACACCCACGGCTCCGAGAGGACGGCGCGTTACCGAGGGGCTCTGGGGTTCTGTATCGATTGTCTCATCGACACCGGGAGCCGTCGATCATCAAAAAAGTTTAACGTTATCCCCAATCTCGGCTGAACACGTCCGTCAATGCAGGCAGTCATGAAACTGTCTTGAATGCGGCACCGTGAGAGGAGGCGCCAGGTTGTGCCCTGTATACCTTCTCATGGCAACCGAACTAGATGGCGGAAACAGTTCATGATGGATTCCGGGATTGGATGGAGTGGACAGGCTATCGATGGTATTATGGAGAAGGCCCCGAATGGAGCCCCCGAAGGCGACGAATGTTCCAGGCTGTGTGTGGGCCTGCCGCCTGTGTACACAGTAAGGTATCGCCTACCAGCCTAGCTAGCCCTGTTCAAGTTAGCGCACCCGAGGGTGCAATCAGCTAAGATAGGCCCCTGGAGCCGATTCAGCAAAACAACAACAACCTATGCACATTCATGTGGAAGCGTGGATGCCCGGCCAACACCACTCCAGAATCCACCCACCAATGTTCCTTTTTTGGGATACAACAGCTAGCACCATTGATCCTGAGACGGCAGGGCCGGAATGATGTGTGGATCACGAGTTCTTGCAGCGGAGATACCTAGGAAACTGGAGAAGAATTGCACATTGTTACTGTGTCTGTACCCGTTTTTAGTAGCTGTCTGCTCGTTGCTCGTTCATTGCTTCTGTTTCTTTTTCTTTTTCTTTTTTTTTTCTTTTTAAAAAAGAGTTGCGATTTTGACCCCTTTTCCACACGCCGTTGGCGGCCCTCGCCGTAACGGTGGTGCCGACGGGTTCCATGCTCGGGACGATGCATGTCGACACGTTCAGCCCGAGACTGATCGTACCTCTTTTCATAGCATGCGGTCTTGTTGCTGACCCGGTGAATATCCCTGATTCTTGTCCAGCCGGGCCAGTGTTCTACGGCAACGGGCTGCACACTATCTAGAGGGACACAATCTTGGATCGCACCCAACCCACTGATGCGATAATAAAATATAATATGGAATAAAAGCTTTGATAATCTCAAGCGCGTGTGGATATGAGCATTGTAGACACCGTTTCAGATCGTCTTGATCTCATAGCAAACCAAAGCATCGAGCGTTTAGCCGGACAGCTGCTCACCAGGTACAGCTGTTACAAGACTCATGGCATAATCCAATCCATAAACAGAACAGAACAAAACATAATAAAAACATGATTCTCCGGCTGGAATCATCAACGACCTGTTCCGGGGAAAACCGTAGTGGTGATCTTCATCAAGCGGCAAAGCATATTCCTACTTTGGGCGCGGCAGAAGACGGCTCCTCGGTGATGTCTCCCAACAGAGAGATGTCTGATTCTCAGTCGATCATCCAGTTACAAACTATCTGCTTCGCCATCAAAATAAAACGTCGCACTTGCTCGCCTCATTACCGTGCGGCACTACATAGTACGTGCGCTTCCCGTCATGATCACCGGGACAAACACACACAAATCACTGCCGGCCCGTCTCTCCGTTCGTGTGAGGGCACACTGAAACACACGAAAGAATATAACCAGTTGCAACGACGATGTGCTCAGACTTTTATCTATATGTTTGCAACACCAGACACGGGATGGTATCAGATCCAGCCTCCCCAGCAAGGAGAGAACTCCTGCCATTCCGGAACGCCGCCCAATGCAAAACAACCCACCCAATATTCCCTCATACAAATCATGCCCACACCTCTTCCAGCTGCCAAATACACAAATAGCGAACCCATCATTGCTGCTTGACCAAGATGGCCTTCTCCCTCTCGCCCTTGCGCTTCTGGAACTTCTTGTCCGAGTGCTTCCGCTCGTTCTCCTCCCGCCTCTTGATGGCTCCCAGCTCCTCGCGCTTGATCTCGCCGGCCTTCTTGATAACCTTGGGCAAGTGCCGGTGCCGGCGGATGCGCCGGATCTCAGGCATGTGTGAGTACCGTTCCGTTAGCGCGCTGTTGTACTCGAGCGCCTGCCTCTGTTTGCTCGACTTCACGCCGCTGCGTTCCGATGCGTTGGCACGCCACAGGCGGAGATTGCCCTACACAGGGGGTCAGTTGGCTTCGTTGTTAGAGGTGGCATGGAGACGAAAGGCCGTACGTCATCACTTCCGCTGAGGAGGTATTTGGAGTCCATGGTCCACATGGTCCGGAATACCCTCTGCATTCGCTTGGTGTGGTAGATGTCACGGGACTGGCCTTGATCACGGCGCCAGATTCTGATGGTGCGATCCTGACACGACGGATTAGGGTAAGATTTTGCCGGGTTAGCCATGTGGACTTACATAAGAGCCGCTCACTAGCTCCTCGCCGGTGGGAGAAAACTCGACGTCCATGACAGCCGCAACATGGCCCTTGTGAATATTCTGCGCCTTGTCAAAGTTCCTCGCATCGAAAACGTAGATGTTGTGATCTAGGATTTGGTCAGCATAATCCGTGACCACGTAGGCGTGTCGATCGTGACGCACCTTCGGATGCTACGGCTAGGTTCATGGCCTCCATCGGGTTGAATACGATGCGGTTGGCTGCAAACTGGAGGACCGTTTTGATGACAGGCACTGCGCTTGGGGGTCAGTCTTGACCTTCACTTCCAATCCAGGGAAGACTCACTGTTTGTCCGCAAGTCGAAGAGGATAAGAGAGCGGTCGGTGGCTACAGACCCAATAACGGACGTCTCGACCTGGTTAAAACAAACGTCGGTGATGGTATCCGTAAAGTTTGGCCATTGTATTGTCTGTGCGGCCGTGCTCTGCTCCAGGTCCCAGACTCGGATGCACCCGGCGCCGGATGAAGCGGCGAAAACATTCCCGGTTCTGTGAGTGGACAGCGACGTATACGGCCCGCCTTCCTGCCACGTCGCGATCGGTGTGGTGTCTTTGGGCGTGTTGTAGGGGTCCCACAGCTTGATACCATCCGTAGCGCAGGAGAGAAGCTTCTTGTCGTTGGTGAAGGTTAAGCCCTTGACGATATTCGAGCTGTGTGATGCGGTTAGTATCTGGGCTTCCGCACGTATTGAACCCAACTCTTACTGTGCAGCCGCGCGCCATGTCTCATCGTCCCGTGTTGTGAGGTCCCAAACCTTGATAACGCCGTCGCCAGACCCTGAGGCTACCGAACTAAGAGAGTTCTTGTCCTGCGGCCTGTGAGTTTTCCCGGTATTTAGTTTCAGGGCGGCCTCAAGAGACGAACCTTGCACATGCTATACACGCCCTGGACGTGGCCGCTCCCCAGCTGCCCTAGGAAGGGCTTGGCAAACATGCGTTCCCTGGCCAAGTCAGAATTCCGAACCTTGAAATGGTAATCATGTCCTCTCACAATTTGACCGCATTGAGAGCTCTTTGACTGCATCCCACTGTCAGAACCAGTACCCATCATCCCCAATATGTCCACGTACTATTCGCGAGCTCGTTCGAAGGGGTGGACTTCCGGGGCGAGGTTGCGCGGCGCACGCTGGGCATCAGAGCCAGGTGCTTGTTGAGCCGAGATGCTCCGGCTGAGCGCTTTAATCTGCCAGCAGAGTTTTAGTACCTATACGGCGCAACAATGTCGAGGCTTTGCGACCATCCATCAACATCTCGAGGAGAGTGTGTAGATGTGTAGATGTGTAGATGGGTAGGTGCTCTGCCCTACTCAAGCCGTACCTTCATGATGCCGTCAAACTATCGCTGTACTGTCTCGCTCCGATGTTGATTCCTGCGGTTTCAAATTTCGATTTCAGTCGCCGTAGTCTGGGTGGGATGTTGTTGTTCGAGGGTTGTCTCGGGGGTCTGCTCGATGCGCCAACCCAGAAGCAGCTCGGGGCAATGGCCAATTCAGACGGCGTATCCATAACCTGTAAATTTTGGCGGGGTCTAGCGGCATAATGTCTCACCGCCTTTGCTTGCCCAGCCACACAGAGCCACAGCAGATGGGTACGCCAAGGCTAGCTGCCGCCAAAGCCCATTACGTCGCACCGCGGCAACCTAACCCGACGTTATTTAGCAAGCTGAGGTGGGCTGCAGGCGATTTGGGCGAGGCGGCCCTGGGCTTGTTGGAGCTGCAACTGGCACACACTACGCACTTCAACACCAACGCCCACCAGCACCACCACCACCACCACCACCACCACATCAAAGACAGACATCCCGAATATTACCCGCAACGAACCTCGTTCTCCTCTTGACATTACCATCTCATAGCGCACTCGGCATCTCGAACATCCGATAAACGCAATACCATAACCTCCGCAATGGCGCAAGGCGACTCAGAGAGGGTGCGCGAGGCGCAGAAGCTGGTCAAGTCGGACCCGCGAAAGGCAGAGGAGATCTATAAGGAAATCATCTCGAAGCCGCCGTCGGTGACCTCCGATGCCGCCATCAAGGAATACGAGGCCGCGCTCATCAGCTTGGGGGAGTTATACCGTGACCAGAAGTAAGATGGCTTGTGGCAATCAAGGGATCCCGAACCGGTCTGACACGGCGCAGGAACACAGATGAGCTGGCGGGCTTGGTAACCAGGAGCAGGACAGTGCTGTCGTCCTTTGCGAAGGCCAAAACAGCCAAGCTGAGTACGCCTCCACCTTTTCTCTTCCCATCTGTCTGTCTGGCATACTGACGTACCCCAGTCCGCCAACTGCTCGACCTCTTCGAAGCCATTCCCAACTCCCTCGACATCCAGATCTCGGTCACAAAATCCTGTATAGAATGGGCCACCTCAGAACGTCGGAGTTTCTTGCGGCAGAACCTCGAGACGCGCCTCGTGACCCTTTACATGGCGAAGCAGTCCTACTACGACGCGCTGACCTTGATCAACGGCCTCCTGCGCGAGCTGAAGCGCATGGACGACAAGCTGGTGCTGGTTGAAGTGCAACTGCTCGAGTCCCGCGTCTACCACGCCCTCGGCAACATCCCCAAAGCGCGCGCCGCCCTGACCAGCGCCCGCACCTCGGCCGCCTCCGTCTATACCCCGCCGCTTCTGCAAGCGAACCTTGATATGCAGTCAGGCATGCTGCACGCCGAAGATAGGGACTTCCAGACAGCGTTCAGCTACTTCATCGAGGCGCTAGACGGGTATCACACACAGGACGAGCCAGCACGCGCGCAGGCAGCACTCCAGTACATGCTGCTGTGCAAGATCATGCTGAACCTGGCTGACGACGTCACCCAGCTCATGACCTCCAAGCAAGCGCTCAAGTACGCGGGCCAGTCGCTCGAAGCGATGAAGGCGATTGCGCGGGCGCACTCCAACCGGTCGCTTGAGGAGTACGAACGGGCACTGGCGGCCTACAAGTACGAGCTGGGCAGCGACGCTTTCATCCGCAACCACCTGCGGCGGCTGTACGACGCCATGTTGGAGCAAAACTTGATCAAGGTGATTGAGCCGTTCAGCAGAGTCGAGATCAACCACATCGCCAAGATGGTTGGGCTCGATACGCAGCAGGTCGAGCGCAAGCTGTCGCAGATGATTCTCGACAAGGTCATTATCGGCGTGCTTGATCAGGGCGCCGGCTGCCTTATCATCTATGATGAGACGCACCGGGACGAGTCGTACGACGCGGCGCTGGCAACGATTGAGAAGCTAGGCAATGTGGTGGACGTCCTCTATACCAGCAAGGCGTCGATGCTGGAGTGAGCGAGCGTGCTGTAGTAGGGGAAGGAAGGGTCTGGCAGGTCTGTAATACTAGACACTTTCACACGAGGCTTGAAATGGCCGGCGTGAACGAAACAACGTACATCAACTTCTGATATCAAGCTATCGCTGTTAGGGTAGTCCAAACCGTTGTCCCTGGTTCCCCCCCCTCCCCCCCCAAACGCCATAATACAACCTCAAATCAAAACCCGTACTCCGAACCCCGGCTCATCATCATCCACTCATCCCCTTATGGTACTGGTAAACCGAACAACCACTCCATCCATACATTCCAAATCCCTGCTTTCTCAACATCTTAGATCCGGAATATCTAACTCCGATCATCAACCAAACCCACTGTCCACTACCTTTTCTCAAGCCGGTAACCCCACCCAACCAACCCCCTAAAAAAACAACACCCAAAAGAAGAGAAAAAGAAAAAAAAGGAAATTAGAAGAGAAAACTAAAACGATCCCTCCCTACCCCTCTCACCATCCCTCCTCCTCCTCCTCCTCCGGCACCCTGCCCCCGTCGCTATCCCTAAACCTCGGCACCAGCCCCAACCGCCTCCTCTCCTCCCCAACAAGCAACGCAAACACCCGCTTCGCAATCTGCACCCCGTCCCACCCACCGTCTTCCTCGCCTCCACCACCCTCGCCGAAAAGCTCGGCCAAAAACCCCGCCACGACGTCCAAATGCCACGCCTCCAGGATCATTTTCTCGCCTTGCGCGCTGACTTGTTTGCCCAGCAAGGGGTGGCGATGGCCTGCTCCGGCTCCGGTGGATGGCCTAGACCAGGCGCTGGCCCTAGCCCTGGCCCTGGAGGAAGCGGGGGATTGGCGGTCGCGGGCGAGTTCGAGTTGGAATTGGAGGGTGCCGCGCTTGCGTGCTTGGAGGAGCTCGTCTAGGCGGAGCCAGTGGGCGCGGGTCCAGGTTTTGGTGGAGAGTGGTTGTTGGTGGGGTTGCTCTCGTTCTTGGTGTTGCTCCTGGTGTTGTTGTTGCTGCTGCCGTTGCCGTTGTTGGTAGCGGGAACGGGTGGATATAACGGGCTCGGCGGTGGGGGTGTTTGAGGCGGTCAGGCGGTTTCGAGAGTGACGCTCACGCGTGGGCGACGGGGATGGGGAGGGCGAGAGAGAAGGGGACGATGAGGAAGAAGACGTTCCGTGGTTTTCCTCTTCTACACTGCTCTGTGAGCCCTCGTCATTTTCCTTCTCGGGCGACATGCTTGCGCGCCGCTCGGCTCGGGCTTGCGCCTGCGACAGAGGAGATAGCGTGCTGCTGGCGAACTCAACCACGCGGCCCGGTGTTTTGGGCTTGAGAGGCGACCGGATGCATGACTTCCCTGGTGACACCGCGCGGTCTGGTAGGGGCTTGAGCTGAGCCGACGCGAGGTTCGAATCCTCTTCTTCGTACTCTTCCGCCCTTGGCCGACCTCGCGGTTGCTGAGACTGCGGGCGGGATTGGGAGAAGAATGCCGAGATCTGGTTGTTGCCGAAGAGCGAGTTTGCCGGAGCCACGGGTTTGGGCTGGAAGAGTGTGGTGTTGGATGACCGCTGGCGAGGGGTGAAGTTCATCTTCTGGGGAATATGAGCGGGCTGGATCTCCTTCTCTGGAGTCGCTGGCGAGGCAATTCGCGTGACAGGGGCGACAGCAACCCTTGTTCTCTCCGCCTGCCGCTGGCGAGGCGCCATATCTGTCGTCTGAGGGAAGGGTGCTGGTCCGGCCTCTGGAATTTCTGGCGACGCTGGGCCCAGCGTCGGGGGGGCGGCTCGTTCGATGCTACTTCGCTCGACACTTTTACGTACAGGGGAAAACAGGTCGACACTCCTTTGGCGGCCGATCTCGAGCTGCTTCTGCGGCACCGCCGGTATCTGGGATCGAGTTTGAGTTTGCGACTGCATGTACTGAGCAAATAGGCTGTTTCCGGATGACTGCTGTCTTTGGGCTGGCCTGGCTCGGGGATTTGGTGCCGGGGCATGCACTTGCTCAGGTCCACGCGGGTTTAGCACCTTGACTAGGCCAGCGTCGGGTGCTCCTTGCATGTCTGGAAGAACAGCAGGGGATGAAAAGAAGGCGGAGAGATCGGGCTTCTTTGTCGGACGGCTAACCGGGGCCGGCGCTCGTTTATCACGGGTTTGCGAGAGCATGCTGAACTCTTCCTCCTCGTTCCTGGGCTCGTTTCTTTCAGAGCGCACTGGCAATTGTTTGATCCGGCCGCGGGCGACCATACTAGGCCCTTCTTGCTCATTTGCCGAAGCGTTTCTTTCGGGGGAGGGGTTTTTATCCGAGTATTGTTCCAGCTCATCACTGTAAATCAGACGTCGACTGTTTTGCCTCCAGGGACTCGGTATTTTGCTCCGTCGAGGAGGTTCAAGGGTAGGTTCTTGTCTGGCAGCCGCATTTCTCGGCGCGTAAGGGGTTGGCCGTTGGGCTTCAATCGCCCAAATATCCTCATCTTCCTCTTCGGCTTGCTCTCCGTGCTCTCCCTCAAGGTTGGAATCCGCCTGCGGTATGGGTAGCTCGGCGGCCGCTACGGATGCTGGCTGGTGCGCCGACGGTTCGTAGTCTCTGGGCCGATCTCTGTCTGTACCAGCAACCTCATGAGCACCGAACTCGCCCTGGTCGGGAGACGCAGATCTTTGCGACCCCCCCGCAGGGCTTCCCTCGCCCTGCCAGCTCATTTCGTCGTCATCGTGCACAGAATGCCCTCCTGTGGAGCTGGCGACACTGACAGTGGCATCCCGATCATGGCCTTGCCTGCTGGGCCTGCTGAACAATGTGTTGCGTACAGAACCCGAGCCAGTTGACTCCCCCGGATCCGGGCCGAATGGGTCGTCCATGCCATCTGCGACAGAAACCGAGCCGCGTGCAGGCGAGAGCGACTGGGCGCTGCGGACGATAAAGTCCCTCATCTGGCTCAAGGGCGCAAGCCAGGACCTCGACGGGGACGGGGCCAGCGCATCGACTCGCGGCTGCGAGGGCGACCGAGTGGTATGCGCGTGTGGGGGGGCAAGCGGAGGCATCGGGACGGGAGACTGGCTGGACTTTGGCACGGAACCACGGAATGGGCTCCCAAGCACGCTATCCCTCCCGGGTGGCGAGGGCGGGTCTGATGTGATGAGTTGGAGAGCTCGGCCAGCGCGAACAATTGGTGAGAGAGTGGGACGTGGTTGTGGCTCGGGAATAGGTAAATGCACAGATGGGGCGTCCCGGGCTCCCATATTCGACGATGTAAAAGAGGAGAGCTGATCGGCGGGTGTCTCGGTCGAGTTGCGTCTGATATGTTGTGCCATGGCATCGCTAAGATGTCTTGGGCTTTCGATCGGGGGCGACGACGGCAGTTCAACATTTGGGGCGGGCCTCGATGGCTTGGTTTGGGAGTTGTGATCATCGGTATCGGATTGAATCGGGGATGGTGTCTCATCAGGAGTCAACAGCCTATTCGTCTCAGATTGGGGGTTGGAGTGGTTCACTCTTGATGGCCGCTCAATGGACGGCTGGATGTCTTCGTCCGGCTCTTCTGTCTCTGGCTGTGGTTGGCGGTACCGCCGTGGTGTCGCGGCGACAAGCACAGCCTCCGGGATCTCGGAGAAGGAATCCTCGTAGGCGCTCGTGTCCTGAGGCTCGGTGGCGATGGGGGGTTGGCGGGGTGCGGGCGACTGGCGGTCACCTTGCTGCAAGCTCTTTTGAGCCAACTGTTTTGCAAGAGGTTGGGCCGTTGTCCGGCGCGGACTTCGACGGGGACTTTGGCGCCAGGACTGGGGTGACCGTGGTGGTGGGAGCTGTGGTGCCTGGTGTTGCTGGATAGCGTTCTCCTCCGCAGCTTCGAAACTTGGTTGTGCTTCTACGGCGATGGGGGCCTCTGCGCTAGCCTGCTCTTCTGCGGGTCTGTTCTGGCTTTGCCGCAAGGATTCCAATGCGCCATTGATGATCATGCTTGTGGCCTCGCCAAGCTCCTCGTGCGCTGGCGCCATCACGCTCGAGTTTGGCTGCATTGATGGCAAGGACCCGATGGAGATCATGGTGAACTCCTCGGCCATGACCGTGTCTTCGAAACCATCGCGGTCGTCGTGTCGGTCACTTGCAAGTGATTCGGCTTCGCTGTACGAATCGGCTCCTCCACCCATTTCGGGCCAGTCGTACTGTTGATGGTCTGGCTCGTCGTGTCGAGGCAGTTGTTCGTCTGACCCGGCAAGCCGGTCTCTTGGGGGCAACGCGGGCTCGAGGCTTTGTTGTTTCCGTGCGACTGGTGTGGGCTGTTCGGACATGGTTGCGAGCCATATATCGTCCTCCATGTCATCGCCTGGCTGGCTCTGAGCTGGCGCATTTTCGCCAATGTCCCGAGCCGCAGGTTCTGTTGTTCTCTCCTGCTCCATGCGCGCTACATCGCCCGCCGTAATGGTTTGCTTCCTCGGCCGGCCCCGTTTCCGCGGCTGGCTTCCCGGCACACCGTCCTCCTTTGCTGGTGATGTGGCCTTTCGCTTTGTAGCTCTCGATTGGGTGCGGGGACGCGGGGTCGTTTCGATGCCAATGTCCGACGTGAGATTGTCCTTCTGAGGAGAGACGGATGCGCGTCCCCCGGTCTTCCGGCCCTTGGCTGGCGTCCCTGGTCTTTTGCGCTGTGTTGTTGTTGTTGTTGTTGTTGGGGTGCCCGACTTGCGTGGTCGTCCCCTCCGCCTCGGTGTCGCATTGCCCGTCGCATTGCCCGTCGCGGCGCCCTCGTCGTCGCTCAGACCGCGCAGCGGCACTGTGGTGGTAACGGTCGTCGGCCGTCGCGGCGTAAGGCGTCGTTGCTTCGGGGTGGGCGATTGGAACAAGCGACGGGTGGTGCTGCGCGTCCCATCATCGTCAGCCTCGACCGTAACCAGCAGTCGTTGCGGCGTGCGCGCGTCTCCGACGTCCAGCTCAAAAGTTTGCTTTCGTGGTGACGGGGGCCCGAGTGCGGTAAACAGGCGCTCGGCAGCCTGGCTCTTCTTCTTGATGTGCGAGGGGGGCATCATGGGCGGGCTCAGGACCGGGTCGATCAATGGATCGGGCGACGACCCCAAGTCCAGCGTGATTGTGCGCTCTTCGTCCATCCTCGCGAGCCCGCTGTCGCCAAACTACTGTTGACGCAGACGTGACGCAAGATGAAGCCAAAACCCACAATCCGCCGATTCGCGTGTTGATATCGATAACGGTGGCGTCGACAGCGGCGATGGTCCATGCATGCATTGGGAAGTCCTCTGTGCGACACAAGAACCCTGTGAAGCCGCGTCTGTTTACATGCTTCCTGTTTTGGCAAAGCCGTTGTGGGCAATCCGCCAATCACACCACGTCACATCCCACCAAGGCTGCGGGAAAACAATGGCCCTTGTTAGCTCGTTGAGCTTACCTACCTAGCTTTGTTCCCCCCTCGCTGAGAACCTATCCACCCGACGTCATGGGTCCTACTGACACAGCCGTTCGAGGTGCATGCAACCAATTACTAACATGACAAGATCAACCACCAGCTGCAGAAAAATGCGGAGAAATCTGTTCCACTGTACTGTATGTACTCACGTACGGTACACCAACGTTGCCTCTCCGTACAACGCCCTGCGACAGACACGGCTCGGCGTTTAGGACTGTCAACGACACGATTGCGCCGAATTGCGTGACCCGGCAATCCGCGGCATGTGGTATCACTTGTGCATCACGGCGGCGTTAGTTCGCGCCCTGCTTTGAAATCGAGGGTTTGTCACAGCCATAGGAAATAGGAAGACTAGAAGAAATGTCAGTGGCATAGATATGCCCATATAACATATAACATCGGGATGCTTCCGTGGCCAGTTACTCCTTTTTTCCTTTGAACTGTCATCATCGCTGCCATCAGCCCTCGGTGCTCTCTGTGTCTGATCATCACCCGCCTCAGCCCATCGCTCCCTCTCCACCATGGCCATCACCCACGTACCACCCCGCGGCGACGTCGTCGCTGCCCTTAACTTCTACTCCCCTCCCAAAGACGGTTCAGCCCCTTACAACCTCGCGGGCGACGTCCCCCCCGGCGTCACCCCTCACAATTACGGCGTCGTAACCCACGATGTCCTGATCCACGACGTGCGCGGCAGGGAATCCGAATTCACCCTCGACAAAGACGCCTTCCAAATTCTCCTCCAACAGCCCCCGTCCTCCGAGACGTCCTTCACAGACGATGCCTCCATCGAAAGGAACTACTACCCAGAAGTAGAGCGCTTGCTCCTCGACACCGTCCCGGGCGCAAACAAAGTCATCATCTTTGACCGTACGTGCCCAACACCCCCCTTTACCAAAAAAGAAAAAGAAAAGAAAAAAGAAGAAAAAAACCCACCCTCGCTAACCCAAGTAACCCCCCCACCGCACAAGACACCGTCCGACGCACCCACCCCAACTCCCCCCGGCAGCCCGTGTCGCGCGTGCACATCGACCAAACAGCCGCCTCCACCGCGCAACGCGTCCGCCGCCACGCCCCCTCCCAAGACGAGGCGGCAGCCCTCCTATCCTCCCGCTACCGCATCATCAACGTCTGGCGCCCGCTGAACCCGCGCCCCGTCGAGTCCTTCCCGCTCGCGTACGCCAGCTCCTCCACCGTCCGCGACGACGACGTCGTGCCCGTCGAGCACCGGTACACGGCGACCGGCTACGTCGGGCAGACGGCCGGGATCAAGCACCACCCCGGCCAGGCGTGGTACTATCTCAGTGGCATGACCGGGGACGAGCGGATCCTGCTGGAGTGTTTCGATAGTGAAGCTTTGAAGGATGGGGCCGGAGTGGAAGGAGGCCGGGTGCCGCATACTGCGTTTGAGGATCCACGAACGAGGGAGGGAGCGGAAGGGAGGGAGAGTATCGAGGTGCGGGCTTTGGTTTTTGGCCCGTAGCTTTGAAACTTTCTTGTAATGTAGGGACGGTACTGTACCTATGGGATGATAGGTTTTTTTTTTTTTTTTTTCTTGGATTTTCCTTTTGGCCAGGGCGTTTTGGAGATTGACTAAATAAAGGAAATTTGTATTGTGAGACTTGAAAAAGTCGGGTATAAAAGCAAAGCTATGATTACCCAGCCAAGTGCTCTTCGCTGTGCGAGATCCCGCCCAACACCATCCCCATTGTCGTGATTGTACCAAATGCCGCGCCCGCGCCATATGCCAGCAAGCGCGTCGTTCCCAAACGCCGAGCCAGTGTAAATCAGTATATATGCCCCACCCACATGCACCCACGTGCACCCAGTCACACTCTTCCCGTTGTTGGCTGTCCTGCTTTCCCTTCATCATCAGCCAACCCGTCCACCTCGCCCCCCCTTCCGACTGCTACTCCGACTCATCGATACGCCGTTGGCACTCGACTGCCTGCTCATCGGCACGCCTCCCAGCGCCGATCCCTTGGCAGGAGACGGCCCTGGTGTCCCGGTGAGGCCTGGCTTAGGAGTCGAGGCCCTTTCCGACATGACCGGCTCCACGACGTCGGACAGAATAGGAAGCCCCAGCTGCTTCCTCACCTGGTTTTCTGACGGACGCTCTCCCTGGAGATACGCAACAAACCGGTGGTCCTGCGCCGGCATCGACGCCGCCTCCAGCAGCTTCCGGCTGCCATTCTCCACCGAGAAGTTGGAACCCACGCCGTGGGTCTCGTCGTACTGCCTCAGCGCTTGCATCACCATCATATCGCTGTGGACATCATCGGCATTGAGCGTGGTGGGGACGTTGTATTCCATCTTGTTGCCCTTGATGTATGTCGACGGGAACGTCGGCGGTAATTTCGGATCAGCCGCAAGCATACGGTCGTAGTTGCCTTGAAAGTCAAAGTTGGCGAGCATTTCCATGCCCATGAGCTTCTCATCGACAAAATTCGGGTTGTTTGCGCCCCCCCGGCCGCTCCGCGTCGCATGTGACACGTTTCTTTCCATCATGGGCGCCGACGGAACCGAGTCTGATCCATCTTCGTCATTGTCGCCGGCCCCCGAATCGCTGCCATCCGGCGACCTGATAGGACGGCCGTGTTCGTCTACCTTGGGCTTGTGTGTGAGGATGTATTTCCGAGCCGCTAGGGTCGCCGCGTTGGAATTCATGCCGAGCTCCTTGTCTGTGAAGAGCTTGTCGATGCTGTACACTGTTCCGGTGGGCTTGCGCGACGCCAGTCGATCCGTCTGCCAGAGCGGCGTAGTGCCGGAGGCATCCAGAACCCGACGTTGTGGTGCGGGGGAACCGTCGTCGTCGTTGTTCATGCGTTTCCTCTTCTTGTTCTCAAACGTCATCTCCTCCATTTCCCGGCGCTGACGGGTCGCACGCTTGCCATGTGCACCTCCTGGGCTAGAGGGATTGGTGATGCTGAACTGGTTGGGGTGCAGCAGAAGGACCGAAGCGTCCGAGATCTCGAGGGCCTCCTTCTCCTTATTCAGCCTGGACTTTTTGCTCATGATGACGTTGATCAAGCGGTCGCGGAGTGTCTGGGAGAGAGCTCGATATTCCCGATTGGCGGTTTCTATCTTGAAGGCATGTGTCGAGAGGTATTCCGACGTCTTTTTCTCGTAGTCGAACTGTGATGCAGACGGGTTAGTTTCTTCGCGTGGCCCGGCGACGAAAAAATCGAGAGGGCGGGCGGCGGCGTACCTTGTACTTGGTGAGGGCATAGTCCCGCTGCTCGACGAGGTCTTGGACCTTCTCCATCCACTTAGAAAATCTCGGCCCAGCCCTGTCGAGTAGGGTCTGAGGTCCAGACTCGCCGTCTGGGTCCCCATTGAGCTGCTGCAGTCTTTGCTGGTCTTGCTCGAAGCCGTCGAGAGGTCGTTCGACGTAAGGGTCGACTCTCATGATCAGCGTAGTGTCGATTTGGATCTTGTGTAGCTGCTCGCGGAAGGTCTGGTCCTTGTCCTTACTGAACTTATCCTGGAGCGAGGCGAGGCGATCGGCAAGCATCTGGCGGCGCTTGTCCCGCTTGGACTGTGTCGGAGGAGGCGAGCCGTTGACGCGGCGGTCGGGGCGATGAGCGGGGGCATCGGCCATGGTGACTTCCGCCGTAGCCATTGTATGTTAGATTTCGGGTAGAAGATCGTTGCTTTGAGCGTGGTCGGCGCACGGCGGACTCGCAACTGCGAACGAAAGCGGGATTGAGCGATGGGCGGAAGAGAGGGCGCCTCGCTCAGTGTCGGGGAAGTGTAGAGAAACTAGAACCGATGAAGCGATCTCGTTATATAGAGAGGATATCTGTGCATGGTTTTTCAGAGAGACGCGCTGTCAATGCAAGAAAGTATTGCGCGTGAGGTGGTTCTATTGTGTTGCGGAAACAATAAGAGAGACAATCGGTTTTAATAATGGCGTGTTTCTATGCGAGCAGAGCAGCAACCTGCGTAACGTTAGGAAATGCCCGAACGGCCGACAACCGGTCCTAGCCAGCGTTAGCCAAACCATTGTGGCTGCTGCGCAGCGGGTTGGCCTGTCGTTACCTCGATCAGCTGTGGCTTGTTTGCCCTGCTCAGCCAGTTTTGAAAAACAGCCAATCAGAGGCTTAACCGGTTACGGTTAATCCGTGCGCAGGGCATGCCCCCCCCCCCCCCCCACAGTGGGGTCGATTGCGCAGGGCCTGGCTCTGGAGGTGGGCTTTGCTGCGCATGCTGTTGGGATCGAAACCCAGATGCGGATTGGAAGCGGCAATGACCTCGCTGCTGTAGTCAAAAGCTCCAGACCTATTTCGATATTTCAACGCAATGCAGGTTTAAAAACAACAATAACTTCACGAAAACAGCACGGGTGTCTGAGTAGCCCACCAGAATTTGTCAAACGCCGATGGACTGGGCGAGACCACATCAAATCCGGCTCATATGACGCGCTGCTCGTGATGGAGAATCTCACCATTTCCGACAACCCCCCTCCACTGCAACACGGCGGTCCGGGGGGGATGCCGCCTGTTCTAGGGCGCCCCCCTCCGCCGCCCCAGCAGCTGCCCGCGCAGATGTTCACCACTGCTGCCCAACTCTTAGACCTCACCGACAGTACGCACCCAGCATGCCTTGTTTTACGCACGGAGAATCCACAATCAACTAATCCGGAGTAGAAAAGCTCATGGTAGCACTTCGCGACGGACGGAAGCTTGTGGGAATCCTGCGAAGCTGGGATCAGTTCGGTATGAGCCGCCACGTTGGAGAATGCATTTCTGCCAGCGAGTCTGAGTTAACGCTCTTGGACTAGCAAACCTGGTCCTCCAGTCCACAAAGGAGAGGATCTTTGTTCCCCCGGGAGCGACTCCTGATCAACCGCGGGGACTGTACGCAGACATCGACCGCGGTCTGTTCCTTGTGCGTGGAGAGAACGTGCTGCTGCTGGGCGAGATTGATCTCGACAAGGAGGACGACCCGCCGCCGGGTTACGACCTGGCTGATATCGAGCTTGTCCAAAACTTGGCCAAGCAACGGAAGCACCACGAGAAAACGAAGGAGAAGAAGAAGGTGAAGATGCTCGCCAAGGAAGGATTCGAGGGTGAGAACCTGGGCGAGATTCTGCTTTAACTGGGGTGAAAACGTTGAGACGCGACGGGAATTCGGGAAGAAGGACACAGTGGCTTGGAAGCAGAATATTGTGAAATGCTCTCCATCCATTTCCACGACCTAGAGCCACGAGGCTACAAAGAGACGAGTGCTCGAACAGAATTACGAACCAGGATGCAATTTACGACTTTTGAGTTTCTGGGTCATAACACTTCCCTCTCTGGTCACCGTTTGATGGGTTCTGACTGTTATAGTAGACTCAGGGACAGAAAAAGCAACAGTTGTCAGGTTACTCTTAAGCCACGTGTTGTTCACTTGGATACTCTCTACGAAAGCCGGACATTGGCGTTTTCTCAGCTGATGGCTCTGATTTCTGTTACGATATAACCTAGCCCCAATGTCCATCAGGCAGCCCGTTCCAGCCCAGCCAGCTCAACACGATCCTCACAGCTCTACGTCATGTAAACCGGAATCCTAACAGCAAACACCAAGTGCAGACGCTCACAGCGCCGGCGCGAATCCGTCAACCCGAACGTCCCTCTCCCACGTCTTGGGCCAGTGCCCGGCCTTCCCCTCGCTCCCGTCCCACCCCCCGGCCATCATCGCCGCGGCAATCAGCAGCGAAGCCGAGTTTGGAAAATACGGAGTTGGCACCCTTGACCCGCCCACCGGATACCCAGCATCATCAAACTGAAAGATGGGATGCAACAAATACTCAACCGCCTGCTCCGGATCTCCCAGCCTCAGCGAGTTCATGGCCAGCATGGCAAAATCCCACCCATACGAGAAATCCAGTGCCCACAACTCCTTGATATTCCGCGCCGTCTTCTTCAGCGCCGCCATATCCAGCGGCTTTCCACTCGCCGGCGGCGGCAGCAGTCCAAAGATCCCCGCCATCGCCGGGTGATCATTGGTCGTCGCATTGGACGTCCACATTCCCTCAATCCCCTCATACACCGCATACGTCCCATCCACCATCGGCAGCGGCGCGAGCCCATCCCTCACCGCGACCCACTCCCGCGGCACGGGGTCCCCCAACCTCTCCTTCCACCTCACCGCAACATCCAACCCAAACCGCCAATACGCCAGCTCAAACGTCGGGTTGCGCGTCGCATTCGCCTGCGTGTTCTCCGAGACGGGCAACATGGGCGGACCGATGTCGTACACGCCCGTGGACTGGTTGAACCACGCGTACGACGCCATGAAATCGGCGGTGGCGGTCAGCACGGCGTCCCACCTCGCCAGCGTCGACGCGTTGGGGAACGCCCGCCACTCCACCTCGGCAAAGTACATGGGGTGCGGCTGCTGCCAGATCAGCAGCGCGTTGATGTCGCCGGGGGCGCTGCGGCCGGACGGGTCCGTCATCTTGCCCCAGCGCGCGCCGCGGTAGCCCTGCATTGCGGCGCGGGCGCGGGCCGAGGGCAGGAACTGCCTGTACATGGCCGGTTGGCTGCGCCAGAGGAGCGGGAAGCGGTTCCAGCGGGCGAAGGGCAGGGTATGCCAGAGGGCCATTTCGAGGTGGAATTTGCCGTGCCAGCCGTTGTTGACGAGGCCGGACTCTTGTGGGGGGTAGGAGGACGCCGAGTTGACGGCCGTGAGGTACTGCGAGAGGATGATGCGTTGTTGGAGGTCCCGCGCGCGCGGGTCGGAGACGGAGGTGAGGTCGATGAAGGCGCCAGTTGTCCAGAAGTCTTGCCACCAGTCCCGGGAGGCGGAGGTGACTTGGCGGCAGGTGGGTGTTTTGGGGTTGTGGGGGGTGGGTGAGAAGGTGATGACCAGTTGGATGTCGCTTTGGGATGTGGTGAAGGTATAGCGGTGCGTTCCCTTTGCAGGACCGCTTATCTTCCCGTGGCCGTTCCATGATACGTGTGTGTAGTAGGTTGTCGCGTCCAGAGTATGCATTATCCTGGCCGAATGAGGAGACAGCCTCTCAAGCGCGGTTGAGTGTTTGGATGTGAGGTTGAAGTGCCCGACGAACGGGGCATTGAACTTCTCTTTATCGGGATAAGGAAAGTCGAAAAAGAGACCAAGACCCCGCCTCAGGAGCTTCGAATGGACGTCGACCGCGATGGTATCCGAGTTAGGATCCGCCCACGTCTCCACCTGGACAGGAGACCCGTCGAATACAAAAGATGACGATAGTCTTCCTGACCACATGTCGAGCTCCTGACTTTTATGCCGCAAGTCGTCCTCGGTGACGTTCTGGCGTCCAAAGTCAAACCCGACACTAGCGAGATTGAGCCGATGGGGGTTCTCCCTGAGCCAGTTTGATATCTCACTCTGAGCCGGGTTCGGGACTTCGTAGGTAACGAGTCTGCCGTGTGTCCACATCTGCAATCCCGTGTAGTCTGACATTGTTAGTTAATGGACAGGCATACGGGGGCGTAGGGATGGCATACCTTCCACCGAGGTCTGACCTGGCATCGTAGGAAGGCTGAAGTTGTGCCAGCCCCATGTTGACATGATGGCATATGGCTTGAAGGTCTGCAATCCCGTGACATCTGCACCAAAGGCGAAGTTCCCATTGCCTACTTGTAACGGCGTGGAGTCGGAACTCTTAGTCCGGCAGACGTTGAATGACTGGACGACCTTTCGGCGTTGGCCAACAGACACTGCCTCCGCAACGGAAGACAGCACGAGAAGGACGGACAGAGCACGCATTGTTGTCATCACCATGTACTTGGACGCATTCCCTAGCAACTAGTAACCTTTGGCAGAGGCAAGGCTCGAGACGGATATTATATTGCATGCCATTGTCAGGCCCAGCCATCGATACGTCCCTGTCCCGCTGGCCGGGTACCAGGTTCCCCATATTCATCCATCTACGACATATTCCGATGACCCATTAGCCTGGGAGAGAGGGGCTGCGGTCGTCCCGAACAAGGCAAAGATGGTCATTAGCCGTTGCAGGGTAGGATCCTTTTTCCCCGTTTCCATCTCTGCGGGGTTGGCTAGGTGGACGAAGCCAACATTTTCGGGTGACGATGACCCGACAGCGGGGATAGCGCAAACCGACAGTGTGCTGAAGGATTTCCAGAATCGGGGTTTCTGTGAGGGGTGTTTTTGTTCAGAGGTTCTGAAAGAAGGTTGAGCAGAGAGCGGACTCTGGGGACAATCCGAGGCAGTCGGTCCTGCTTGAAAACTTTGGGTCGCGGGTAAATTCTGGCCATGTCAGAACAGGGGAATATTAACCGCGCAGACGTTCTATAAGTAAACGAAGACAGAATATCGCCTGTCAGAGTGTGACAATGGCAAGTCAAAGGAAGAGAAATGAGATGTTTGGGTTCGATGTAGAGACTCTGAGAAGAAGTGTGATGGCACTGTTAGAACCTGAAAAGGCTGAAATAGATTATCGTATTAATGGGCAGAAACCGGCTGCATAAAAAACTTATACAAGCATTGGGACCTCGAGGTATTTATTACAGTACCGCGAGATATGCGTGCTGGAAGCAGCTCGGGTTTTAGGATGAGTTTGAAAGGGCGATCGATGGGTGGACGTTTGTAATGATAAGTTAGGCGCTAACAGGCGCCACAACCCCGCTAAATTGTGGCGCTTAGCATTGCCCCTGTCGCGCCGTAAATCAGGCAATCAGTCGCTGTTGCTGGAGCGGGACGGCAATGTAAACACTCGGGTTCCCTTCCCGCATCCGCATTGATTCGCATTTGTTGACTTTCTTCCAACCCTTCGGTCAACTCCGGCAACATCATCGTGTTCAGCTGCTGCATCTCGCCGAATCAATATCCACCAGCTTCAGCTTTTCAGCTTGTATCGGTGCGCATCCATCCCCTGGCTCCGCCTGTGGAGCATCTCCAGCGAGCTGCGTCATAAGGTTCAGGGACTGCCCCGCTAACGCATTGCCTTGGTCTTGTCGGCCTCAGTTCAGCAACATTCTTCAAGAGCCCAGGCCCTTGGTTCTCGCCATGAGCTCCTTTCTAACGACCGTGTGAGTTCATTCCTGTTGTCGCCGACATATACACAATGGAAACCCACCGATTGTATCTCTCCCTCGTCCCCAACGCTGCCAGCGCACCGCTTTGATCTGGCGCGCAGCCCAACCCGCCAGGGTGCTGGCGCCCAAGCGCAAGTGGATGCGATACGAACAGAACCAGATTGCTAACTTGCGAATGTCACTCAGCAACAACCGGACGAAGAGCCAGTTCCGACCTCGAGTACCCGGCAAAGGCGGCGCAACGAGCTACCAGCTTCGCCAGTATGCGGAGGCAACACTCGGAGGCGGGAGCCTCCGCAAGGTGGTGAAGCTCCCGGAGGGCGAAGACGAGAACGAGTGGCTGGCCGTCAATAGTATGCCGACCTTTCGGAACTGGTGTACAGGAAACGCATCCGCTGACTAGGAGGCAGTGGTGGATTTCTACAACCAGATCAACCTCCTTTATGGCGCCATCACCGAGTTCTGCTCTCCTCAATCGTGCCCAGAGATGAAGGCAACGGACGAGTACGTCTTGGAGGATCTGGGGGGTTTCATATCGCGCGCTAATAGACCAGGTTTGAATACCTCTGGCAGGATTCTGAGAACTACAAGCGACCGACCAAGATGCCGGCGCCCGCATACATCGAGCAGTTGATGAGCTGGGTTCAGGGTAACATCGACAACGAGGCAGTCCTTCCGAGCCGCATCGGTAAGGCTTTGAGACGTCAAACACAACAGCGCCAGGGCTAACCAGCAGCAGGTGTGCCGTTCCCAAAGTCGTTTCCGGCTCTGGTGCGCCAGATTTTCAAGCGCATGTACCGTGTCTATGCCCATATTTACTGCCACCATTATCCAGTCATCCGCGAGCTCGGCCTCGAGCCACACCTCAACACCAGCTTTAAACAGTACGTGCTCTTCATCGACGAGCACAACCTCGCTAGTGGGAAGGACTATTGGGGCCCACTAGGCGATCTGGTGGATAGCATGTTGCGTAGCGACTAGGCTGCGGATGCTCTTTCTTTCAAGATTCCGAAGTGTTGGGCTTGTTTCGCATAGCGGCGTTTGGTTTGGTTTGGCTTGGACGATACAGGGCCTGTGGTATGGTGGCATATCGGCAGGATTCAAGGGTTTGGTCGCTAGCATGCGGGATCATGGGAATTGGGGATCTTTCGGGGAAATTGCATGCAATGCGGAGCCGTGGAGTCCCTGGGAAAGCGGGCTTCCTGTAGGGATTACTGTGAAGAGATACTGAAGATGAATGGTAGAGTTTGATGCTCTTGTTATCAGTGCGCAAGTGATAATAAACATGCAACCGAAACAAAAGTGGAGGATGCAAAGCAAGCAAAAAACGTCAGCGGATGCCAAGCAAATGTCACTGTAAGCTCTTGCTGCATGCTGTGGTTGAGTTGCCCGGTCCCACCCGCAGACGCTGCCCCGTTGCTCGTTTTTGCCTGAGGCCACCACGAAATTGCCGAGCAGCCAACCCCGTTTCTGTCAAAACTGAACGGAGCTCGCTTCACGACATTCGAGGTCCAACATCGCATCCAATTCCCCCAGTCACCATGTTCTCGCGACAGGCATTGCTGCGCTCCGCGCGGACGGCAGCTCCCCAGCGTGCTTTCCTCGGCCAGACCCGCACCTTCGCCGCGCCGGCCTCGAGCGAGAAGGTGAAGCCTCCGGTCGCTCTCTTCGGCATCGACGGCACCTATGCCACTGCTCTGGTACGCGCCCGCCCGCCCTCCCTCGATGGCCCCAATTGGGCCATGTTCGAGCACCCAGTGGAGGATGCATCTCTTGGAAGGCCCCTTTCTGGGCGGCCAATTGCCCGATGGCTGCCGAAGCAAAGGGGGAAAACAAACAGGAACTAACCTGCGCCATTTTGCTTTGGCTCCATGAATAGTACACGGCCGCTGTCAAGACCTCGTCCCTCGAGCCCACCGCCAAGGGCATTGCCGCTCTCGGCAGCCTGATCCAGAAGGACCCCAAGCTGGTCTCCATCCTCGAGGCCCCGACCCTGTCCGCCGCCGACAAGGGCTCCATCGTTGCGGAGCTGCAGAAGCACACCGGCGCCTCTGGCGAGACCGTCAAGAACTTCCTCACGACGCTTGCCGAGAATAACCGCCTTGGTCTCCTGCCCGGTGTTTGCACCAAGTTCACCGAGCTCATGAGCGCCGCCCGTGGCGAAGTTGAGATGGTGGTTACCAGCGCGCAGGTAGGGGCGTCCTCGGGCAGTTGGATAAGGACAGGTGCTCTTCGGAGAAAGGAACACGAAGCTGACGAGCTGCGTACTGCAACAGGCTCTGGACAACAAGACCCTCTCCCGCCTCGAGGCCGCCGTCTCCAAGTCGAGCTACGTCGGCGCTGGCAAGAAGCTCAAGGTCAAGAACACGGTACGTTTTTACTATTTGCACTTCTCTTTGGCTCCAAAAATAACCCAAATGCTAACTTCCCGTAGGTCAACCCTGATATCGTCGGTGGCCTGGTCGTCGAGGTTGGTGAAAGGACAATCGACCTTAGCGTCTCCTCCAAGCTTGCCAAGATGAACAAGCTGCTCACAGACACTCTGTAAATTTACTTTCTCCCTTTTGTAGCAATGGTACTGTGTTGAGCTGGGAGCTGGGCGCGAAAGAGAAGAAGGGTGGCCGAACTCATAAGAAAGGTTCGCGGTCTAATCCTGGAGAATCCCTGTGTACATGAGCCGAATAGACGCCGTTTTCGCTGATCATCTCGTTATCACTTGACGGCTCTCTCGCCATGCTCAGTAGCTATGTTTATTTTCCTTCGTGCTCCTCGCCCCACCATCAAACACAACATGAGGAAGACGAATTGGTACCGTAGAAGGGACAGGAATCACTTCGTGACGATTCCTAGGTTCAAAAGGCAAAACCGGGGAGAGTCGACAAGAGACTCATCGAGACGAGGTGCGCCGTCTCTTCTATTATACCTGCCCCGGATATGTCCCACCCAGTTGTCGTATCCAGTCAATTCAACAATCCGAGCCGTAGCTAGCCAGGTATTCAACCAACCCATGTTAGGACCGATAACATAACACTTACCCGTATGCCACAGCCACCCGTCGATCAGTAAAAGAATAAACAGCAAGCCGTCTTCGTCTGAAAAAAAGAAAAGAAAAGAAAACAAAGAAGAACAAAAGGGAGAGAAAAAAAGGAAATAAAATGCCAAAAGGAAAGGTATTTATCTTTGCGTCAGCCGCGAATCGAACGCGGGGCCCATCGATGGCAACGATGGATTTTACCACTAAACCACTGACGCTTGATGAAAATTCAGCCCGGATCCCCAACTTAACAACGGGCCCACTTGCCTTTGCCCTGCGAGCTCCCCGGACCCCTTGCAACATATCGTCAACGTCGGTGGTGTGTCTTCGCTTGCCATCCTGCCACTGCCGAGTTAACTCCAAAAGCATGTATATATGTAGTATCAACCTCGAGTCTATATCTATTACATCACCCAGTCTCTTCCACCACGTATGTTATCCAACTTGCTCCATCCAGCTCACTCCTTCGACGACACGTCCTCTCCCATTTACATCCCACACCTGATCAAGGCAGCGTCTCAAACTCATCAGCCTCCTCATACCCCCCATCCGTGCCCCTTTCCAATTTGACCCTCTCTAGCTGCTGGGTAATATACGAATGCAAATGCGCATCCGCCTCAGCCCGTTCCTTGACCCGCTCCGGGTCATTCAACAGCGCAGGGTTGACCGAGCCGCGCCGCGCGGCATACCCGCCGGGCGTCTCAACACCGTCGTCGCCGTCGTACCCGTTAATATCATTCACGCTATAGTCGCTGCGCGCAGCGAGCGAGCGGCTCGTCGAGCTGCGGCGCAGGAGACGGGGTGCGGTGGGCGACAGCATCGGCGATTTGGGGGTGTGCGCGCCGATTTGCCGGTGGAGGATGTCGTCAAAGTAGTGGGACATTCCGGCGCGAGGGGTGCGCGGGGTCTGCGGGAGGCGGCAGTTCACGCTGGGGAGAGCAATGTTAGTACAGCTGATGCGGAAGGGGATGGATAGAGAGGAGGGCCTACCCAGTGTCATGGATCATGCGGGCAATCAAGCCGGTCCAACCGCACTGATGTGTGGCACCGAGCCCGCGGCCGCTATCCCCGTCGAAGAACTCATAAAACCACAGGTAATCACGCCAGTTGGGGTCAAAGTCGAGCGTATCATTGCCACCGTTGATGCTCCGACGACCTTCGTTGTCGCGGGCAAAGAGGTGCTGCAGCCGGTGCTGGATCTCCTCAGATACATGCCCGAGATGCATGTAATCGCCCGAGCCGACTGGACACTCGACTTGCAAGTCCTGTCCAAAGAAGAGGTAAAAGCGCTGGAGGGACTCGACCAGCAAGAAATTCACGCATAGCCAAATTGGTCCCCGCCAGTTGCTGTTGCCGCCAAACAGGCCGCTGTCTGAGTCTCCAGGGACGTAGCCAACCCGGAAAACCTGCCCATTCACCTCCATCGAGTATGGGTGCTCCTTGTGGTACTTTGACAATGAGCGGATGCCATGAGGGCTGAAGAACTCCTCTTCGTCCAGCATACGCTCGAGGATCTTAGTGAGACGCTCTTTGTTCACGAGAGACAGAAGAATTCTGTTCCCTTTGCCGCGGGTGCGTATGCTGTGCATCGTCCGCTCCGCTACATCGCAGCGGTTGGCCATGAACCACTCAACCCGCTTCTTGAAGGTGGGAAGCCTGTTGATGAGCTCAGGCTCCAGGGTGAGCGTTGCGTAAAGGGGAATCAGTCCGACCAGAGACCTGACAGGCATTTGCTGGATCCAGGGCCCGCCCCAAGAAATGGCATCATAGTAGAAGCCGTCCTGTTCGTTCCAGAGCGACTGTTCCTTTTGGCCCGTCCTGAAAGTCATGGCGTCGCTGATGAGGATGAAGTGCTCAAAGAACTTGGTCGCAATATCCTCGTAGATTCGCCGATGCTTTGCCAGCTCCAGCGCAATGTTGAGCATATTGAGGCAGTAGAAGGCCATCCAGCCCGTGCTGTCTGCCTGCTCCAAGGTACCACCCGTAGGCAATGGCTCGGACCGATTGAACAAGCCAATGTTGTCCAGTCCGAGGAACCCACCCTCGAAGACGTTCTTGCCGTCGATGTCCTTGCGGTTCACCCACCAGGTGAAATTGAGCAGCAATTTCTGGAACACTCTCTCAAGGAAGTCGAGGTCCTGTCTGCCGTAGAGCTTACGCTCGATCTTGAACACGCGGAATGTCGCCCAAGCGTGGACTGGAGGATTGACATCGCCAAAGTTCCACTCATATCTAGCTCGAAAGTCAGTTGTTGGTTTGCCCTTCCCGTCCTGAACAGACTACTTACGCAGGCAGCTGGCCGTTGGGATGGCAGTACCACTCGCGTGTGAATAAATCGAGCTGTTTTTTGGCGAACTCAGGGTCAATCATGGCCAAGGTGATGCAGTGAAAGCTGGTGTCCCACGCAGCAAAGAAAGGGTACTCCCAGGAGTCCGGCATCGACAAGATGTCATCGCAGTGCAAGTGCTTCCACGCAGAATTGCGAAGGCCCTTGCGGCCGGGCGGCGGTGGTGGTTGGCTGGGGTCACCAGTCGCCCACTCGTCCCAGATAAATAGGTAATGCTGCTTGCACCACATCATGCCTGCGAAAGCTTGTCTCTGGATATTCCGAAGGTCATCAGCCATGGGCAGGGGGCTGATGTGGTAGTAGAAGTCATCGGCCTCCTCTCGCTTCCTCTCAATGATGTCGTCGAACTCCTCTTCGTCGAGGTAGGTCTCAGCTTTCTTTGAGAACCGGAATCGAACGACTGCTTCTATTAGTCAAGCCCAGCAACATCAAAAACAACGGTTACGTACCTGCACACTCGCCAGGGTTGACGCCACCGTCTTCGTTGAAGGTGAACCAAGCTGCTGCCTTCGTCCCGACTTGAGACGGGTTCAGCACACCCTTCTCGCGATCCACGATGTGACGATGGAAGGCGTCCTTGACATATGGCGACTCATTCTTTCCACCGTAGAGCAGCTCATAGTTGGTCTCGTTTTCAGTGAAGATCAACTCAGGCTGGACATCCTCGCCGCTGTTGCCAACACCAGGAGATGGCGAAAGAAGAACATAGCGGTCTCCCAGTTGGTGATGTTTCGACTTGATTAGATTCTCGTCATAAACGCCCATCGACGGCCTGTTCTCGACAGGCTCGCGGCCCCAAGACCAAGTGTTGCGAAACCACACATGGGGGATAATGTGAAGCGGCGCCGGCTCGGGGCCTCTGTTCCAGGCGGTGACACGGAATAGCAACTCATCCGGGTCATCATCTTCCTTGGCGGTCTCAATGATAATGTCCCAATAACGGTCCTCGCCGAAGACACCAGTGTCGAGGATCTGGTATTCCTTGTCCTCTTTACCTCGCTTCGCATTTTCTTTCAACAGGTCCTCGTACGGAAACGCCTTTTGCGGGTATTTGTACAGAAATTTCATGTACGAGTGCTGTGACATGTGAGCTTCGAGGTCTTTGCGAGGCGGTGGGTGTCACGTCTTACCGTCTAGAGAAATCAGAGTCAGCGGGAGACAAGCAAAAAAGGCCGGGGAAAGGAGGTGCCAACTTACCGGTGTGTTATCCAAATGAAAGTGAGCTTCCTTGATGCTCTCACCGTGATTTCCCTGCGGATTGGACAACCCAAACAGCCGCTCTTTGAGAAAGGGGCTAGGAGAAATCAGTCTGCTGGAGTAGAGACATGACTCGGGGAGCAATTGGCCTTACTCCTGCTCGTTCCAAAAAGCAAACGCAATGTTTTGGTAGCCGTGAGTATCGCATACACCAGCAATGCCATCTTCGCCCCATCGGTATGCGCGAGACCGGGCGTGATCGTGGGGGAAATCTAAGCAGGAACGACGTGAGCGGGCCGAGACCATTGGTAGAGCGGTGGGGGGGAAGAGTGACTTACGACTCCACGCATCGCCGTCCTCGCTGTAATCCTCTCGCACTGCATTGTCTCGGTCAGAGAAGGCGCCTTCCGGTCCGTTGGGCGTGAAAACTTGCCTGTTGCCCATTGCCTCTCAGCGACATAGGAACCCCACTTCTTCCAATACTTTGTTCGCGTGCGGTCCTCCTTGAGCCTCCGCTCCTCCTCGGTGAGGACCTCGTGATTATCGAAGACGACCATAGTGAGTGAAGGCGAAAAACGAAGAAGAAAAAAAGAACCGTCGAACGGTGGCGCTTGGTGTCCCAAATATGGGCTCAACGCAGGAGCAGAAAGATGCTTCTCTAATCCAACCTCACAAGAACAGGAGCCCAGTAAGCACCAATCTCCAAACTATTCAAGATCGCCCGCCGCACAAAAAGACAATGCGGAGAAGAAGCGGCGGGATATAGACAACAAAATTTGTTGGGTCGCCTGCTTGTGCAACACCGGCCGGGCCAAACAAATGCCGATATCGAGCAGGAGTGGGCAGGAGTGGCAGTTGGAGGGAGGGGTCGAATTGGTGTGTTAGGTTGGCAGGAGCCCAATGCAGGCCCTTGGCCGCTGACAGCGGGACCTGTGACGTCAAGATGCGGCGCCAACGCAACCCCCGCTGCGGCCTAGAATCAGGGCGGCATGCTTGGCACGCCGCCGCGCGAAATGCTGCCCTGTCGATCAAGTCGAGCTGCATGCAAAGGCGGTCTTTGTTGTTATCCAAAACTTGGAGCCCGATGAGTTGGATGGCAAATCAAGGATTCAATTGATGTCCTATTGCTGTCGAAAGAGTGTCGGCGAGACTCGGCAACGCGGACTTGCAAGGGGCCCGTTCTTGCGAGGAGGTTCCTGATGATCCCGAGACCCAAGGGGCCAACCATGTGCGCATTGCAGCCCACGACGTACTCTTTGCTCGGACCCCTGGACAAGCCGGCGACTTCCAGGATTGAGGGTTGCAACGACAAGAGATAAGCACATGTTGCGCCATTGGACTATGGCTGATAAATAAGAAACCATGTTCCGCCACTCAAGAAGAAGAAACCCTTCCCAAACGGCAATATCAAAATGACCATGGCCCTCACTCCTGGTATATCATCAACCCATACGCCCAAATCGAGTACCCAGCCCCCCCCAATGACCAGTTCCTCATCAGAAGAGCCTCAAGTCTCTCAAGTTGGAAAGACGTTTTACAGCTTTGCCTTAACCGGCTTCTCCGGTGCAGTCGCATCCAGGTTGACCACCACTTCGCCCGTCTTCTCGCCGTTGCCAAAGAAAATGACTTGCACTGTCAAATCATCCCGATACCTTCTCGAGAACGGAGCCGGCAGCGTGAGCAATGCCGACACCTGCTCCTGGTTCTTACCACCGAGGGCATTTCGAACCAAGTGCGTAGCAACATTAGGATCCTGCACTACAAAACCATCAGATTGGCCACCCCATTGCCGCACGCCGCGGAAGGGAGTCCTCTGGCCCCCGCTGTCGTCCGTGTCCTGCGCCGCCTCGACGGGCAGGCCGCCCTTCTCGCCGCGTGACCCGAAGATGCGTGTCCAGACGGAGTCAAATTGCGAGGTCGAGGTGCCCTTTGCGGCTGGCTGGCTCTCGAGCCACTTGCCCACCAGACCGACGACTTCCTCGTTGGTCAGCATCTCCCAGAGTCCGTCGGTAGCCATGACGACAAAGTCCCCCTTCTCAGGCTCGATCTTGGTTGTAGTGATGACAGGCTCGGCCGTCACGTAAGGGGGGGTCTTGAGAATGCTGGAGACGGAGCGCGCGAAGAAGTGCTGCTTTAATTTCTCCGAGACTTCGCGAGTCCACTTGTAGCTGGCGTCTCCGAAGGCGCGTGTAGGTTCTAGGTTACCGAGGACGCGCCCGTTGCGAACAACGTAAGGCTCATTTGGGTGTTCATTCCGTAACCGGGCGGCTTCGTCGAGGTTACTGCCGGTCTGGTCGACGGAGAGGGGTGTCGCTGTCCACTTGCCGGACCCTGACCGGCGGCCGAGGACCGCCCGCGAATCACCGGTGCAAGCCACTCGCAACAACTTGGATCTGCTGTCGTAGAAGGAGAGGAGAGCGCAGGACCCGGACAGGGCCGGGGCGAGCAGTTCGGCTGCGGCAATCTTGTTGTTGGCTTGCATGACCTTCTGCACGCTCTGGTGGACAATCTCGTCGTCCAGTTTTAGGAAGCCCTTCTTGATGGCCGCATCAACCGCTTCGTGCGACGGCGTCAGGCTGGATGCCTTGTATGTGTCGTTGAGTTCCCGGGCCACGACGCTGACCAGCGCCTGACGGAGCTTTGCCGAGGTCGTCCATCCCCTATGGCGCGGTTTGTCAGTCGCCAAATCAATTTACCAGAAAGAATGACATGGGGATACCTACGAATGCCCATCAAAGACACCCCAGAACATCCAGTCGCTGCTCCCGTTGGCCTCGCTCTTGTCAGGAACCTGAACGATCTTCTCGGCATGATCATCCTCAATCGGGTCGTTGCTCGGCAGCTGCACCAAATCATAGCGCACCACACCCTGGCCACGGTTGATGAGGTATGACTGCTCGCTCTTGCGCAGCATCTGCGTCGCCTGCTCGGGCGTGAGCATCTCGATCACCCTCCTTCCGTCGTCGCTCGTCGTCTTGGAAATCGGCCCTTCCCCGACAAACGTCCCCGTGTGCAGCTCGTCGGCGCCAATCACCAGCACGGACCGAGTCTGCGTTGCCGCGTCGCCCGTCACAGTCGATGTCGAGCTGGACGAGTAGGCCCGCTTGACGAGGCTGTCGGTGCTGTTGCCGCTGTACGAGTAATACGCCCCGTAGCCCACCAGCGCCGAAACCAGCGCTACTGACGTCCGGCGGAAATACATTGAGGAACGTAGGGGCTCACCGGGCACCGGTGCATCCTCGGCCGTCCGAGGCCGGTTGCTGCGATGAGTGGGTGAGGACGTAGAGAGAAGTCGGCGGGTCGAAGCTGCGGCGGCGGCACTCCTCCTCGTCGCTGACGGCAGGAGAATCGGAGAGATGCCCCGGCGGGTGTTAAAGCGAAAACCCCGAGCGGTACATTGGAGGCTGGTGCGGAAGGCGTGGATGGCGGCGCGACGCATTGCTGATGGTAGAGATGGGTCCCGTCTCCAAATCGAGATGGAGGCTGAATCCGGGATGAGTTTGGGGCTCGGCCTCGAGGTTCCGCAGCGCGTCAGTGCATGCCTGTAGCTCAGCGATATAATTACTGGTTGAACCCTAACCCCCAAGTTTACGGTCATCGATTCATGGTTCGTGAGTCCTCTTTGAAAGCCCGCCGCAGGTCTTACGGACTTGCATTCTGATATTTTGTTCTTGATTATTAGGTAGGCAATTTAATTGTTTTCAGATTCGTTGCCTCGGAGATACCCTTGACTCCACTCAATCTGTTGATGCCAGGCCTCAACCAACAGTAAGAGACTCAAACCACGCCCAGCCGGCCTACGCTGGGTGGAATCGCCGCAGCACAAGAACGACCACAGCCTTTCAAGTTATCACTTCGACCAACCTGTTGCTGTAGCTTCACGAATGTCAACCCGCCGCAATCACTTCCATTACTAGTACAGTCATAATTGCCACACAGGTTCCTTCCTCACTCGATAAGTGGTGCGGAGGAGTGCAAATACTGTAATCTAGGCCTTCCGTTTGTTTCTTTAGCCTTAGATAAGGTTTATTATCTTTCGCGGAGTCGACTCTTAGTCCGATAGCCGTCGGGCTCAGTTGCAACATACAGCTTAGAAGGAGTTAAGCTACCTTATCAATCTGTGGCCCTGTGGCTACCTACAGGTTGGTGCCTCTGTCCCGTGGTCCACTCTGTAAAGGCAATGCCGGCATTCAAAAAAAAAGAAAAAAAAAAAAAAAAAAAAAAAAAACCATTGGAGTTGGGCAGTTTTTGTAAAAAACGGGATAAAAAAACGG